>KK351108.1:1032276-1101249 GCA_000671755.1 Glossina brevipalpis
GACCACAGGGAGGGAAAAACAGACAGAGAGAAAGATAGACAGACAGACAGAGTGAAAGATAGACAGAGAGACGGATAGACCTCGCTAGATCAGTTCAGACAAATACATACTATACAGGGGTTGCGAAGCTTCCTTTTGCGTGCTGCAAACAATATGATAAAATGAGTATACCCCCAACTTTCGGTGGTGGGTATAAAGAAAATAAAAAACTCGTTGTCGCAAGAATTAAAATCGTTGGCCCCTATCAGTTTGGAACATTCGTCCACAAACAAAAATTCAATAAAAAATATATAATTTGCTGTACATTTTTTTAAAAGGCCAACAAACATTCGCGTTAAGTGAAGGCTTTGCAACTTGCTGTTGCCAGGGATTCTTCTTTTTTCTTTTTTTTTTATTATTTCTTAATGAACCGTTACCGTGTTACTCGAAATGTTAGTTCAAAATATAACGATTTTTCTCGAATTTTGAACCATTTTCAAAACGCAATTACTGTTGACCGTTTGCTTTTCTATTGTCCCAGCCCTGTAGCTTGCATACACGCTATGATATGAGTTGATATCGTCGAAAAATAATGCCATGAACTCTTTTTGAAAAATGTTCCAATAACGTCTCAGCAATTCTGTTCTATATCAAGTAAGATTGAGAGTCGAGCGAACCGGGAGAAATGTACAACAGATGTAGATGATTAACCTCGTATCTGCTATAGAATGACCAATATTGGCGCAATATTTGTTGTTCACTGTTTAAGTAAGAAAAGTGTATGGATTTGGTTTCTTTTTTCAATTTAGTTAGGTCTTTGACAAGGATTAAGAATGAAACTTATAGCTATTAATTTAATGTCATATAACTTTGCTTAAGCGGTGCTAGCAAATGGAATAAGCTCTAATGCTTCCGTGTTCAATGTGTTGGTTGTAGTCTTGACTTTAGAATTAGTACGGAATTTATGAAGGGATCGATTGAAATCAATTAATTAATTTGGAATCGATGATTGACTTAAACAGCACACAAATGCATAAAACATTCAGTGTACTCGTATTTTAATCTACCGGCGGTAATAAAATAGACCAACACCTTGAACTTTGATATTTTAATAAATTTTCTTTGATTTGTTAAAAAATTGAAGCACATCGTACCGTATTAAATAAAATACACATATGGATGTGTATGTTTGTATGTAATTATGTGTTGTTTTCGTTTCTTTTCTCTTTAAATAAAAATGTGCCAATTTTATAATAAATTTCAATTTCAAATCGTTTGTTGTTGTTGATGCCGGTTTTCAGTTAATTGTATATAAACAAAATTTTACAAACACTTCTATGCTTCGCGGTAGTATTTAATGGAAGGAAAAATAAAAGAAATAATAAATATTTGAAATAAATTAAAAATACATTCTACGTGTGTTTGTGTGCACACATTTATATGTGAAAATTAACGTTGTATATATGCTTACGCATCACACGTGTATGCATACTTCCGTTCAATTTCGTTATTATTGTTATCATAAATCGGGCCATTGGTCATTGACTTTGTTTCACTCTAACACATGTGAGGTTATTTGAATTTGATTGACTAACTGCCTGACGGACTGATTGACAGTGATTGATTGTTGGTTTAAATAATTTATTTTTTTTTTTTTTTTTGCCAGGGCATACGATTGCTTGGCTTAATGACTTACTTGCATAGTCGATGTATACTTGTTTCACGGAATAGCTGATAACAGTCCTCACAAATGCGATCCAAACGAAAGAACATCGTTTTGTTAAAGATGCCCTTGCATTCCAGATCGAAAAAATTACTTCTTTTTGATAGATTGTGATTGTGAGGCAGAGCCGTGAATATGGGAACCAAAATAAGAAACAGCACTACCGAGATCTTAATATTGCGGGAACACATCTGCAAGAAATTGAGATAAAAATAAATAAATTAATCCATATGTAATTTTTGATAATGGTAGGTAATTAATAAAAAAATGTAAAAATCCGAAATCAGTAAAAAAATTATTTGAATTTACGTGGACAAAATCCATAAATTTTTTAATTTAAAATGAAGCGAGGGACGTACTTTTTTTATGACTACAGAGACAAGGAAATAAATCAAACTCGTCTAAATTGTCTGGAAATGCTATGTTGACGTCCATGTGGAGTTTCGGTGTGCTACGAAGTGTGGTATATTTGCGTAAGTTAGTAGAAAATTTTGAAAGCAAAGTTAGTTCTTGGAGCCTTTTTTTCATTAGCCGCATTTTGCGTCTACTCCCCTTATAACATCTTATTTTCAAAAAGTAGTTATATGAAAATAGATTACTCGACGAAAAACGCTGCTCGTTACTAATTTCTCATATTAAACATATAAAAGTAAGCCGATCTAATCATACCCTACATCATTGTGGACGTATAGAACACATACAAGGATTTACGATAGACCTACTTTCTATTATACCGATCTGAGAAACATAGAAATTAATTTTAATTCAATGTAAGCCTGTTTGTCTTTCCACGCATGTATATTTGTGTTTTTATGTTCAGGTGTTGTGTTCTCAACATACTTGAGCCTAACGATTTATAAAATGCCTGAATTGTGTAAAAATCCTAAGCAAAGTTAATGTGTTCAGTATATTTATTTAAAAAATAAACATCCAGCGATGAAAGGGCAATGAACTCATCAATTTTACTCAATTCATATATTTAAGCCGCGTTCCGTAGTTTTCAAATACAAAAATAATAATCCGATTATTTATTAATTAAATTTTACCTGGGTCCATGAAACTAATAAGACATGAACCGAATTTTACCTTTTAATTGAATTTTTTTTTTTGATTGCGAAGCAATAGATTGTGAAGGGCTAAGCGATCTCGCTTAAATCGAATGAGAAATCGATCAAGTATATATATATATATATATAATTAATATCTAATTCTAAGTGTGATGCACGATTTTCTCGTATAATGATAATTATAAACAATTTAGCCATTAGGACCCATCCAAGCTTAAGTCTTCAAGTTGTTGTTTATTATTAATTATGGGCATTTAAACGAGCCAATCGGAACCAATTTCGCTCCAAAACGTATTTTGAAATTGTGTCTAATAATGTTGTTGTTTCAATTTCATTTTACTTTTATACCATTCGATCCGGAATCATGTACTGAGTAAAAATGTATCACAAACGGAGATGCTAATTCAGTTTACTCTCTTACGAGAAAAAATAAAAAGGAATAGAATCATAATAGTGGTAGCAGTTACCGCATAACATTATTTAAGGCTATTAAGTCGGCAAATTCGAGTTTAATTTCCCGTGAAATGGACCATACTTTGATTGTGTGTTAATGTAGTTGCAGAGTATGATCGACCGGCAAAGGCATCACATTTACCGATCAGGCACACCTCTCTCAGGCTATGGCCAATCGGCAGTCATAATGTATGTCAATGCCAATAGATAGACGTATGCCGCCAGTCCCAGAGCCAGAGCTCACACACGCAATTTATTTCTAAAACGAGGTAAGACAAAGAAAGCACTTACACCTACACTGCTCGACCTCATATAATTTCTCATCTGCTGCTGTCATAAAATACTAAAAATTAAAACTTAGTGCCATACGAAGTCTTATTTTTCATGAAAATTCTTATGTGAGAGATGACTTGAAAAGTAGAATAAATTGAATCTTATGCTATAGGAGGTCTTACTTCTCAAGAGAACTTTTATGCATGGGGTGATCCAATAAATAAGACAAAATTAAATCTTGTCAAACTTACTTTTCATGACAACTATTTTATGGAACCTGACCCGAAAGATAGGCCAATATGGTGCACATGTAACTATTCTAGCTAAATTTTCATCATAAATTACTCGCAGTTAGATCTAATTGCCTCGCGTAAGTGTTAATTTTTATAAGAACTATAATCGCAAAGTATTACTTTACACTGATTTTTGTCGAAGAATATTACAAATCATATAGATCGTTATGTGCGGTGTCCGATCTAATCTGTTTTCAACAGTTTCCTTTCTTGGACTTAAACAGATCAGACTACACAATTACACTAAAATATCTCAAAATTTGTAGCCTATAGGTTCAGTTAAAAAAAGCTCGAACAAGCAAGAGAAAGACATATAAATAGAATGGATAGCGAAAGGAACATTTATCTCAAGCGTATTTGCGTGCTATATAAATCCGAAAAACAAAACTTTACTACAGCCTTTGAAGACGATTCTGACTCCTTATACACTTAACCATAAGTGAAAACGCCTTTGTATGTCTGGACTTGCCAAGTGTATATGCAATTAATATAATTTATTTTAGTTTTTCAATTAAAAAAAAAAAAAACAAAAAAGTTCATATCGCGATCGAATTGGTTACTTAACAAAACGGTGGCGGCATAACTGTTTTTATAGCAATTAAAATATTAAACGATTGAATTGCTGTTATTGATGCTGTCACCGGTACGATTCGTCCGAACAATGCTGATAAGTATCATGAATAAGTTGTAAACAATTCATTTATTTTAACTTAGCGAATAATTGAAGAAGAATCACAATTTATTTAAAAGAAAAAATGAAAAAAGAGGCAGAAGAGGAAGAGGAAGAGAAAGAGGAAGAAAAAGAACATAAAGACGCAAAACATTTAATTTTAGTTTAATGTTCAAAGAATGCTTCAAAGTTCTTTCATTTAATTAGTATGCAATAACATTTATAAAAAGTATGTAGAGTAGAAAGGTGATCACCTATTTGCCCCCATATATTGATGATGATCAAGCATACGTAACATTTTACATATTTTTGTTAGTTAAAGATTTTTATTTTGTTTTTTTTTTTCTATAAACAAAAATTTATTGTAATTATTGAAATTATTTGAAGCGAATAAAAGCTGCTACTCTAACAGTGTTTACATCTCGTTACCTGTCTATATGTTGCCGCCAAGCGGACAACATGTGTGTGTACATATAAGCATTCAATAAACTTACGAGTATTTGTTAAATGTCATCAGATTCATGAATTAAGTTTGTTTTCGTTGAAATGGCCAAAGCCAAAGAGGAAGTAAGATTGCGTAGTCTACACAACTGGACTGCCACCTGAGTTACCGTGCATGCTAACACATGGATACTTATACATACAATTAATTGCATGCTATAACAACATTTGTGTATCTTTATAAGAAACATTAACATCGACAGAGCACACAAGTACTTGCTGCGTAGCGTCTAGTAAGCCGCTGTTATTATTATTGCTTTGTTTTATTTTTATGATAATGACTATGTTGCTATGATGAGCAGCATTGTGTGAACGCTTAAAATAATGTTAAACCAATCTTTCCAAATATAAATATAAACAATTGGAGGATTGTAGTATTTTCCATATTACGCGCGTGAGCTTTTAGTCAGTCAGCTTTTATTAAGTGGTCAGTTATTTATGTTCATTGCATCAGAGAGCGACACAATTGCGAATAGTTACACAATAATTTGCAAACATTACAACAGGACTTTTGTAGAGGTTGCCTGAAAATATTACAACAGGGCTGTTGCAGGGGTTACCGATCGACTTAACTGTGGTTAATATATGTTGATGATTCAGAGCACTATTTGGTGTTGTTAAGGCGAAATAAAAAGGATTTTTTTCAAGCGATCTGTGGCAATAGGTAATGCTTGGAATTATCACTATACAGTAAGCGAAGAAACCCATCCAAGGCCCCCAAAAAACAAAATTCGGTTAGGAAGATGATCGCGCTTCTTATTTTGGGATAAGCATGGCATAATTGTCATCAGTTACTTTTTTGTCAAAAAAGGTCCAAGGTGAAGAAGAGAAAATGTTCGTTCTTCAAGACAAACCACAGTCTCGCAAGTCGATCATAAGAAGGACGATATGGCGCGAATCATATTTCGAATTGCTTGCACATCCGCCGTACATTCCGTATTCATATGGCGGACTCTTCGCGTTCCTTAAATCGCCGAGACTGAAGTGCATTTTAACATATATAACAAAGAACGGCAAAGAAACGTGGAATAAATGTATTGCTCTTGAAGGAGATTATATTAATGAACCGAATTTTGACTAAAAGTTTTGTTATTAGTGACCCTACGCACTTATTGAGTGCTAATTAAGTATACATTTGTCTACTTTTGTATCCAACTTACTTTAATTTAATTTCGTTTGTCGCTGTTTTGTTTAGTCGAGAAGTCTATCGGGGCTGCGTTAGGTAATTTCTAAGGAGAAAAAACATGTAATTATGGGTAAATTGTTCGTTACAGGCCCTATTTTACACCCAAAGGCAGTTAATCGAGATATAAGAGAGAAGAACGTGGCCGCAGATGTTTTACTGGACTGCAATCTGTCAGACTGACAAAAATATCCATAGAAATAAATTCAATAGAATAATAGACATTCGTTGAATCGATTTTGAAGCAGAGAGCACTTAAACCAACGAACGACATCTTATGAGATTCAGGCAAACTAATGACATGATACGCGGTTTTTGCAGTCACGGAAGTTAAAGAGCTTGATAAAAAGATAAAAAATTCAACTTCGAAAGAAAAAGCAATTAAGGGATGAGTGGATTCATAGCAGACATTTTTCCCAGTTTAAGAGAAAGAGTCTTAAAGCGAAAGCGATACCTTCGTTGCTAATATTACTCTAAACTGCAAAATCAATAAACTTCATATATTAATAAAATTTATTAATTAATTGTTTAAATATCGGTTCTTTCAATTCGAATTGTTATTTTAAATTTCGCGTCATTTTTGCATTGCCGGTGTACGTCATTGAAATGACAAACTACTTAGTTAAGGAAGGAAATTCTTAATCGACTAAACAAGCAATTAAACACTCAATCATTTTTATTTCGAGTTCTATGCTGATATCAATTACATCAAAATTATCATTGCTGTAATGAAAACGAAATCACCAACAAAATTTGCATCGCATGACATCGGACGATGTGGAACGATAAGAACGATAAATGATGAAAATTCAATTGAATTTAGACACAAACTCTTCTGTTTGGAAGCCGATAGTATTTTGCGAGATATGTAACCATCCAGACAAGTTTTCAAATCATAGCAAAAATCTGATCTTGTACCTAATACATATGTTTGACATAAGCACGATATCTATTGAGGTTTCGCTTTATTATACATAGATCAAATCATTTTCATCATCGTTGTTTCCGGTTTTGATGTTTAAATGTGTGGTATTTTATAGTAATGGTTGTATTCAATAGATACGTCATAAAGAAATGTTTTTGAAATGTCAACTCCCTGAGCACGTTGAGAAGGTTGTGTGTCTAAACTCTGATGATTTCATACAAATAATTGCCTGAAGCTCGAGAGAGGCAAAGGGCCAATCGAACTAAAGTTACTGATATACAAATGCTATGCTTACACTAAAACTCGCGTATACGCCTGAACTTGTTACACATTCAAAAAAAATCAATTTTTATGAGTATTATTGGAGTTACATTAAGCTTGTTAGATGTTCGAAATCGAAAACCCGCGAAAACGTTGATAGATCTCTGTAAATATGTAAAACTAAAAACAAAATTTTAATTGAATTTTTAAATGATTTGTAATGTGTTGCATATAAATGTTATGTTTCAATTGAATTTTCTTTTCTCACGCCTGGATATGGTCAGTGGGAAATGCTTCCTATCTTTTGAGTCGCAGATATGCAATAGCATGCTTACCTTGTCATAGCATGTTACAATGATTTGTTTTAAGTCGAATATAATTTCTTTCTCGTTTTATGTATGCATTATATCACAGGTGGAAAACCATATTAAAGTGATATTGACCATAAGAACAAGTCTTTGGGAAAACGGCGGCAACAAAACGAGCCGGTTTCTTTATGACAGCTGAAAACAATATCTCTCTATAAGTGTTAACATGTATGAGTTGACTTTCGTTATTGCCTTTAAGGATTATAGTTTTCTTTTTACAACTTGTTGTTGCGTCATTTTCTTTCCATATTTATCGAACCGAACTGTGTCTGCGTTATATTTGTTTTTTCTTTTTTTTTTTTTTTTAGTACGATTTCTAACTTTCGCAGAATTCTGATAGAAGAGGTCGAGATTTTAATTATTAGTTATTCTTATAAGGCGAAGGGATGAACTTTGATTGTGAGACATGTGTAAATGTTTTTGTGGAGACTTCGTTTTGCTTTGAGATACTAAGTTACTTTGAAGATTAATTAAGACTAATTCTAACACCAGTCTCAAGCCTCTTTGAAAGTGTACCTGTTAAGGCAAAACTATTTAAAATAGATAAATAAAGTTTCCATCCTGATGAGAAAAGAAAAAAACAACTTTCTAACCAAACAAAAATTCATTTGATTTAATTATATATTTTCGTTTGTGCGCTTGTATGCAAAGAGATAGACACCGTTCTGGTTATTACATATGATTTTTAACGAGTTTTCATAAATGTGCACATTAATGCATTTTTAACACAAACATGATTCAATAGATATGAATATGTGTGCATGTTTGTTTGGGTATTTGTGTAAATGCATATTGAGTGGACAAGCCCCCTAATATTACCTATCGTTGCAATCGTTGTTTAACAATTTTTTAATTAATTTGCGCATTTTGTATTTATTTTTTATTATTATTTTTTATTACATTTCGTATTGAATGCATTTAAAAAGCCATTGTATCATTCATATTTTTATTTATATACTATGAACTATCTATATGAGAGTTGACTTATTTATGTCTTTATATATGAGTGCTCTAACGATAAATTATTTGATTTGTAATGTAAGCATTCACCCTCATGAGTTTCACGTTAGAGAAAGATGCGAAACAAAAGGTACTAAAATTTCGATACTCTATAATGTTGGGTGGGCGTGTCATATTTGTAAAGGTATTGCAGGGCAGCCAACAATTGTTATATATCTACCTGTTATAGTGTGTGAGCAACAAACAAAAAGCTCAAATTTTTTTTTTTTTTTGAGAATAACGATGTTTTCAGAGTGGGTACAAGAACTTCCAACATATCTGCCGCATTTGAAGCCGATATCTTTATTTTTGCGATCAGAGGAATATTTATCATAGATATTATGCAGACGGCTATACGGATAGACAAATAGACGGAGAAATGAACATGCTAAAATCAATTCTAAATTTGATGCTGACCAAGAATATATATACTTTGTGGAGTCACGGAAACTTTCTTCTGGGTGTAGCAAACATTTTTACAATTTATCCAGAAAGATAATCAGTACATGTTGCGGCGAGTTGAGGTAAATAATAGACGTTATTGTCTCCCAATGAGAGCCAAAAGTTTCGAAAAATTTATAACATTTTGAAATATCTTTTCGAGCGTACCTTTAACAAAACCGATGAAATTCTTAAAAAATTGTTTTAAAAACGCCACGAACATTTTCCTTTACAATATAGTATCCATTATTCTAGCCAATGCAAATAAATTTCTTTTTAAGAACCTATAGACGCACATAGAGCGTTAAGAATTTATTTTACTCCTGCTAAAGTGAAAATCGTTTCGCATAAACTTTTATATTAAAGTATTAGGATGCACAGAACTTGAAATATTTTTGAAATCTTCTCCATCTTCGGGTAAGCCTTTGATCCATTTACAAACTCGTGATTGCCATGTAAATGACTTTAACTTCCTTTTTTACACATAATGTCGAAGGTAGATTCTTGTTAAAATACAAACATAGTGTTGGGACTTTGTGCAAAGTACCATGCACGTTACCGTGTAGACATAAATAGAAATAATTCGATATATAGTATACGGAATTTGAAAGTTTTCAAGTTATTTATATTCGGTCTATGGAGAAGCCCATTTAAAATTTTTCATAAATGTCTGCGGACTGTTAATTGAACAGTTTTGAAGTTATCTAAGCGCATACCTGGTATCAATTGAATCAATTTAAAAACTTGATTCAAAGAATATCGGACACCGATAATTGCCCGATAGGAACACGAGCATGCTTCTGTAAATATTTTTTAAATATATTTGCCAAATGATTGGTGATAATATACTGAAATATTGGTGGCCATGCCGTTTACCAACTTTGATCTTCCAATCCAAACTAGAAACATGTTTATTACTTTCTTCTTTTTTTCAAATATAATTCCTCAGAGTATGTATCCTATAAGTGTAACGCTATTATAGCCGTAGGAGGACCGCAACTCAAGTGTGTGAGCGATCAGTAGGCGATGTGTCTTCATCGTCCGACCACTAGCTACAGCTTCATTCAAAATCGTAATTAAAGTACGGTCTAACGCATTGGGAATTGGACTGGACTATGGCGATTTATTACGTGCATTTTTTAATTACTTTGCTTTACGACAATGAGATTGTCAAAAATATAAGACAATTGGACGGACAAAGGCTAATTCGATTAAAGATTACATTAGTTTATCATGGAATCCTAGAGCAGAGGTCTAGATTGGTAATAGAAGGCGGTTATAACAATTTTTAAAAGTTTCTGTTTGAATTCTTAGAATCTTTAAAGCTTGAACAAGAAACGATGGACGGGTCGACGGATGGATTCATATAAGTCGATTTAGAATCTTACGATGATCCCAAATATATTTGGCTCACCAGCAAGCCTTAATGAACCTGAATATCTTTTGTATAAAAATGTTTGCGCGAATTATTTTTATTCTAAAATTTTGTAAAAAATATTGCTTTTCTTTTGGAGAACAATTTAATTGAAAATTTATTGTTTCCAATAGTTTTGTGATCAATAAAAAGTATTTTCATGCTTTCGAGTATATTTATGTCATCGTTTTTAATAAGGATGAGATCGTTTAGGTTAATGTTGACAATAACATCGGCCAGGATCACTCACAGACATTCCCAGCATTAACCTTAACAATTAATAGCGCTACGCCTGGCCTGTCTGCTTAATTAACAGCTAGTTAAGAGGCTTTAAAAAATGGTTCACACAAATTATAAAGAAAAATAAAAAGGCCGACAAAGTGTTCACTTATTTTTAGACTTGATGCGAATACATTTATTTTTTTTCTTTTTTTTTCTCATTGAGTATTTTTAGAACAGAAATAACACAGTTCCCAAGTTATTAACCTGTTAATGGAAGAGCGAAAAACATAAAAAAAGAAAATAACAGACACAACTTAATGTTTTTAATGCACTTAATTAAATCTCAAGGTGTTGCGCTTTTAATGACTACCTACGAAGACAGGTAAACTAAAAAGTCATATATAATACGCACGTACGTAAAGTAGTTTAACGAAAGCTTTATGAAATTTCAAATTAAGATTAGCATGGCTAATCTCGTAAATTTATTAAAATTAAGTGGTTGACATACATACATACATGGTTACATACATGGATACATACATATCAGTTGATACTTTAATGATCTGATAACTTGAATATATTTCATTCAACGTTTCTGAATGAGACATTGGAGAAAATTAAAATTTATATATACATGAGTAGACAATACAAACGTAGCGGCGGGCCAACCGTTCCTGCTGCTGTGCTACTATGCTGCCGCACGCACACACACACACACATGCATACCGTCATAAAGTATGTGTGTGGTGAAAATTGAAATTTAGTACATTCGTAGGCAACAACCTACCACCGCAAACTCGAACACATATAAATTTCAAATTTAATATCAATTTTCATATCGGTCGAAGTGAAAATAGAAAATAACTGCTACACTAATTGGAGTCATATGACAAAATTAATGACAGTTCTTTGTGTTATTTTTACACATTTTACACTAAACTACTTGGGATGTGTTTGAGATCATATTCGAATGTGTGTATTTTTAAAATGCCGGCCGATAACAAAATTTATAAATGTACATGTATGGACATATGTACGTGGGAGTGTTAAATATGGAAACTTATTATTATTATTATTTTTTTTTTGAGATGTTATTATTATTTCGTAAATTTAAGAAAAACTTTAGTAATTCTTCGCGCTATAAAATAAATGTCAGTAACATTTATTCTTAAACCCATCATATTCAAGATACGACGAAGATGCAGATATAATAGTTTTGTCATTCCGTTTGCAATATCTAGAGATGTATATCAAAAATCCTAAAATATATACTGATGTGATTTTTTCTTTCTAAAAAGTGCCGAAATTAAGAGTGTTTAAACACAAAGAAAAAAGAAAAAGTTGCTGTTACTAAGCCAAGAGGGCACGTGTCACGAAATTTATGTCAGTTCCTCACAGCACTCATACCAACCTAGCAAAAAAATTTGTACATGGATATCATAAAAAAAATACAATCTCATCACGTTTTATTCACAGCAGTAAATATATTCTAAATAAGTTCGTGGGATCACTATTTGCTTTTTTGTTGCAAATTTGTCATTGTTGCGGTTGACTTGTGACACGGTGTAGAGTCTTGTTGTCCTTTTGAATTTCCTCTAAACATCCCCAAGCAGCGCTTTGAATCTTCAAAAACTTTGCTCTTTTTAGTCAAACGCTGTATCCACTTCAAATAAATCTTTCTCAAGGATAAACGTTCATGCAAAATAGTAAATACACTTTTTTTGATATCATTAGGATGTCAGCTATCTTACGAAATTTCACTTCTCGTTTTTCCAAAATAATTTTGAACACTTTTCTTCTATTTGCTGAAACAGTTGCCGAATTTGGGCGGTCACCATCAGGCGAGTCCGTTGGATCCCGTTTTAAATGATCTTGACTAAGCAAATCACCGACAAATTGTTGTTTTCAACAGAGAGAGAGAGAGATAGAGAGAGAGAGAGAGAGAGAGAGAAGACCTGCCTTAACACTTTTCAAGCCGAGTTTTGGGTTGAATAGTATTTTTTACCACTAAAAAGCAATGTTTTAGCGCAACACACGAAATTCAGAATTTTCCATCGTATTGAAAATTACAAAAGTAGTGTCACAGAAGTAATTGTAACTTGTAAAGTAGTGGTTGTAATGTCATGACTTTCCAATACATTTTGTTCGAATGTTATCATAATCCAAAAATCATATAGATACATCAATAGTAGTCACATTTATATGTTATCCTACGAACTTATTGAGTGATATGTTATGTATTGCTACGTGTTTGAAGGAAATACGAGTAAATGTACATTAGAAGAGGGTTATGAATCTTACTTCTTTGCAGATGGACAGGCACTTGGATTGAATAAAGGCTTTGATTGATGTTGACTAACATTTCATAACTATGGACACAGAATTTATTTCTCTTCTTCGACTCGGTACTTAGCGCACCTTCCCTTTACACGCAGAAACGAAGGATTATGGCCAAAGAAATGTGGAGTGAGGCAGCCTGTGAAGTGTGTGCTCGATCGAATAAGTATTATGTCTTTGCCAATCAATCATTGTTTATAGCTACGGCCACATGCTAATTGTAATTAAAATATGGGCTACCGTGCTGGGAATTGAACTCGGGTAAATGGATTTGGTAGTCACGCTACTTCTTCGCTAAGCGGTAGCACTGTTGAGACCATTTATAGTATCACAGAGGTTTTCATTACCAATGTGGGCATAAATGCAACATAAATCTGCCAAAAAAAACTTTGCAAAACAGTGAACCTATGAAGGAGTTAGCTAGGATTTATGTTGAATTAAATTATTTGATTATTTTTGAGATTAGATTAAATTACATCAGAAATAAATAGGCCGCGAATCGATTCTATGCGATGCTTTACTTTGATTCTATTTACTTAAGTTTAACCATAAAAATTAGTAGTAAGTAGTAAGTAGTAAGTAAGTACCATTTATAAGAGACGCCGCAAGACGAACATGCTATTGCTATCGTATTTTTGGGTGTATAATATGCATCCTTAAAGATCATTTCTAGAACTAACTTACCTACTACTTACCTATTACTATTCTATGTACCAAGCTTTAGCTTTATCAAACTTAACGAATTTTAAAATGCAAGCAATAGCGAGGCGAATGAATAATATGCCTTCTGATGAATATCTTATTATATTATTATCTCTAGCCTTACTGAAGATATAATAGCTTCACAATAACTCTTAACTTTTTCAAATAAACTGTTTTCTAAGCGTCTACGCGTAATGCATGTCATGTTATAGAATAAGATACTACTGAGCCAGGTCCGCATTCTTATATGCTATTTAATTGAAAAATATTTAAATATTGGCCACAAACCTATTTTTAACAACACGAATTGAATTTTCTTTTCTTTTTATTTTTTAATTCTTAGACATTAAACGAATAAAAATAAAATGTGTGCATCGCTACCTTAGATAAAACAAAAAAGAAAATAACATACATTTATTTGCAAATGTACCTGCACTCACGACCATATATATATATATATATATATATATATATATATACATATATAAGATATATATGTGCATGCAACTAAACATTTATGCTTAAATATATTTATATTTAAGCAAACACACACACATAAACATAGATATACAATGTGTGTGTATATATATGTTTATATATATACATCTATATTTACATGTATGTATTTATGGATGTATAAGTATGTGTGTAGGTATGTGTGTGCACATAAGCAAGCATTATAACGTACACTGTCAATGTTGGCAAAAACTATTAATGTCCACCACACGCAAAAAGCATTGTGAATAATTTGTATTTAAATCAGACGACACCAAGTCTAGCAAGTGAATATACAAACGATCGCATGCAAGGCGATAGCGGTCGCATGGCCGTGTGGTCGCATGGCTGCATGTATGTAAGCCATATGTGTAAGTATTAGCGCGCAAGCATATGTTGAGGAAATAAATTTGGGTGCAAATAACTGACGGCATGAATAAAATGCATTTTCCTTATTATTATTATTTGCTTTTCAACTGAAAAATGCGCTTTTTTTGTTGCTTTCTAAGAAAAGAAAAAAAAACTTTTTGAAGAATATTTTAGAAATTATCACAAAAAAAAGCAAAAAAAAAAAAGAAAAAAGAAAATTAAAAAAAAAATTAAATTTGCATAAAATCATAAAGACACACTTGGGCGTATACGTCACGTTCATATAAAATTTATTTAATAAATGCTGATTAATACTAACATCTTAACTTTAAAATTGTAAGCAATTACTTTTGAAAATAAGCGCACACATACGCATACAAACAACTTCAATATATGCACACACATACACACACACACACACACATACATACATCATACATAGCAGAAAGCATACATCAATGTGCACAAAGCTATGTATAGTTAAAGGCAGTTAAAAAATATATAGGAGAGCATGGCACTGGATCGGTTCGCTTGTAAACAAAAGCAAAAGTATGAATGGTAAGGCGATTTTCCATAACCGCCAGCCAACCAGTCAGCCCACCAGGCAACTAAGCAAGCAAGCAAGCAAACAAACAACCAACCAACAAACTAAGCAACCAGCCCAAGTAGTTAGCCAGTTAATCACATTGTGTAAGAAGTTAAAGTATGTATGTGTGTGTGTGGTGTATAGTATGGCATCGTGGAGGTATTGTTTGCATATATATATATATATATATTTTTTTTTTTTTTTGTAGTTATAAGCGCAAATACACTATCCATGAAAACGTTGTAAGAATTTTTAATGAATTTGTTTAGCAGTTCATGACGAGAGAGTTATACCAACGATCAGTGCAGTTCAGTTCAGTTTAGTTGTTTTGCTACAAGTTAGCCGACAAACAACAATCACACATGTTGACTGCCTGACTGCTTGCCTGCCTGCTTGGCTGTTCGGCTGCTTAAATGAATTGCTTATATGTAGAGATAGTTATGTACATTCACAAGTTAATAACTTTGTATCTATAGGATTGGGTGTGTTTTTTATTGTTTTTATGCTTTTTTTTTCCTTTTTTTCAAAGCATTACATTTTGAGCGCAAGTTTAAGATTTTACCGGCATAAACAAAATATATATATACATATATACATTAATGTATATATATATATATATATATATATATATAGCCTTCTATGTGTGTAATATCGTTCATTTACTTGTATGTATTATGATCGCGCTAACGATATCATTGTATAGTAAGTTGAGCTTGAAACTTGATTTGTAAGCGAGGTTTGCCTTTTTGCCAATCCGTTGATTTATTTTTGTCGTTATTAACTTCATGGTGGCATGTGAAACACGCCACTAAGCCGTCATACCATCATCAGGCACATGTGAACATATAGCTGTATCGCAACAAACTTATACATACATAAGCGTTAAATATTAGATTATGTGGTTCTGTGTACTTAACTGTGCAGTTGACTTAATTCACACACGCCTTTGTCAAATCTGTCTGTCAGTTAGGTTTTAAGTGAGGTTTTAATTTTAGCTCAAAACTTTAGATTTTAATCAACACTCATCGTAATATGTACAAATACAAACACACTCTTATATATATATATGCAAACAAAACGCACGTATGTGTGTATGTGTGTGTGTGGAAATTCACCTATATATACACATACAAGTACATTTTTATGTTTGCTTTTATTGCTTTTTTGTTTTATACCATGCGTGCGTGCGGCCCTATTGCATGTTGTTCTTATTGCTTGCTTACGTTCTTTTATTGCACTTCTTGTACGATGAGTAAGCGTATATATTACATTACTTGTACATCGTATTGTGTATATATGCACGTTCATGCTTGCTTATTTATATAAACATAACAATATTTATCTATCATCTATGCCACCGTGTAGCCGAGAAGCCGAGATTCAAGCCAGCCACTCCGGCGACTAGTTGTTGATTTCAAGTATTGTTAGATATGCACGCGAATCTTTGCTGCAGTTATTTTATTGTTGTTACGATTGTATTTTTGTTTTATTTTTTTATTTTTTGTAATGTAGTTTAGTCGAAAAGAAAACACATTTTCTTACACACACATTTTTTTCTGAAAATCTGAATATTTTTCTATTATTAATTTCAATGAAAAAGTAAAATAAAAACAAACCGGTTGCAGCGGAGCTAAATGTTAAGCCGCGGTATTTACATATTCGCAAATGATTATAAAGTTGTCTCTCTACATACAAACATAAGTATGCCTGCATAAGCATGGGTGCCTGTGTTATATTGTTTGACTTAAAGAAATGCATATTAACGATTAAGGAAATTGCTGTCGTTGTCTTATTTATTTCTATTTTTTTTTTGTAACAGATTACATAGACTTAAATAAATTGTTTTGTAACACAATAGATAGATCGAGACTTAATTGAGTTGTTATTTAGGGAAGTTGCAAATTAAAAATAACAGTATGTATTTATGCAGATATACAGATACATGCATACAGTATGCATACTGTACTATATAGACACATATTAAGAAGTCGAAAAAATATTAAGCCTTCTGGATATCAAAGCATTCATGTACAAATTTCATTCATTCAATTCATAGTCATACGTATTGATTTGTAATACTAACGCTGAACTTATTACGTTGCATTGATTTGGATTGTGACAGCAGCTTGCCTACGAACGATACACATGAGCACTTGAAATTGGTCCCTTCTCCAAGTTTCTAGGTTTCTTGAGTTCCCGGAATTGAATCTAGAATTTTAGTTGAACAAAGGTTGCGTAGAGCATCGAAAAAACTTTCAATTGGGCCTTTACATCGTCTTCCGCAGAAATGGTAGAGTATAAGAAGCAGGTAACTGCTCTAATTGAAAAATCCTGAAAAAATGTATATAAGCGATACCCATAAGCACTTTGCTGTCTAATCGTTTCTTAAATTTCTGGAATTGAATCTAGCATTTTAATTGATCAAAGGTTGTGCAGAGAATCGAAAAAACTTTCAATTGGAATTTTCTATCGTCTACCACAGAAACGGAAAAGCAGAAGAAACAGGAAGAAATTGCTTTATTTAAGCAAATTCTGAAAAATCTTTGTAAGTGTTGCCAGGCTTTTTTGCGGAGACCTTGATTTTTCTTCCTTCTGCTAGTAGCTACTAAAGGAATGGAATGCAACTGAGGTAAGCTGAGGTATGCTCAGGGTCCGTTCCAAGAAATGTTTTTTAATAATAATATGTTTGTATTTCTCTTCTTCTTTTGCCACACATTCGTCTAAGAAGCTTTTAAGACCAAAAAAAATCTATACAGCGCAGACCAAAGGCATTACGGTACATCTTGGTTCGCGCTATAGGGCGTTTCTCGAACCTTGCGTTCAAAGTGCTGGCAATTTTTCCTATACTTCACGTGATTATTTGTTTTTCATCGCGCCACGTTCCTTCACTTCTCCGAACTTTGGTTGACTTATGATTAAGTATCGTTGTTCTGTTACGATTTTTCCCAGCTGTTTAACAGCAGAGATAGGGAATCTGAGAAATCAATAGAATCAGTGACACAATTCTAAATAAGTTAATTTGATGTATACTTTCGAGTGCTTCACTCATTCTACGTTATTGAGTACAACGAATAACAAATTTGCTATCGTTTTAAATTGAACCGATATTTATCTATAACAAGTAGGAAAATTATAATTTGCTTTGCGGAATCTTTGATACGCACCACTTTTATGTTAGAAAAACCACATTTTAGTAGGTGGGCGTGGCAGATTTTTATATTTTCATGGAATATCGCGTAAATTTTTATTGTGTAATCTATGAGTAGTGAGCGAAACACCCAGAAAACAGAGGTGTTTTCAGCTTATTTTATACCACAGGCGTGACTTGGGACCGAATTGGTCCATTTTCAATAAAAAAAGCCAATGTGTTAATTTTTGCTGCCAGGAGAATGTTCGCCGCAGACAATGCACAGACGGACAGAGGGACATGCTAAAAATCGATTTTAAATTCAACGCTGATCGAGAATATATACACTTCATAGGAACTCTGAAGTTCCCTTCAGGGCGTTACAAACGAAATGATGAAATTAATAAACCCTCATCTTCGGTGGTAGGTATAAAAAACGATAAACGTTTGCCCGATTAAAGACTTCTCAGTTAGTGGATGGGAAACATCTTTACTCAGATGCCTGTTGTAGTTACTAAGAAATACAAATTCCAAAATGTAGTTCTTTCAGTTATTTCTTCTTCCTATTATTTATTATCTTGTGATTAATCGATCACAAATTTAGCTTTAAAACTTCAAAGCTTTTCGGAAATCAAAATGCATTTTTAGATTTCGTTCATTCACTTCTTGCTCATATATCACATTTATATGGCGCCATTTACATTTAACTGCATTTAGAAAAGGTATATAAATAATCTATATTAGGTGAGAGATCTTGTTTCTCAGACTAGGAGTACCTCAGATTGATCTGAAAGCCTTTTCTTTTTTTGTATGTTTTTCTCATACGCATATAATTGTATAAATTATTTATGGTAAGCATGTGTTTCACTTATATGCTGCAGATTAAAAAAAATGTCGTTTTTTGCGTGCAAACAAAATCTCCTCCATCGCAAAGGTCCCGATGTCGAATACATATTTCATCAGACTGAAAATATTTACGTGGTTTTATTAACAAATAATTGCTTTTAATTACGCATTTTAATCGTTATGTCATTAAAAAATAACGACACATCATAAATAAAAATGACATGTAAACTTAATTAAATAATTGCCGGCTATTAATGTCTCTTAAGTGAGTCTAATGAAAATTTGATAAAAATGAAAAAAAAAAACACGTGTGGAAGTGAAAAGTGCTTATATTTTTGAAGGTCGTTAGTATGCTTTATAAAATTTTCGCTTTACAGATGGAGCAAGCATACACACACATACACACACAAACACACGCCCATATGAGCACGCAATCAAATATGAATGCATACATGTACACATGTATGCGTACTAAGCAAAGGTTAAGAAAACTTGAAGATCAATTACGCTCTCAATTTTGTCTGCGTTGCTTTCTAAATGTCAATGCCACTGCTTTGGCTGACGCAATATCTTGATTTATTAACTTCAGCCAACAATTTTTGTTTCTCTTATAGTTTTTTTCTATTTTTTTTTTAAATTTTAAAAATAATTAACACACGGTTTACATTTAAGGCGGTCGTTATAATTTGCAAGTAATTGATAATAAAGTTGTTCGTAGGAAGAGCACATTTCACTAAGTGTAAGGGAAGAAGTAAGTCAGAGTATTTCGTTATCAATATTTTCTCTTATAAAATAAAAAAGTTAGGTTTGATCGTAAATAAGATACTAAATATATGTATATATAGTAAGCGCTTATAATTTACTTTCTTTAAATTTGTGATATTCATCGTCTAAAATGGACGGACATGTACTAATTTCGTTTGCGACTCTGAAAATTAGGAGGAAAAGTAATTTTATTATTTTTCCCGGTTTGACTAGTTGAAACCTTGATAAGCTAAGTTCTGAACATCTATTCACCAAACCATCTATTCACCAAATCATCTATTCAGACATTCTTAACTTGTACTAGGGCTCGTTTCCCTAATTATTTTCGTTTTTGTCTATCAATCTCTTTGCTTACTCTTTGCTCGGTTTATCCTTTTATTAGTCTTAAGATTCAAAAAGAAAACTAAAATCTCTTACATTTCAAATTTTCATACAATTTCGACAAATGTCATTCGTTTTTCGCGAAACACCCACCATCTGGGATACGATCGTTTTTTCATAACGTTTTCCACCTTCAACAAAAGCTTCTATATTCTTGATCAGCGTCACAATCTGAATCGATCTAATCATGTCTGTCCGTCTGTGTATCTGTGTGGATACTTGATTACGACACTTTCTTAGTGGCCAAAATGAAGACATAAACGTCAAATTTGGCTGAAATATTGGAAGTTCATGCAAGCAGGTTGATATTGAAAATGGGTCAAATCGTTTAAAAGATCCGCCCAGACTAAAACGTAAACTGAAAACATATCAGCCTTTTTAACCAAAAATTTCGTAATTTTTACTTATTAGTTACAAATTATGAGAGATAGGAAACTGAAACATTTTTCAAAATCCTATTATTCATGTTTAAAAATCGAAAAAATCCACTACGCCCACACAAAGTTATAAGCGATCAAATTTTCATTTTTTTCATCTTTTTGACGTTTTCCACTAATTACTTATAAGGCAAATTGGACAGATATCTTGATATGATAAAATGAATGACAATCGGTGCACATGATTCGCACCCAACGGGGTATAATTTTCTTACTATTTTTTTTTTTTCGTTTTAGCAAAAACGCATCACAATTACACGAGAGAGATAAATTAAGTGAAATGTATATCATAAGAGCAGTTGATGAAATTTAGTTAGCGAGAGTTTAGAGGGTTTTTTCTCTGGCTAGCCAGATCTTACTGACTTCTTAATAACTACTACCACTCCTTTTATTCCTAAAGACTAAGTTTCGAAAATTATATTTATCCATGTATTCACTTGTTCGCGTTATTAAATGAAGGTAAAGTGTGTCCAAAAGCCACCTGATATCGATCGACCGCGACTATACAAAAATTTTGAGTAATTTTCCCAGATCAAGGTTGTAAGTAAATGTTATTCACCTAATTCATTCACCTATATTCACAATAGCTAAAGAAATATTTTATATATACATATATTTATATTCATGTCCAGTGTTTAATGTGCCATTACTTTCGAATTATTCATTATTAAATTTTTAATTACTAAGCAAAATAAATAAATGTATCGATCTGTTCTTTCGTAATAAATGATACTAAACAGGAAAGAGCAATAGATCTTTGCGTAAGAGAAAAAGATTCTAACTGAATGCAATGATGAATCTGTTATTTGTTTTATGAAATTTTAGTTCATAGCATAAACTGAACGCGATACATTAAGATCGAGATCGCAAAAAGAGATACAATATATTTGGAAACATTATTGTTCTAATTAAGAGTAAGATTGATAAAAAAAAAAGTATATTGATCTCAAGTATTAGGATTAACATTAGAAAATTCAAAATAGAAAATAAAAACAAAATGTGTACATCGGTCACCACGGTCATAAACAAAAATCTCTTTGTCTAATTAGGGCGATTATCATCATTTTTTTTTTGTTCTTTTTTTGTTCTTGTGAATTATTCACGATTGCCTTTTAAAATTCTATTATTCTTTCCTGTTTAGTATCGTATATAAAGAAAGCACAGAGACTTATATATTTACAAAATTTTGTTTAATAAACAAAATCTTAATAGTAAATAATTCGGGGAGCAATGGCACACTAAGTACTGGATATACGTAAGTAAACAGACATGCGGGGGGAAATATATTTATTGCATGCGTAAGAAAACTTCTTCTATTCAAAATTAAAAATTATAATGATAAACATGTCAAAAATTAACGGTTAAACATTGTTAAATGATACACATAAGTCAGTGATTCCGAACAGTTTCAAAATAAAGTTATTTTCAAAGCACTTTTTATAGATGATTTTACTTTTTCTTTTGTTTTCCTGACATCAATTTTTTCCCTAGTCGAGCAAATTCGAGTAAAAGCATTGTAGTCGAGCAAGGCCGATCATTCAATATTCTACCCAATATTCTACATCTCTCAAAAATTGTAGCTTGTTTCCAATGATGAATCTTTGAAATTCTACATATTAGACGAGTAAATTACCCAGCAACTAAGTGGCCAAGTGGTGTTAGGAAATTCATGTACAAGATTTTAAACAAATAGTTCTTCCTTTTTTTAATACTACATTTGTCTATTAAAAAAGAAAAAAAAAAAAAGAACAGAAGAAGAAAAGAAAATGAAAAGAAGATAGATAATAATCAAAATTCCTCGCTGACATTATTGTAAATATCTTAATACCGCAGTTGAGTACTTCCGACACTCTATGCTTAAACTTCATTTCGTCAAAAACAAGGGAAAAAAGACGTAGCTACCAATAGACGGACAGTAGTTTGTAATAAATGCTTTTTTAAAAAACGTTTAGAAATCATTTTCACATTTAATATTTCACAAATTTTTGGATATTAGATGCATTTAGTACTGCTAGTGCCATCGAATAGGCAATAATATGGTCTTTGCCTGCGAGTCAAATCTAAGAGAATAGCACCGTTTAAGAAACTGTGACTAAATTTTCTACGCTGTGAAATGCATTTGGAAATAATAAGTAAATAATAAAATAAATAATAAAAATAATTTTTTGGGTAAAACAAAGAACATTTTTTTTTTTAAATTTAAGTGAATAAAGTGAAAAACTTACAATTGTGTATGAAACCATGTGCATAGAAAGCAAACTTGTACGTGAATCGTTTGTGTGGATAGGGTAACGAGTATACGTGAATTGTTTATTTAAAAAGTATATTTTAAATATTAAAATGAAAGTAGAATTGGAAAGTATTGGAATTTAAAAAAGAAAAAAAAATTATTAACATTAAGACTTATTACGTTTTGCAATTTACTCTATGATTGTATTGATTGCCAGAAAGGCAAACGTGTCCATTTCAAGTATAGCCTTCACCCTAAGACCTTACAAATGCGAAATTTGATCTAAACTTTAATTACTCTTGCAAGCCGTAAATGTACATACATATATATATTATGTAAAATAAGCAAATGAAGTATAAGCAGAAAAGCTATAAATTGTTGTAAAAAATATATTTCAAGTAATTTTCACACTTAAGGTTTTCCTTGAAATTGAAATAAAATCCGCACATCATTCGTAATATGAGAAAATCTCTATATATAGGTATATGTACTTATAATGGGATTTATGATCATGAACTTGATTGTACAAGTATTTATAACTATCAACAGTAAAATCATGATGATGATGATGATGATGATGATGATGATGATGATGACGACGATGACGCCGACGATTACGATTACGATCATCGCCATGTTGTTGGCTATGTTCATTCACTTATACATTAATTCATAAAAAAGAAATTCTTGAATTTTTTCAGTATTTGTTTTTTCATTTCTTTTTCTTTTTGTTTTTTTTTTGTTTTCTTTCTTTAATTAATCGTTTATGGCGGGAAATATACAACAATTAAATGAATCTATACATATGTGCATAAATTTTAAAAAGCAAAAAGGAAAACAAATACCGTTGAAACGTCAGCACATGTTGATATTTGCAAAACCTTTAGACAACATATACATATCGATGTATACATATATATATATATATATATATATATCTATGTATATATATATATCTATATACGTTTATGCATATATGGCAGCAGCAGAAAAACAGTTCATTCCAAGTGTAAATTAGTCTACAATTCAAACATTGGATGTACAAGTGTTACATATATTTGCATGCATCATATGTGTGTAGACATACCACGAGACTACAGAGCAGAGTAATTGTGTGAAAACTAAAACATTTTTATATAAATTAGCGGACTAGAGCGAGCTCTCTGTTCTATGCGAATGCATAAATAAAAGTACGAAAACAAATACAACAACAATAAAACAAACAAGAAAACTATATTTTCTCTGTGGCGATCATTTTACATCCATCAACTTAAACGGATGCATAAAAGTGTTTGTTTTTCTTTCTTGTTAGTCTTGTACTTGTTAGTAAGTCTAGCAGAACCCTTTTTCATGGTTCTACAAAATAATTCAATATTTTTAATTTAAATATTTAAATTTTTTTAAATAGTAAGCTCTTTCGTGCTTCTTGTACATAGTTAGGACTCATGGAATGTTTTGTATCCAAATCACGTTTATTTTTGCAGAAGCTTTATTAACTGAAATTTATATATCAGTACCAAACTTAACTTTTGTGTCAAAAATTACTCCTAAGACGTTTCCCAGGATGTGGTTATCGATACGATAAAAAGAAGGCAACCTTTTACATCATCCAAAAAGCATCTGCTTATAATTTTTTGAATTCAGCAACATGATTGCACACCATCACAAGATTAGAGGAGAAAAGCTTAACGTCATCTGCAAACATTAAAACATAGTCAGAAAGGTCATTCACACAAAAAAAAGCGGTATTTTGTCCAGAGAAACACCAGAAGTGATCAAAATTATTTTAGACAGGCAAGAGCCCAACGAAATCCCTTGGAAGGGGCCAGAGAGACAACTCCAAAACCAGGCAAATACACTGATCGGAATACTAACGTAATGTAACTTGTAGAATAACCTTGTAGAAGACGCCTACTCTATCGAAGGTTTTCGACAATTTCGTGAACATAACATCAGTTTGTTTTTGCTCGGAAAATGCTTTGCGAATTGTAGAACGAAACTTCAAAGGTTAGTAGAATTTTATCTACCTTTTGAAAAACCCTGCTGACCATCCAATATAATTGACTCTATTTTGACTACATTTTTAGTTTCTAAACAAAGGTGAGCTTTTACTCTCGTTTCTTAGATCTACCAAATCGTCGAATTCTTACATTTTTTACCACTCATTATAGAGGTTAATACCCATGAAGTGCGTATATTCTAACTCAGCAAAAATATTCTGAAACGATTTAGATTTGTCGGTTTTACCGATCTTTGTGTGCCTGTGTCCTCTATTTGCTGTTAAAAGGATCATAGTTGTAAGAAATGAGATAGAAACCTCAAGTTTATCAGATACGCTCGAAGCGAGTTCCGAACATGATATTGTGTTCGCTTTCAAGCAAACCACATTTATAACGGAAATCTAAAATTAAAAAATTTTGAAATTTGACAGAAACATTTCGTAAATAAACTATAATTTCAATTTGTCTATAGTCTCTCTTAATCAATGACCAAAAATTAAGTTTCAAAATTGATGGAATTTTCTTATGACCACACCTTTAAAACCGCAAAAGTCTTAACATGCTATCTAAAGTAGAAAGAAACTCATACGTTGCATAAAACGAGACCCAACTGTTCGTAAAACAAATATAAAACTCAGTAAATTACGATTTTATTTGATATTTTAATAATTATAGGTGCATGTTGTATATATGTGTGTACACGCATTTACGAAATTGGATTATAATGTAATGTATACTACCACTAAAGCAATAGCAAAAGAACACAACGATAAGTGAAACGAGACCATATGATCATAAAATGCATTTAATTGTTCTGCGTCTGCAAATAATTCTTGTTTTTTTTTTTTAAGTTTACGTTAAGATAAAACTTCTAAAGCAACTTTTGTGATTATATTTTTGTGTTCACTTATATGTAGATATAGATATAAAGATATGTATATACATTTTATAATATTTTGGAAAGACTAAAAAACACTGTATATGTTAACCAGACCCACACGAACAAGTTTTAATTACAAACATGTTCACATTTGACCTTGAATATAAAATGCATAAAACGCAGACCGAAAGGCAAGAAAAAAAAAGTGAAAGATAAAAGATAAATTGTTCCATTACTTGTATACATTGCAATGTGCTTTATATTCTAGTTAATGTCATCATTGAAAAGCTTTCAATTAAATGATTTTTTTTTTTTAATATTTCTGAGTTTTCAATACAATTTTCCAGCATTAGTCTTTTATTTTTTTTGCTTTTTATATCATTTTCTCTTAAGGCTTACTTTTGGTGGATATTGTATTTTGTATCTGTTTGATGTTAAAGTAATGAAGCACAAACCTCTTATATTATATTCTAGAAGACCTACTGCAAAAGTGTTTGCTGATCTTTAATTATGATTACTTTTTCTAGAAAGCCTATAGCTCTACAATTGTTGTAGTTGTTGTTTTTGTTCTTGTCACTGTTGCTGTTTGCTTTTTCTTTTCATTTGTAATGTCCGTTCGCTTATGTTTGCTTAAGTTTAAGAGGATCATTTGAGGATAATGCTCAATGATCTTAATGCGCAAATAATTGAATTGAAAGTTCAATGACCGTAAAGTGTTGATTGATTACTGGATTTTTTCTTTACAAATTTATATATATTTATGTAAATAACATTATGTAATAACATATATATATACATATATATATAATATATATATATATATATATATATATATGTGTGTGTGTGTATGCATTTGTATTTACACAAATATGTACATATATATATATATATGTATATATATTAATTGATTGATTGATTTTAATGAATGCTCGTATTTATGCTCAATTCATGGCAATGGCCAAGATTGACATCAAGTTGCCTTTGCGTTCTGATAAATTACTTCAACAAATATATTTATTTGCTTTTGTATAAAATGAAATTATTTTAATTATTTATTAAGTATACGAAATCGGTTCAGGGCTACAAAATAAACTTCAAATTGATACAAAGTCATAATACTCTTTAATCGACACCTATTAAATTCTGAAAGAGTCCTTGACTGAAATTCTGAACTCCTCGATATTGAATTTTCAGATTTTTTCATGAAAAACATAAAAATTAAATAAAAATTCGAGTGAAAAAAAATGCGCCTTAGAGACTGCCATGGACTTATGTGCAAGATATAATTACAATATCTATTATATACAAAGCCGATAAAACATGGTTCAGCCTTTAGCGCTAATGAGTAACTAATTGTACTGGATTGCATTCATGGAGAAAAAGGAAGATCTATCTAGAGAACGCTCATTATTTGTGGTTTCCAATGTACTTTACTTTTAGTACCTATAACGATGAGATGGGTCGTTTCAAAGAATGAGAATTTCTTAGATTTGTCCTGTCGTTACGCAGAAAATGGATTCTTGATTAGCATTGGATTCGTAGCTAATTAAGTTCCATATCTTTATCCGTCTGTCAATCCAATTTTTCATCTACGGGCGCTATCAAAAATTGATAAAGAAAGTTGAGAACTCTATTATACGATATTTACTTTTAATTGATAATCACAAGGAAATCTTAATAAGATTCATATTCATTCATACAATTCAACTGCTACCTACTTAAGAAGTGTTATTGTTTATTGCTTTGTTTTAACACAACCACTACCGTAGAGCCCCTTAACTTACAGACTCTTGCGAGAATTATTGCGGTATTGCCATTTTCAAAAATGTTTTAAAAACAATGTTTATATAAAGGCTTAAATATTGAACGATTACTTTTTAGAATATTATTACTCCTTTTCCGGTATTCAAAAAAAATTGCGGAAAAAATATTTTTTTTTTATCCCCTCATTTGGACTTTTAGTGCGATTTTCATATTAAGATTTTATTTGGATAATTTACAAAGCGGTGCATAGAATAGTTTGCTTCGCAGAATACGTAAACTCTGTGGGCAAAAATTTATATGTTTACGCGCGTTTTAAACTAAGATTCCTTGTTAATTTTCTTTATACTAAAAACGTGAGAAGCCAAAACATGTTCCCGATCGAATTCGGCAGACAATTAGATGATTGAACAATGAATTTAATCGCGACTCGCACTCGAAATTATCGAAAAAATCTTCCAAGTAAACAATAAAGTAAGTTTTACATATCTCCCCTACTTCTTTTACGTAAATCGTGGCAATTCTAGGAGGAATACAGATTTCTTTATTACCTGAATAAACCTCGCCCTCTCTCCTTTTAGGTTCCTTTCTTATATTTTCTAATAAATCGATAAGATGGTAACATTTGAGTAAGTCTAATTAACGAACGTTCAAAAAGGAATAGAGACGTAAAAAATAAAATCCCCTTACAAATGTAGATTGATTAAAAATGTATGTAGTTCAGAAGGTCTCTTGCAGGCACTTACGGAAACGGAAAGGCATAGCAGTCGATAAAAACGGGGGAAATTCTCCGACTAATTATGTCTTCTTCTCATCCATGCTTATTTAACTCGTTAAAAATTATTCGATAACGCGAGAGAAACGTTAATTTAAAAGTGAACTTTATGTTCGATGTCGAGAACCATAAACCGGCTCATGTATAAAATCAAAATCTGTTTGGATGACATGTATACATTCATCCACCTATTATTATGGGTTAATCAAGATGTAATGAAAAAACATATTTTTCATAAGAATAGAGAAGTAAAAATTCCTCAGAATGTGGGAGAGCTTATGAGAGTTATGTTTAAAGCTTAAAATAATTTGAATAATAGAAATTTATTCTTTTTTTTGTTTGTGGAATTTACTTACATTTACAATACAGTTTCTAATTGCTTCTTATTAAATATCAAATGTGCAACAGGTTTGAAGAATAATCCGTTAATAAAATCTTATTAAGTTAAATACTTAAGTGAGTAAGTAAGTAATGATTCCAATGTTTAAGTACGTTTGCCTTAGGCTTTCGCTCTACGAAGTTTTTAATTATAAGTATCCTTAGCAAAAATTGATAAACAATTTTTTTTCTCAATATTAATTGAAGTAATTTTTCTTTTTTATGATCTTTAACTTATCACATTTTTTTTTACAGCTGAGAACGTTGTTTTTCTCTTTATCATTTATTTATTCCTCTTTTCTATTCTTTTTTTTTTGTCTAAAGTACCTTTCTAAAGTACCTTAAAAAAATATAATTAATTAATCATTAAAATTTTTATTTTATATAAATTTTATTTGAATTTCTTATTGTTTTTGCTACTATTGTATAAATATAATTATTTTTATATGATTTGCACTTTCCTCTTTTTTTTCTTTTTTCTTCTTTTTTTTTTTATAATTGAGCGTAATGTGTTTCAATATCCGCATACTCTCCCAGAAACATGTTCGCCGAATTGAAGTCAATTCTGATAAATCATTTTACTCTATTGAATATTAAACACTTATATATAGATATGTACATGTATGCGTTTGTATAGAAAATGCGTAATTCAAAGAGTTATTAATAAATAGTTTTTTTTTATGTATTTTTTTTTCTCTTTGCGTTTTGTTTGTATTCTGAAGGCATTTATTGTTATTTATTTTATTGATTCGATGATGTTGAATAAAAATTTATATTTATTTTATGTGCGAAGAAATTATTAGATAATTGTTATGAAATTTATAAAAAGCGGATTGGAAACTTAAAACCATCCTTGAATCCAATTTTGAAAGCTTATCGTACGAATATTGCTTACTATGTGATTTTTTCATATCCACCACTGAAGGATGGGGTACATTTACTTTACGAAAACATTTGCAATACTTGGACAAAACCTTTAGAAGTCCGTAATCTCAATCTGAATCAATCTCTAAGTATGTCCTTCTGTGCATCTGCGTAGTATCAGCGCTAAATGTTAGTCTGTTAGGAAAAATTACGATATCGTCTTCTAATGGCGAAGCGTAGAGACCGACTTCAAGAGCAACTTGTCGTCGATCTATTTCAATTGCTAGCTTTGTCAATTATTTTAATAATTCTGTTTGAAATCAACAGTTCTGCATCTCCTTATGAAATCTAGCGTGTATCATATCTCAACATATTTGTTCCATACTGAAGCTTATGTTCTAAATGCATAATCATAAGCGAAATTAAAATTGTTTGGACTTTTGTTCTTAGATTGCAGATGATGGACGAACAAATATAAGTACATCGTCTCTTTAGATTACATTTATATGGAGAATATAAAACATTACTCAATGAACTCGTGGGATGGCATATAGATGTTGCCAGTATTGACGAATCTATGCGATCTGTAAATAGTGCCAACCTTCGAATGAATTACATCAAAATTTCATGATATTGCGGATCATTAGTTTATAAATTATAAAATAGTTTAGTACCGCCGCTTTTACAATTTTCAAAACAATGGAAAAATCTAAATTTCGTTTCGTTATAAAGGATCGCTTGTTTTAGAAGCCATAAAAGAAGTTAGCTGGGAAGGTTATTGGGGGGCTTTCTTAAAAAGGGGGAAGGATCAATAGTGTATAACAGAATATATAGGACAATGCATTGTGTTACAAATTATGATAAAATGGCAAAAAAAAAACAGACAAAAACTGATCCTATTGACTCTTATTGAGCGATGTATGATATATCTTAGGATTGTTTTGGATCAAAATGTCAGCCAAATGTCTAACACTTAAAAAGAAAATATGGTCTGCCAAAGAAAATTTGGATTCCTTTTTCCTTTTTTTGGAACGTATGTATATTGAGCGATTTCTCATTTTCTATTAATTGTACTCATAGCAATTAGACCAACGGTCGCCGATAAATTCTAAATCATTTGCTACTAGAGACGGTAACTATTATTTTGATTCGTTGCCGCACCTTTCTAGTTTTCATAGATGCATGCTCGGTAAGCTCGCGTCAATTTTCAAATTTGATTTTCCTTAAATGAAAAAATGAAAATCAATCTATGCAATCCTTAGCATATTCAAAAGGCATAGATGTTATACAGTAAAGAATTACGAAATTGCTTTACTCAGATTTCTCGCTATTGATATCGTGCCAATCGATGCTTTAATAGAACTCTAATCGGCATATGATGATTGAAGAGACTGGAAATAGCATAACTTCAATATGTTACGATCATTTCTGCTATGTGCGTGTAATGCAAACTTAATATTAATTAGAGTTTCTGAATAGCAAATCATGCAATAAATTGACTATAAATTTTGTTTACATAGAAAAGTTGGGAACGGCAATTAAAATGCTGTTATGACATCTTCAGCTTTGGTTTCATAAAGCGTAATCAATGATGAAATTTATTTTCCCAATTACATATGTTTTCAAATATACTTTTAGCAGAAATCTAAAATAAGTTACTTTTTGTGGAATTCCTTCCAAGAAATATATTCGTGCGAATTTATTTAAGGCAGATTAACGCTTGAAAAATTTTAAGCAAAAACATACACGATCATCTGTTGCAACCAAAAGAGTAACTTTTATAAAAAGGAATTTTCAAACGAAAAAATCAGGTAACAAATATTTGTTTTTTTTTCTTATTGCCTTGAAAAAACAACAAAAAATATGAAGACCCATATAACTATATCTATAAGCATACACATATGTATGTGTATGTATAAGAATTTGCTTTTAACATTTTCGAGATCAGTTACTAACCAAAAATTTTAGTTTCAGTAAATAATGAAAGAATGAAATTTTTTCTGAGAATTTAATTCAGAAAACTTTGTTCATTTTAAGACGAATCTTAAGCACTCAGCATTTTAAATAAATGTTAACATAATAATTGAAAGTAATGTGAAATGATTTTAAAGATGAAGAAAAGCATGATTTTTGCAATATTTAAAAGGCTCAATACTTTTTAACGAAAAACTGATATGAATGCATATATATATATATATATATATATATATATACGTATATATATATGTATATATATGTATATATATATATGTATATATATATATATATAGTTTATTATTTAACCTAGCTATTCGGAGAAGGCTTATGGGCAGAAATAGAAGTAAGAAAAGAATCTCTGACTATTAAAACTATACTGCCTCGTCCAGTGCAGTTGTAGGTCTTAAAACGAAATTTAAGCAAAGGATTTTTTTTTCAATGTTCTTATTTCAATTATTTCGTTTTTATGGGCGTGTCGCGACCAAATTCATACTAGATTTTTAGCATTTCAATGAGAATATTAGACCCGACTCGATTCGCTTGCTATATAAATATTTGCTACTTCATTTTTGCAACAAAAAAAGGCACCAGTAGATGGATATATATTAAAGCGGAAAGATCTAGTTCATTGCTACAACTTTTTCAGATAAATTATGCCAATGTTTTGATATATAAATTTTCGTTGCATATTTCTAGGTTTTTTATCCGGAATCAAAATTTAATATACCACTCTAGGTGAGTAGCAATTATAAAAGCAATAATAATATCATAAAGTTTCAACGTAATGACTCAAAAAAAAAAAAAAGAAGACGAAGAAGAAATCTGATAGTATGTGACCAAAAAAAAAAGAAAGGAAATCTTAACGCAAATATACCCAAAAAAATTCATTCTGATACATGACCGTAAGCTTTTTTGCTTGAGCATATGCGTTAGAGTTTAAATTCATACTGTTTTAGTGAATATATCGAACCGTTAAACACACATAGTGATCATCAATAAAATAATTTAAAAAGAAGAGCGAATAATAAATTTTTTTTAAAAAAAGAAGAAGAAGATAAGTCTACTCTAATGTACCAAAAAGTTTAAAGGCCGTTACCAAAAATGGAAATTTCTAAACAATTGACGTAACATTGAACTTAATGGACGACAACAATTGTGAATGAAATATAAAAATGTATTCGCTGTTCACATGGGAATATAATCAGTCGCTGAGATTAAGACTTACACGCGCACCTTTATCTTTGAATTTATGAAAACCGCGATAAAAAAAAACAACCAACATTTACGACAGTAAAGGTGCATTTCACTAATTGAGAAGAAATTATACGATAAGGAACTTAATAAATGCAAGATGTGCTTGTACCAAAAAAATTTTTGGACATAAGAAGGAGAGCTGTCATGCTTACGCTCTAATATAAATTGATCAACAAAATTATTCTTTTTTTAGGGACCACACTGCTCGTATTCTCTTTTTTCTTTTTTTGAAATCTTGTACTACAGTGTGCGGCTATAGTTTAGAAACTTAGGCAGTGGTGACTAAAAAACCGTCTGTTTGGGCAATGAAGAGTAGTGAAGAACAAAATTAAAAAAATTTTTTCAAACCAAAACATTTTATTTCCGATAGTTAATTCTCTCCCGAAAAAACGTGACGAGTGCATACAAGTAATAACAGACAGACGTATAGTAAATAAGAAAGGCGATTGCTAATCGGTATAGCGGGCTTACTTCCCATAAAAGCCATATTTTAATTATGATTGCGGTATGATAGCATTTGTAATGAATGCTCGATCGGTAAGGATATGACACTTATGAATCGCGCATACACCTCTCAGCCGGCGTTCTCGTCCTATTTCTCTTTTCCCACTTCCTTTTCCCTGAGCATCATCCCTTTTATGTACCTCTAGGGGACATTCTCTGAGTGACCGATAAAAAAAATACGTATTTATAAAATGAAGTATGAAAAATTCGAGCAGCGGTTGGATAATCTTTATAAATTGGATATCTTTTAATGCTAATAATTACATTTGCGACACTATTAATGCATATGCTTATGTCAAGTTCAGCGTTTTCTTTGCCTTTTTCAACATTACAAACTTAATGTCAAGTCCCGACTACTCATGAAATGAATGGAGATACCGGTTCTAAACTTATCTTAATGTGATATTTTAACACAAACGGTTTTCAATTAATTAAAATTGGAGGCATATCGCTTAGGCCATCGGTATGTCTTTACATTTATACATTTATAGGGAACTTTCGTAATCTATAGTAGAAAGACTAGGTTGTTGCATCTTACGCCAACATTAGACTTTTAGATGGCTCCTTAAAATGTTTGTATAAAGAATTAAATCAGTATCAGGTATAGATTACTATGTCTTGCCTACTGCGAGCGGATTTGTTTTTGTACAATGTCAGCTTTCTTTTTCAGGCGATTGTAAGTATTCCAATAGTCAAAAAGAAAAAAAAGGAAAAACATATGGAAAGCTCTAGTCAAATGCAATACAAGCAAAAGGTCAAATAGGAAGATAATCAGAACGGCACATAGAAAACAAACGTGAGGATAAGTTGTCAAGCGAGAAACAGAACTAAATCAATTCTGAAAATTTAAACTGATTAGGAATCTGGACATTGGAAGTGGAAAAACACACATAGTAAACCACGTCCGTTGCCTATCAACGGCGCCCCTCCTCCCCCCTCCCCTCCCGGCCCGCGCCTACAGGCCATTGGAAATGGATATTAAAAAAAACACAAAAATCCACATAAAAAAATCATGCGGAAGAGCTGACAAACCTTAAAAAATATTTATTTTCACGTTCGCCTTTTGTATGCCTATGCAAGAAAATGATTGAAATCTAAATAAACAGTAAATGCTGGAAAGTAAACAATCACCAGTAGTACTAGCACCAAGCACCAGTAGTAAGCATAAAAGATGCTATGCCCACTTTGTATGATTGGTTGACTGATTGTATACGCTTTGCGTATTTATTGATATTTTTCTGTGACGTTCTGCCTTCACGCTAATTAAGTATTTAAAAAAGATCAGCTTGTGTGCTGTGAAGTTTTGAATAAGGATTTCAAATAACACTACATACATTGCATACATTAATGCTGTGATTGTCATGTAATTCATGCAAATTTTTCATATGAAAAGTGAAGACACGACTTTTAGTGATTATTTACGATCATAAAAAAAAACTATTTTTAAAATTTTTATTGATATAAATGTAATAATAATTTTACTCGGTGTCTTAAACAAATACCGGCTTTTTGTATGTTTCTGGGCAAAGTGTGACACACGACTTTCGTTTCGCGTTTGTAGAGGATTTTTTTATTTATTTACTTTTTTTTTTTTTTTAATAAAAACAAAAAAAGAAAATGGAAAATAAATAAATAAATAATGCAGATATGAGACCGTGGTCAGCATATCTGCTCTTTCGATTTCATTTACGTTTTTTTTTAAATATTTTTTTTTATTAATAATTGTAATTTTCCATGACGTTAAGAGGAATCAACACCAGTAACAAGTGTTTTAAGATGATATCAAAAAACTGCTTTTTAGCGAATTTATTTCTTAAACACATTTTGTAAGTGTGTCTCGAAATTTTCTCACTAGCTTTTCATAAAACCGAACTTTAGTATGAAAAAAAAAAATAAAAAACTTCACTGTATTACAAATTTACCGAATATCTAAATATTTATAAATCTCTTATCTCTCGTCGTGATAAAATAAAAAATTTATTTTTTTTTGTTGCACTTTTTTCAGATCGTATTAAAACACATGTGAATTTTTAAAATATTTAAGTAAAACATTTGCTGCTTTACGTTGCCACTTTTCGATGGATTTTGCAAAATATATTTAAACGCCAACTGACCTATTGTCTTGGCTTGACTTAGATTGTCTTGATTTGACTTAACTAAATTCGAATATAATTCATTTCGTGTTTACGAATATGTTAAGTTGGGTTTTCGTGGCTTAGTTTTTTTTTTCTTTTTTTCAAAGTTTTATTTAATATGCTTCAACAGAGTGTTGTTTATTTATTTATTTTTTGTTCTGTTATCTTTTTCCTACGGTTTATTTTTTTTATTTGCGGTTTTTTAAACTTTGTTGATGGTTGGGTTGTTTTCTCGTTGCTATTCTGTAAAGGACTAAAGCGATTTAGCGGCCGCAAAAGTTTTTCAAGTGTTTTTTCGTTTGTTGCTACATTTATTGCTTTAACCACCACACACACGAACTCAAGCATATTTACTTATAATAATAAATAATTAAAAGCAACATGTTGCAGTAAAATTTGTATCCATTTGAAAAGATAAGTTGTTTAAGATCATGCCATTTGCTCTCTTTGGGTGATTTGTTAATATCTCATTTTCTCTCTAACTCTCTCTTTTTTACTCATTAGCTGGTTAAGACCTTAGCTCTTTTCTAATTTGTAACTACAAAACTGCAAAATATGTGAGGAAATAAAAATTAAAAAAAATTAAGAAACCGTTGATAATTTCTTACTCTCTCTCTCTCTTTCTCTCTCCCTGACTGTGGTCTTTTAAAACGTGCATGATGGGCATGTCAAGGCGTATGGTTTGTGAAACGTGTAAACTCATGATCAAAAAGCAAGTAAGTCACTTGTTATTGTTGCTGTTGTTGGTGCTTAGCCACTTGTTGATTCTCTTTTGTTATTGTTATTTATTATTAGTATACGATGTGAATTCGAGATGGGCAAACTATATATATTCCGTGATTTATGCGACATGAAAAGCACGTGCATACAACTATTTCTGCGACTACGAAATAAAAAATCAATAAACTGACACTACTAACGTATACAAGAATAATAGTGCCTTTTTGTTATTAGGTTTGATTGTGTAGAAATATTTTGGCTACATTTGAAAAGTTTTTATTTTAATATTTGCACCTTAACGTTAAACATATTTCATTTAATTTTATTATATCCACCATCGTTTTGTTTGTAATGACCAGAAGGAAACTTCAGAAATCCCACAAAGTATATGTACTGTTGATCAGCATCAAATTTAGAGTCGATTTAAGCATGTCCGTCTGTCCGTCCTTTGACCGTAAAAGAAAATTCTTGCAATAAAGGTATATTACTACCATCAAATTCGTAAATCTAGCCCAACAGAACGAGTGTAACAATGAAGCCTAGACTTTGTACGATTGGTTGACTGCTTGACTGATTGCTTTGCGTATTTATTGATATTCGTCCGATCAGCTCGCGCGTCAAGTTTTGAATAAGAGTTTCAGAAAACAGTTCTAAAATATTGAAGCTGATTAGTATGTAATTCGTTTAAAAAGTAAAGACACGACTTTAAGTGATTATCTACGATCATAAAAAAAATCATTTTTAAAATTTTTATTGTTATAAATGTAATAATAATCTCACTCGATGTCTTAAACAAATACCGGTCTTTCGCATGTTTTTGAGCAAAGTGTGATACAACACACGTCGAGGAAGAAATAGGTGCCAGAAACTTTCTGTGGATTTATCCATAATCTGAGAGCTATCAAAGATTTACCAAATTTGCAATTACGCAAGCAACGCGTGGTCTGCATGCGACCCTCCTAGACAGTTGTCGAATTTGTAACCGATCATATTTGAACTATCGCATAGCCGAGTTGTTAAGAAGCGCGGATATCAAATCAGCAAATTCGGGTTTAGTTCCCAGTGCGGTAGACCATATTTTAATTGCGATTGATGTGTGGTCTTAGTTATAGTTGAATGACATAACAATTACAGATTGGGCATACGCTTTCTACTCTTTGTTTTTTTTTATATATGTGCTTATTTCTGGCGATGGCCATGTTGCATGCAGACCCCTAAGCGCGATTGTTCGTGTTAAAAAAAAATTTGGATCGAGTTAAAGTTACAAATTTACCGTGGATTTCTTACCGCGCCTTTTGTTGCCTAAAACAATTGCAAAATGCAAAATGTATGACACGAATTAAATGCGCTCTTATTAAATTAAAAACTTCAAAATTCATCATGAAAATTTTAATAAATTTAAAATATTTTTACATTTAATTCTTTATTGTTTCATTTATTATATTTTACAAACAACAAAAATTAATAAATAATAAATTTACGAAATTATGTAAGCGCCTTTTGTGCCATAGAACAAATTGCAAAATGCAAAATGTATGACACGAATTATTAGAAAATTTATAACCTTTCATACGTAGATATACATATAATAATAATGATATGTTTCCAATATACTTGTATCTAAAACCAACATTTGCGAGTAACATCATCATTATCTTATTTATAAAGCCAAACCCAAAACCGATTGCTATCATTTTAGTGTATAGGAGATTTGTTAAATTTGATCTCGTAATTTCGACATACAAAACACCCTCAAGCAATATTTTGTTTATGTATATATATGCATTTGCTTCTTGTTATAGTTAATTTTCAAATTTTTTGAATGAATTCATTCTTCTCCTCATTGATTATACTAATGAATGCCTATATTTATAAGTTAAAACCTTTCGATTATATTTGTGTATTATATCACCGTTTGTCTGTAAGAATTTCCCGGGATTTTTGCAACTCTTATTAAAGCGTGTCTTACTTTCTTCTATCCCCCTACAAATACCCAAAATTTTTGTCAAGCAATCATTCTTATATAAAAAGAAGTAAACGAATTATAGCCCGGCAAAGAAGAGCTTTAAATACCCTCTGCCGCTTTCCCTAATAATTCATTTACTGTCGTGAAAAAGTACTATAAATTATATCTTGTTTCCATGTAAAGGCATGTTTTTCATGGAAACCCTTATATTCTGAAAGTGTTCTCGCAATATGAGTGTGACCATCAAGAACCCAAAAAAAGGTTGAGGTTATGTTCGTCTATAATTAGCGGATAACGTTAAAAATTGATTTAGAACTTTCGTAATTTGTATCCTACATTTACATTTCATGCTCTTTATGAGTTTTCTTCACAACTTCGCTGCAAATGTATTGTTAAAGGCGTTTCACTTTCATTTTTGAGATTAGCAAAGTGTCAAGTCGCGAGAGTTGCATCAAAATTTACAAATAAGTATGTGATGCAAGGAAGATCGCTGCAGGGACCTTTCTCTGGTGGATATAAAAAAATGTAACGCTTTTAGAGGTTGTTTGGATGCACTCCGAATACTTTAAATAACCATAGATGCATATCTCTTCTTATTTTATTATCCGGTTTATATTACAAAATCATGCACACATTCTAAATCATTATTAGTCACTTGGACGAATTTTGATTAAGTATTAACTTTACAATCTTTAGAAAATTCACTTCATATTTTCTTTCTGCCACTTCCCTTTTTGACCGGCACAGTTTGCCACTTTTCCATCTGCCCGTTACAGAACGCCATTTTTCTTTCCAACCGCTCATTATATGTTACATATTTTCAATTATATTTGATTTATATAGAGAAATGGCACATAAGGTATGAACTACAAATTTATTTTGTTTGTCAAAGATCTTATTCTTCCGTGTTCTGTCATGAAATACTAAAAACGACACTTGGTTATCATGTAAAGGTTAACTTTTCACGACAACTCTTGTACGTAGTGATGTTTGAAATTTAATACAGTTCGTTTCTAAGTCAAATCATTATTACAGACTCATTTTCATCATAAAACAACAAAATTTAGATCCTTTTACCATCTAATGGCTTATTTTTCATAGGAACGATTATAAAGGAGGTGGTTGAAAAATTAGTTCCATTCGATCCAAATTTTTCTTATTTAATACTGGTTTCTACCGATTTTTATTGGAAAATAATGGAAATCGAAATTTTGTAAAAATGGTCTGTTTGAATCCATTTCCACGTTTGTGCAAAGCAACCAAGGAAGTGATCATCAAGTTGATCTGAGAATTTATCGCAAATTGCAGCGTGTACTGCAGACCCACCTTCTCCTGATTAAGCCTTGTTCAGACCGATGCAGTTATATTCAACAGAATAGCAGTTCACAGAATTTAAAGATATGTGAAAATGAGTCAATGATTACGTCGCCTCGAAGCCATGAAGTTTTTACCGTGAGGGCCTCCGCTTGCTACCCGATAAAAGGCAAAAGACCATAAAACATGATGATGAATATTTCACTTATTAAGATTTGTAATATTTGTAACAATTACGCGTGAAATTTGTCCAAAAATACAGAGAATTTATTCCTACACTTAATTTATTTTTTCAAAAAATATTTATTTATCTTGAAAGAACAGCAAATTTTTTGGTTTAAGAACGTAATATATTGAACTAAAAGTATTTATGGAGAGGAAGTGTCATGATATGCTATACACCTAAGCAATTAATAGATTGAATAAAGAATGTGAAGATCGGTTAGAAGAACCCATCTCCTACAACAACTGTTTTTTATATCCACTACACATAAATGTCATCGTTCCATTTGAAGCTACTAGAAGTATGTATCAGTTTATGTCCAAACGAAACAGGATAAGAACGTAAATCTATCCATCTATATGACTCGCATTTGTAACTGCAACTCGCACAACTCGAAAATGGTGTCTGAGCTGCCACCCACCCATAGATTAAATTTGCGAAAATTCACAACAATCAAAATATTGAAACAAACTCGAAGTTTGAGTTATATTTTCATTATCCACTGTATTTGATTTGATGATGATGATGATGATTTACCCGTCGAACAATCGCAGCAATTAAAAGAAAAAACCAGAAGTTGAAATTTAATTTTCAGCTTTCCTTCATAAATATAAAATTATCTAATTTAAAAAAAAGTGACCATTTCGAAGTGCAAAGGAAAAATGTCTCTATATTTTTCGAATGATCTTCTGTATTCTAATATGTTACGATAGAATTTTCAGTTAACGTTTTATAAACCTATTCACGTAGGATTTGCAGAGTAGATGGCAATTTTGAAAGAAAAAAAAAAACAAAATTTAAAATATTTTTTCAACAACTTATATGCTGTAAAAAGTCTGGGTAGATACTTTGACTAGCACTTTATACAAGTATCGGATGAAAATGATCCAGATCGATCTATGAAGATTACTTTTAATTGAAAATTAAAAAAAAAAAACATAAAATATTAACAAATTAACAAAATATTTGATTTTTCTTAAATCTTTGCTTCATTATCTCTCGCAATGAGCTTACAACCAATACATATCAAATTCTCACTACACCGAAACTCTATGCAATTGTCCCTGGAATTTACACACAAAACTATCTCATTATTTACTAAAGGAATAATTTTTATATTAATTTTTAATAGCAGGAAAAAAATTATTGAAATAAAAGATAAAAAAAATTGAAATAGAGTCTAATTTATGCACCATCCATTCCATCTTGTTTCGTAGGATTTCTTCTACAACTTATCATGGATAGAAGTGAACGGCATCAAACAGCCCATAAAATACAAGTATATCTGAAAGTCTAAAACCCCCTTTAAAACGTTGTCTCTGAAAGTCGGACTTAAAGTCCGTCTAAAAGCTTGCCTAAAAGCCTGTCTAAAGCACCGCCTGTAAGTTTATCTGAAAGCTTGCCTGACAGCGTGCTTAAAAGCCCGTCTACAAGCCTACCTGCAAGCAAATATAATCACCTGATCAATCGTATATTTATATACAGTTTATATAATTTGATGTTTGTCATCTTTGGAACGTCAACATAAGTATGTTGCTTGATGCTGTCTAGGGCCTATTTTTTCTTTTGAAAACGAATGTTGTTCACTTCGAATACAATATGTTAAGCGAACTGTCATTTCCTCTTCACCAAAAAAGAAACAAAAACTAACTATTTTCTTGTCTAAACGAATGCATCGATCTGACGCAAAAACGATACTTAATGCCAATCATAATATGCTCAATTGGCATCGTGACCGATTGAACGTTTTCCCCAGGCAAAGTAAATTTAAAAGGAATTTAAATGGAAGTTAAATGGAACCATTTTAGCATCAAGTTCATCCCTTTGAATTGCCAGTTCATACGTTTGTGATCGGCGTAGAGCTGGAAGAAACGTCAACAATTTTGTCTCCAACCGACCAATTTTGAGTCACCTCTCTAAGGAGGATCAGCAAGCAATAGAGACCGGATAATCACCGGGATTTTCGAAAGTGCAGCTTCATCAGCGTCTTCACCAGTTTTCATGTTTTCTGATTTTTTTGCTTATCAATTTCCAAATTATTGGCTAGCTTGCTTTCGAGTTCTTCAGTAACTTGTATTATTAAAAAAAAATTTAATTATTTAAATAAGTTTATTAGTTAATAATACATCTTTGACGGATGAGACAAATTCCAGCACAAAGTTCTAACTCCGTAAGCTCTCTTTTAAATCTAGTCTCCATCCAACGCACGACATTCATGATTCATGATGTCGCTTTGTTCGGCTATATCCTATTTCGTAAGCTCACTTTATCGTTGGGAGAAAGGCGTTCTGAATCAATTAAGGACAGTTTTACTTTAATCAACCTACGAGAAAGATATGAGGGATTGTATCACGTGTTAATGCAGTTTTGATGCAAACCATACGACTTACTATAAAGACGACAAAAGTTTTTATTAATAAACATTTCTTCTTAAAATTAAGAATTGTATGTGTGTGTGTAATACTCTGGAAAAGAAATATTATTTGCATTTTCTTTTCTAGCAAAAATATTTGCAAAGGTTTGTTAACTCGCACTCGCACGGAACATTTCTTTCTGTTCGCTATAAATTACGTGCGTGAATTCCTTACCCTTATGCACTTGTTAGGTTCATAAATATGACTTGCTGTGGCTTTGCAAAATATAAATTTAATTAATTTTGTAAGAGACCACACGTCTTCAAATTCCTCAGAAAACAAACAAAAAGAAAATGTTTTTGCCTTAGGTTCAATCAAAAGTTCAGTATAAAAGCTTAACAAAATTTTAACGGCACAATATAAATGTTAGTGCAACAACGTATATCCCTGGTATATCCGTTTGATGCTACAGATCGCAGTATAGAGGCAAAGGATCGCCGTGGGGGGAGGGGGGGAATTATTTTATTACATGCATCGGCAGGTCATTGCTCGTTACAATTTAGAACGTTTCAGTAATAATTTAGCTCGTTCTGTCCATCTTAATATCTTCCGCGATCCGATTGCTGAGGGTTACTTTCCAAAAATGGATTCCTTTGTGCCAAGCAGAGCTTGCCCGCCATGTGCCCAAAATAAAAGAATAAGTGATTTAAACCGTACTGCTAATCAACTGAAAGTTCATATTGGTGATCTAGAAAGTTGGAGAGATCGGATTATCGAAGCAATTCAGCAAGGCTTCGCTACGAGTGTAAGTAGTAATACTTGCGACTATGGTAACTATACTGATTTGTTAATTGATCAATTTTTCTTGGGATCGAGGCGATCGTGTAGAGCTATCAGGAAATAGCGGTACTGATACATTGGGTAATATGCTCGAATCTTCGATAATATCACCGAATCGTGCCGTTTATGGAGATTTTCATAATGTTGGACATTTTTTCATTTCTTATGCTCACGATTCCGATCATCGTTATTTGGAGGCTTTTGGAGTTATGGGAGACTCAACAACAGCTATGCGTGATCCGGTATTTTATAGGTGGCGTGCCTACATTGATGGCATTTTCCAAGAACATAAAAATCGTTTACCAGTCTACACTATGCCGCAATTGCAATATGATGGCATCTCGGTGACTGGTTTACAAGTTACAACTGATAGCTGGCGCTCCAACATGTTAAGCACTTTTTGGCAGCAATCTGATGTCGATTTGGGGCGATGTGGGACAAGATCGACTATTAAACTACTTGGCTTAATACAACTCTTCACGTACCTTCAAAACAAAGTAAATCTTGTCGCCATGAAAAGTTTACGATTCATATGAACGGTTTCACGGCTAAGTCCCAAATCTGAACAAACTAGCTCCAAATTCATTAGAGTTAATTTTCTTGTCAAAAATGAATCATTATAATCGCCTTTTATGTCATAGATGTCTAACAAACGATTTTCTTATTTTATTTTCTTTTCAACGCAAGCACACCCGAAATGTACAGAAATTCTGTGTGTTCGAAAGTGCTGAAAGCGACTGAGGTCACTCTTGTACACCTTTATTTTTCGCAATTAGTCCATATGTGCTTAGGTAACGACAGCATAAATGAAGACGACCTCATTACATTATTAATTGTATTCAAATTGATAGAGAATTTAGATTTTGCTGTTTCAAACTTTTTTCTTTCGTTTTTATTTCTTAGCTTTATTTATTTGTACATATATATATATTTTGTATATATATTCTAATACTTCAGGCGATTTAACAAATATTTAAAAACTTTTACTACAAATCTTCCATGAGAGCCAAGTCTGTTGTAAAGTATATCTCTGAAGGCGAAAGGAACTGATTGAAATTTTCCGAATACTTTGGAAAGCCCCCGTAAGTTCCACATTGGTCCCAACATTTTATGAAAAAGCTTCCAAAAAATTGGCTAATCTGGTCCAAGTTATTGACACCAAGTCAGCGAGAGTTTAAAAAGAGATTTTCATAATTTAAACTTTTTTTCCTATAACCCCTTTTTCAAAACAAGGCGTTATAGGAGAAGTAATTGTAAAAGTGATCCAAATCAATCCAATTTAAAAAATGTTCGTCTTTGTACCTCGTTAGTATGCCAAATGTCAGGGAAATGTCTAAAACAAACGTAAAATAAAAGATTAACCACAAAAACTCATCGGTAAATGTCACATGGTGGCATGGACAGACAGGCAGACTATACTATTATATATATATAATACTTAATCTTTTGTGTCTGCCTGTCTGCAAATTATATATAATTGAGGATAGGTCTATCTTAAATCCTTATGCACTCTATATATCCGTACAAGCACGGCAAGCGGAGTAAAGTGGCATAAGCCCTTATATGGTAAAAAAAGTGCATTTATAAAACAAATATTTGATGTCTACATTTAATGCACAAAGTTTGGACTACTTTTTTGGATCGTTTTCCATATAATTATTCTCTATCTTTTGGCATTCTATGACGAATTAAATGAAGGGTAATAAATACTTTGACAAGAAAATCCAGTTTGCTAGACTTGGAGTACATCCTTTGATGTGTTTTGAACCCCCTTTTAATGTTTCGTGTTACAATTAGATGAATTAACCGCAGTAGTGTGTCATCTAATAGTCGGTCTTAGTCGAATCTATGATCTGTTTTAATACATTTAATAATTGTAGCTGATTTCAAACTTAACGAAAGAATATTTTAACCAAAAATTTCAGTACCTCTGACTTAAAACTATGCAATAATAAAACTAAACTTTCGGAAAAAGGGCAGATTATCAGTAAATCAATAATTGAACGGCCAAAGACGGATTTCAAACTTAAATTGGGTAAAGTAACAGGAAATAATTTTAGGTTCCCGTTTGTTCTTCTAGATAACATCTTTCAGTTGTAATTGATTTGTGTGCTACATGAATTCTTCGATACATATTCTTAGGATTTTGTATGAAAATTTACCAAATCTTGTTGTATATTTCAGAAAATTTTTCTAGTTGGGATAGTTATTTCAACGCTCATCAATTTAGCAACAGATGACGATATTTGTCACTCGTAGTTCAAGTATTGTCTAATTCCATATCTTTATGATTTCTATACGCAGTTCTATTCTATATCACAATCATTTACTTATGCATTACACTAAAGTAGTAAAGTAATTTTAGATGATTTACGTCATAGAGGCGTCTGGTTCTCCACAGATGGAAACTTATTTAAAAAACAAGTTTTGCTATTGTAGAATTGAAATTAAATAATATTTTTCTTTAAATTAATACATATTTATGATGTAACGCAAAATTAATTCTCATAACATGCTTCACATGGGGTATACCAAACTTATTTTAGACAATTCGTCAAATCAAATGAAAATTATTCCTCTCCATCTATGCTTTTAAAGAACTTAAGATTTCGATCTTAGAACTCTACAATTTTGACCATATTCTTAAAATCTTCCTTTTCAATTCCATTTTCATTAAATTGAATTACTTCCAATTAACAAAAATTATTTCTGATTTTAAATTTTCATTGCTTTTTTGTGTTATAGCAGATTTGTAAATTTTGTCGTATGTGCACTTCGTGTATATTCATTCTATTTTTTTTTTTACTTTTCAATTCATGCGTTCTATATTCATATATTTCCATAAACAATACAAATTTCAATAATGTCTGTAAACTATTCCAATGTATTTAATCTAAATTTTTAATTCGAAAATTTGAAATGCACTCGTCTTAATTATAATCGTCCTAATAAGCAATTACTCACATGGGCGTCTTGGGAAAAATTTCAAACTTTTACAAACATTTAAAAAAATTGGGGAAAGAGATAAGGAGTGAACGTAGTCACTATAGCTGTGTATAGGTATGATCTCCCGCCGTAAGATTTGAACCCGTGAACACTGATTCGATAGTCACGACTCTTAGCTACTCCTCTATGCGGTAACCCTAAAAGTCGGGCAATCGACAATATTATCTCAGCTACAGATTATTTTAACGAAACAGTTTATATAATAGTTTATATAAGAATTCGTATTTCGTATGGTGCTCCTATTACCGCTGAAGAATATTTACATAGAGCTACTGCGCTTCTACTTATTTAAACAAAGCATGTTAAGTATAGAAACATTCAGTCTAAGAAGTTTTTTAATATAATATTTTTCTTATTAAGCACTGTTAATTGCAATTAAAAGTATGACAGTTTTGGGTATTTCATACGTTCTTAGAATTGTTTTTTTTTTAATGATCTACAATCATGTGATGTGTACTTAAATGTAAACAATTTCTTCCTATTTTGAAAAATGATTAAAAAAGTTTTCCTTCTTGCTAATCTTTATTCTTGAAATCCAATAAATATTTTTGCCTCCGGTCATCATAACGCATTAACATCATGTCTTGGATTGTAGTGGAATTATTTGCGGTAGAATAATTACTTTTTTCTATAACCCAATTATTATAAATTTCTGCGAATAACTAGAATTAATTGTTTTAATAAAGTTTCGTAACACAAACTTATTGAACGTCGCATAGTTTCATTTTCGTTAAATGATTTCCTATTGCCGATGATCGATTATAAGTAAGAGTTGTATCATGACATCATCATAAATATTTATGAAAATAATTAATTACTATCTTACGTTCTAAGTTCGTCATTTCATATGTACAGCTTTATTATATCAAATAGTTTTCGCATTAATTTCTGGAGCAATTTTTTTCTAATTAAATATATATCAGATTCCTTTGTCCGGTCTTCTATAAGCATAACAAAAGCATTTTTGTTGCACGCGATTAATCTAATCATTTACAATCAGGTTTTCCTTTTAAATTATGACGAGCGAAACTAATATATAGAACGTTAAGGGATTTGAAATTGATTTAAAAAGTAAATAATATTTTTATTAAAAAGAAAAAAAAAAGGCAATAAACGACAGTAAGAATTCCATCAGCAAATTTGTTATTTAAGTCGCAAAGTTTCAATTTCGGTTTGATTGCCAATATCAAATACTAGAGTATTGAACAACAAATTTCGAGTAATATTCGAAAGAAATGATCGCGACTTAAGAATTGATAAAGTCGGACCATAGACAACTTCATTAACTGAAGTCGATAGTGCTGACAAGAAATTAAAAGCAAAAAAAAAAGGAAAGTATATTTTTCTCATTCGCGAATACATTCTTCGTTCTAAACAAGGAAGCTTTTGCTGAAGATATTGAAGGAAGACTTTCCGTTTAATCTAACGAAATTAAAATTTGATTTGAAAAACTAATTAAATTTCATTTCGTTGAAAACGCAAGTGAAGACGTCAGCCACTGCCCCTGCTAAGATGACTCCAATTTATTTCGACACATCGTTTGCTGTGTCTCATACGTAATCTTTTTTCTTAATTTAGGTGGCTTAAGCAAATTCAAGAAGAATCTGATCAAAAACTAACAAAAAATTTTCAGTTGCGGCCACTATTTTCTTCGTAAGCGTTAAGAAAATCACAAGGGACGCTACTTTAAAAGGATTAGAAGATTTTCATACAAAAAATGAATACTTTTTATTAAGATCAAACCCTTACGTTATGTTTGGCGTAAGTAATTATATAGGTAGACGGATATCAGTTTGAATTTTACTTACCAGCAAAAGCATTTTACCTCTTGTACATATATACAAATATGAAAAAAATTTCAATTCAAAAATTTACTCGCTACTAAGTACAGTAAATGCAAGTATAACATCGTTTTGATAGCAACATTGGTCCCTCATACTTGTTCAGATCGTTTAGTAATGCTACGGGCTTCAAAGCCCATTTATAGAATGAAAAAATCAGTGTAACCCAGAAGGGATCATTCATTTCAAAAAAAAAGTTAACAGGATTCGTAAATATTTAATTCCCATTATTCCTTTTTTGTTAGATATGTTGATCAGAAGACTAATGCGTATATTCTACACATACTCTGTTGATTGAATTTTAAAATCACTTTTAAGAATCCCTAATAATAATAAAGTGAGCAAAAACATTAAAAACCATATGAGTTAATAAAAAGCCTACCAGTCGTCTGTGTTACATAAAAAAAAAGAAAAAAATAACAATAATGTTAATAAAGGCTCGTTCAGTATAATGATAAGCAATCTTGAGTTACTACAAAACGTATATAAAATTTATTATAGAAAATCTTCAGTTTATTTTTTTCTATTAATTTCATTAATACCTTTGGGTTGTGCATTGTGTCGTCATAAAGTCTACAGAGTGTCTATAATAAATTGTTATAATAATCATCAACTATTATAATATCGTAGACATAAGCAAACAAACTGATGTCTGCGATTTGTGGAATATTGTACACGAATATATATATGAATGAATAAATGAATGAATGAATGAATCTGTTAAATGTATTTTAAATTTGATTCATCAACATCGACCTCATCACCATCATCATCATCATCGTCATCATCGCATGCTATGTGTGATATGAGTGATGCGTTTTATCAACATGTTCTAAAGCATTTGTTATAGAATTTAGTCAAATGAATTTTCCCACAAAAACACATACTCAGACAAAACACATAATAATTCTAGTAAGGCAACAAAAAGCAAAAAAAATCAAAACTTACTCATATACGTTTCAAAACGAACTTTGAATGCGCTTCACCTGAGCTAAATATATTAGAAAATCTAAAAACCCTTGAACGTTGTCAACTCACAATGTATGGAAAGAACAAAAACTTTTAAAAAACTTAACACCCGATTTGTCGATTCATTTTTCTTTTCAGAAATACACAAGTTGTTGACTAACTCATGCCACTGTGTTCTTCTATCTTTTTTTTTTATTTTGTTTATACATTCGTCTGTCTGGCAATTGGGTTATGTTGCGTCCGCAAAAATTTAGATGACAAATTGAAGCTTGCTAGTTTCAATTATGCTTCAACATTCCTACGAAAGCTAATCAGTGTACTACGCCTATGTGTAAAATAGGAACTATTTCTTTGTAAGAAATTCGGTGCAAAAATGACGCAGCCATGCCCATAGTTAATTAAAAACTCTTTAATTGTTTTATTAAACAACTGAAAATAGTGGATATTCGAGATTCGTTGTCAACTTAATATAAATTTCTTTCATTTTTAAGTTACGTAATATAAAAATTGTTTTTTTTTCTCTTAAATTGTGGGCGTGTTAGTGGTATAGAAACATTCAATAAAAACATTAGTAATATTGTATAAATTTCAGAACAACATAGCAACGTCATAATTAAAATATTACTGTTGTGCTTGGAAATTATTGAAATCTAATTCACAGTACGGATCGTATTATAAACGAATTAGGCTCTTAATCTTAAACTGTACTAATGAGAGTCAAGAAGAAGAGGTCGAGTTTTAAAGGTATAAAGCAGACACAACAACGTTAGATGCACAACTAGCAATCGGACGAAGTCACGGACTGAACAAAATTAATGGATATAAAAATTATTAGTTTTGTGTGTGCGTGTATACGTGTATGTGTATATTAAATAAATAATATCGTACGCATAATGCACCATCACAAGTTGAATGTTGATGAATATTAAATAGATTTGTATTAAAGTCTTATTTTTTTTTTTCTATCTCTGCACATAAGCACTACAGTAATATGACATTATTATGCGAAACGTGGTATTATCAAATTTTCAATAAAAGGAAACACTCTGTACAATACCACAAATAAAATATTGAAGAAACAAATTTTATGTCGTCGGCTTAGTAGCAATTCATAACGAGCCAACGTATATGCACTTGTTTTACGTACGTATCAGGGAAAGATCGTATGAAAAAAGACATTTTTAATTTTGAACACTTTTTTAGCACATTGTTTTTCGTTTTAATATTAGAAATATGCTGCAAACTATACAGATACAAGTCCGGTAAAGTGATTAATTTTTCTTTAGTATCTCTTCATTAGATTAGAGGCATCATTTTGCCATAACTTGAAGAAAACACATGAATGAATAAAAATAAAAAATCTTTCGAAATCATTCCTATTAATTCTCTTGCATTGAGCTTTGTAAATATTTCTTGAACACAGATATCAGATATCAGGATCCAATACTTCTTGACAGGTTTGCCCGCGAGCTTTTTATGTCAAAATACTCCTCCTAAGCAAGGCATAATTTAAAAAAGCTTCGCTTCTAGCTAAACTGGGTATTCAAAGCGCTCGATAAGATTGTAATAGAGCAGCCATTCCATTTGCACCAATCTGAAGTATGTCACAAAGAACAATAAAAGCGTGTATTAAAGTAAGAAAAATGTTCGTAGCGTTTTTTCCAATAGATAGATTTAGACTCGCACGACCTTGATAAAGCCATACTATGCCATTGTAGTGAAAACTGATGGCTCGTAAATAATCGTAAGAAAGAGCTTTAGGTCTTTAATTAAAAAGAACAACCTTTTGACATACATTCAGTTGAACGTTTTAAAAAGGAGCCAAAATTCTAAAAAAATCGCTTAAACCAACTCGATATCACTTTGCAGATTTGCGATAAATTTCGCGCCACACATTCCATTTTACGATATCGCTGCGAAATTAAAAATAGTTTTAAACTATTTACAGATGAGTGGATTCAGCATATTTGGACGCTGCAGAAAATAAATTGAATGAATCTAATTTCCTTTTGTGTATCGCTGCTGAAATGGGTCGTTTTTGAAACGGGCAATAAGAAGCGATTTGTATACGATAACAATGTTTGAAAAAAATCGTAAGCTAATGTAAACGAAGCTATGCAAATGTTACAAAATCCTGTAAGATAATTCCTAGTTTTGGATCGGGGTTGAAAATAAACCATTCCAACCCGTTCAGACATTGATTCTATTCCTAACCGTGAACAACAAGTTCGATTACTGAGACGAGATATTCATAATTAATTAATAGGAACAGCATCATCCTGCATTATCGCAATGCTAGACTACACACAGAACACAGCCCACTGCAGCAAAAGGTAGGAGAGTTTTTATTTAGTGTTATAACACATTTCTCGTACAGCTCTGAAATTTTCGCGTCCAGATGCCGTTTGTTTTATTCTCCTCAAAGTTTTCTTAATTTCGTAAAGATAACTTCATAAAAGGCCTGATAAAATTATTTCAGTTTCGTTTTTCACTCAAGAATTGTAGAACTTCTACAATAAGGGTACAGTGATTTTAGTACAACAATTTCACAACTTTATCGATCAGAATAGCATAAATTTTTACATCCCCTACCCAAGGATTATACTCATTATTATATATATTCGGCCCGAAGATCACAAAGGTGTATAGGTAAGGAAACGAGAAAGAGAGATATAGTATTTACGTATAAATATGTTTGAATTTTAGTGAACAAACACATCTTACACTTTTTCATCGATTTACTATATTTTTGATCGGAGGAAAATTCAAAGATAGTCCGATAGCTTGACTAAATGCTTATCTATTTGGTTAGTTATTTAGTCGTCCGCGGCTTCCAGATTGCTTATCTATCTAATAGGCCGTCTATATGTCCGAATATCTACGTATATAGTGTATAACTGAGAATTTCAAGGCTAGAATACTTAAGATAGAAAGCTGCTACTTACTATACATATTCTTGAATATAATGATAACCAATCAAGTTTTAAGATGAACGCGATGTGCTTCACAGTGGGTTGAAAAATATACCCTTGCAAGTTATAGCACAAATGTTGATTTAAAACCCAAAGCAAATCCTTACTAGACGAATCCAAAAGTTCAGTACAATAGTGAAAGTAAACGGTCTACAAAAAAAATCGTTATTAATCTAAAATTCATTGTAAACATTTCCCAGAATCAGTAGAAATTATTGAGAAAAACTTGTCTTAATTAGTCAATCCATGTGTCTACAAACAATAAGAAATCTTACGACTTCTGTGATATTCTTTTAAAATATATTTAACATTCTGTTACGTACAATTTGTACAGTTTAGTTGAAGGCATTGCTTACATAATTATTTCGGACTTTTTTTTTTTAAACACCAAACTTTCTCAGAGAATGTTTAGTTTAGCAGAACATTATACAGTTATATATATTGATATGTTATGTAGAGAGAGATATTGAAAGAAACAAAAAAAAATTCTTACCTTAGATTTTCCTTCATACGGCTGACTAACTAACCAATACTTGCGGTTATAATTGTTTTCTTTAAAATAATTTTCGTTTTTCTTTTCTTTACGTTTTCTAGATTAATTTGAATATGAAAATAAATTATGAAAACTTTCCGTTCAAGTAGATAGTAGATATCCATATATGTACACATAAAAGTATATGAAATTATGCGCTGCTTGATATATTTTCACAATGATAAGACGAAATAACAAAAAAAAAAAAAAGCAAAACTCGTAAACTCAACTCAAATAAATTTATATCTACTATATGTGTACAAATAATGTGCATAATTCGTTTTTTTTTTACGGCACGGCACTACGTTTATTTGGATTGTTTTTTGTAAATATATTCGTAAACTGTGCTGCAGATAATAAAACGTTAATCTCCATTTTGTATGAATCTTTGTTAAATTCTTGCGTACACTCGGTCTGCAGTAGTAGTTGTAGCAATGCATTAAGTATTAAAGAAATTTTTTCAAACCGCGTATTATCATTATTATTATATGTGTGCAAACATATTCACTTAAGCTGATATAAGCAAAGTTTACGTAAATACCGGTAGAAAGCATACGAGATATGTATAAATATATTTATTGTAATAGTTATCCTAATTTCATAGATGACGCGATTTTAGAGTGTGAAGCAGTCAGAACGATGACTAGCAAAGAGGCATGACACGATACGACACAGATACAACGATACACACGTACGACACGTACGCATTTATAAATATATGACACGACACTTAGGGATGACATTAAGAGGGATGCTTAGTTAGTTAGTGATGCGAAACGTATAAGATTGTGCGTACATGATTAACTGGCTGGATGGACAGTAACATTCTGTGCCAGGCAATAGAGAGAATTGTTTTAATGCGTGTACACTACACACAATTACGGTACACTAAAAAAAGGGGAACACACAGTAACCGCTTAAAAACGCACACATTCACTTATTATTCATCTACATGTAAGCACTGTTGTGTCATATTGGGAAAGACGTAGAAATGTTTTAGTGAGTTTACTTCAACAAATACACATATTTATATATCTACATACATATATATAGATATATATATAAGCACATGTATATGTACATATATATGTATATACATATATTTATATAAGACTCACACACACATATACAAATATTAGTTTGATTGCAGATTAAAAATTGTCTCCAAGTTTTATTTAAATCAAAAGTGAAAACGAACATACTCTTCACGACGTTATGTATATTAAAGAATAATTTCTTCACCTGTGTTTGAAACTGTCTTCACACTTTAACACTATCTTCAATTTAACATTTAGTTAATGAACAAATTTTCTGAAGAAGAATTTTGAAAGGTCTTGTTAAACTATTTCAAATGGTTTTTACTTAATTTTCACTTTTCTTTTTCGTTTTTTTCTTTTTTTTTTTAACACGAACTAAAAACGATCAGCCAGAGTACAACAACAGAAAGTGACTGAAGGCAACATGCTATAAAAATTCAAAAAAAAAAAAAAATTATCTGGGTTTAGCGCAAAGCCGCCTCATTCTATCCATAGTTGAAGCAACAACAATTGTATATAAATTTACTTATGTGTATAAACATAAGTACGTACTACATACATGTGTGTGCACATGTATGCATATACATATGTGTATATAGATGTGAACACGAAATAATTATGAATGATGATAAAAAAACTAAACCATAAAATGTGTGTGAGCATGGCATTCGCCTGATGATACTTCACTCAATCGCGTTGCCTTACTCAACGAGACCTGTTATGATTATTTTCTATATACAACAAGATCTATCCAAATCTAGTTACGCTCTGTCAGAGAGCATATGAGCATATGGAATGATCGTTATTTTATATACATATATATATCCGTACATAATAAGCAACACACAAACTGAATATTTACGTACACAATAGATACTATTTTCAGTCATATGAAGTGAAGACTTTTTCGACATTTTATGATAATGAAAACGAGAAATATTTAAGTTACATATTAAATATATACGTATAAATACATGTATTCATACAAACACATGCATATATATATATGATATATATATATATATATATATATCAATAACGTCATTTCAGGTCAGAGACTGTTGGTTGAACCTTTAATTTTCCCAATTTATGAAACTACAACCCCAACAACCGAGCCTACAGAATGATGATTACGCATTACTCATAGTAGCGATACTTACACTTCACACATATATAAGGATAAGAAATGGTACATAAGTATATAACATTTTTTCAATTAAACATAATTTAGCTAAGTTTTGCATATACGGATATCTATCTATGAAGACTTACTGGTGTTCGCACTAATTGGTTAGCTTGAGAATTGTACTTTTCTTTATATCTCGTACCATACTTGAGATGCTAAATAAAGAGTATTATGTTATCTACACAGCCAACGACATTAACACTAAATTGCATACTAACAGTTCAGTAATAACTCAACCCTTATATACTGTGCATAAAGTATCCGTAATTATTATATAAAAACCAAAATTTGTCCAACAAAATCATTTTTGAAGCCTTTAAAACAGACAAACCCTTACTTGCTAAACAAGGAAGTCACCAAGCTTGATCTAGGTCCTGTTTACATTGTTCGTGATCTGATTAAATATAATCCTTAACCATTTTAACGAATTTTCAAATGGATAATTTGAATTAATTTCAAAGCTTCTTCTTCCCAACATTTCGCGTAGAACGTTTCATTGGACACAAAATAATCTAGTCTATGAAAAATTAAATCGTTCTGAATGAAGTTTGAAGCGTAATGCGTGTCCTAGGCATTCGGGCCGATTATCTAGCAAACAGGGAGGTCCTAGGAAACATGATGGGTCCAAAATATATCTGTGGCGTGCCAAGGAGCCACCTTGAAAGGTTGACATCACAACGGGCACAGAAAAAATCATGTAGCTGCTGGAAGTATACTGCAGGACGGCGGCAAGCAAAAAATTTATTATATTTCTCAGCATAGCGCACATGCCACTGGAACTACATAGGAGCGATCTGCGACTTGACACGGGCTTCTACCCGGATCATAGCTCCCTCAAGTATCACCTGAAAAATATGGCCATCTTGGATACCAATTCTTGCAGATTCTGTGAAAGGACAGTGGAAACGTCCTATCGCGTAATATGTGAATGTGAAGCAATCTGCAGAATCAGACGCCAGGCAATCGGCCAAGCCCAGTATGGTGCTCCGAACCTAGGAAAGTGGCGGAATTTGTTAAACTCTTAAAACTGGGAGACTAAGGGTAGGGGCGAGTATAATAGACCTTTTAGGTCCCGGTACGGATTAACCCTATGAATAATAATAGTATTTTAAATCTTCCATAAGAATCGCTCAGTGATGTTTTGTTAGCAGCTGTGTCCGTTCTTCTCATCTTCCTCTTTGATCCTTTATGCTTTGATTTAGGACATATAAGACATTTGATTAGATTTTAAATTATTTAAATTAAGTTGAAAATACTGCCAAGTTGCTGCGAAGATTTCTCAGCGAAAAACATACCGTTGCTTACCTTTGAACCCAATGGCTTTTTAAATTAAATTCCCCTAATGTTTTCTCAACAATATGCAAATTAATTAGAATTTTGGAATTTTATTTTTTTCATTAATTGTTTGTTGTTTTTTTCCTATATAAAGAAAAAAAAAATATTCTAATGTGTGCTGATTATTTAATTGTTGGCGAACTAATGCAATGAATCATTGCAGCAATTAATACGTTCTGTGTTCAGAATACGTTTTTCATGATGTGTATGAATTTAATTATTTGCAATTATTTAGTACAAAGATACGATTTAAATTACAAAAGAAAAATTTATTAATTCATCAAACACAAGTTAATCTACTTAATGTTATATTTCCGACATCAATAAATACCAAGCATTCTCATTAATCATCCAATAGAGAAAAAAACAGGTAGAGATGGTGCAAAAAACTTTTACGGCGAATTTTGGATTTTCGAAATAGTTTTTTTCTAAAAGTTGCATTTATTTATTGGGGCACAAAAGTTCTTATAACTAATAATTAATTAAATACTTGGATGCATTTGTGTTAGAAAAGTATAGATTTATAAGAAAAATGTTCTTGAATTTCAGCGAAAACGAAAACGCCACATATTTTTTCCTTAGCATAAAAATTTCAGGTTTGAAAGAAACACATTGGACCTATGGTATGAGCTGTTGGCTCTTAGATAATCAGCAATAACTATTAACTAAATATCCTTTTAATTTGTTTACAAAGCTTTAAAAAGTTTTATATATTAAATGAAAAGGTTAATCCACCCACAGATGCGTATTTTGAAAAGTTCCCTAAAATGTGTTACGTTAGAAAGAATAACAAGAAATCTCAGAGTAAGGAAAGAAAGAAAGTGTATTGGATTTAAGAGTAGAATATGAAGGGAGAACCAAAGCTTATTTAATTATTTCCTAGTCTACGAACTTTTCAACTGAACTGCAATACTGTCATAACTTGCCATACAGATGCAATACTTTTACATTAATAATGAAACCGTTGATGTTAGTTGATGTTCGTATATATGTATGTTTGTTATAAAAAAAACTTTTTTTAATTACAAAATATTCCATTATTTAGTAAAGTATTTAGCGTCTATTTAATGAATGGAAGGGTTTTGGGGATAAACACACAAAAACACGTATACAAAGAATATGTCTAACTACGTACCAGTCAGCCACTCAACCGATTAATTATTGCAACTGATATATAAAGAGAAGGTTATACAATAAATGGAATTTATTTAAATTATATTTATTAAAAGTTTATTATATATACAACCAACTAATTGCAAGTTTAATCTGCCCAGACATATAGACGCTAAAGCTAAGCATCTATTGCATCTAAACTGAATTAAATAATGATTGTGATCAGGGGTAACCGGCATTTAATCTATTTTCATATCATACCGCAAAAGATAAATCAAGTTTGCTAAATGTTTGCAACTACACATTGATATTGATAAAGCAATGTCCGCCTCATACTCTGCTCTTTCCCCAAAAATAGTTTGTTATTATTATTTCTATTTATTAATCATTTGCAGCTGATTGGTTTCAAATTCTAAAATAATTTTAAGAAAAATTTGCAAAAAAAAAAAAACAAAAAGTAAGAAAAACTAACTAACTAACTCGCTAAATCTCAAAGTTTAGTAAAACAGTGTTACAAACCCGCTCTATAAATAATTGATTATGAAATGAAAGTTGTATCTAAAAATAACTTCAACACTAACCGCAATCGAAGTTAAGTGTTAACAAGCGTACGAAGTAATTTTTTTTTTTTTGTTTTGTGAATGTGGTTTTCGTTGAGCTCGTATTCATATCTAGATTTTAAGATTTTTTTTTTATAGATAAATGGTATACTACTATCCATGCACACTCTCGCTAAGCCCGCGAAAATCCATTAACAGACATACTTAACGTCTATTGGTGTAGAAAAAAAAATTCTATCTGGAATAATTCCTAAAAGGTTTGCCGCAGTATATCCAATTAATTTAAAGTAACATAAAGTATATAAAAATTTCAACTAAACTTTACACTGCTTACTTACTAAACTACTACTGCTTAGTTCTCGCACTGTTACTTACTAACAGGCAGAGCTGAGGTTACGTTTAGATAATTGTGTGCAAGTTCTTTTAAAATTTCAATCTTTAAAAATCTAATAACATCTTGCTTCCTACTGAACACGGACTTGGAAGATAACTCACCCAAAATTCCATCTTCACAATGATTTTTCGTTTAAGTCAAAACGTAATGAAGAGAGCAGAGGAAGCTAGTGCTAGAAAGTACTTCAGCGATTGTGGGAGCAGTCTGGCTCAAAGGATGAACATTTCTGCTAAGTTCATTCATAATATTCTGTTTGACATTTCGAGCGCGCGAAAAGACTAAATTTAAGAAAAAGTAAGTTTAAGTCCTAAACACGTTCAAAAATAAGGCAAAAAACACGTTTACCACCAAGGAACCTTCACAGGATCTTAGTAGATCAAATAATCTTTCTTGATTGTCTTCCCTAAATCATAACACGGAGGCTAGGGACGAAAATCGTTAAATGATTCTTATGAAGTTTTGCCTCAAGAGGCAAGCACAACTACTAACATTTTTATATTTTGCGCACGAAATAAGACATTCTCGTCTCTTAAGACTTTTTACATAAAAAGTTGATTATAAAAAAGTAAATTTGTAAATTTGTTAAAATTGTCCATTTGGAAATTTGCTAAAACAACTGGAAGCGACTGAATATTGACCAGTTCGTGTCATATATATGGAAGACATAAATCAACATTTTATTGTTAGAAGCGAATAAATTAAAATTTGAAAAAATAAATTAAATTTCATGAAAAAATTTGAACATATCGTAACGTTTGTGTAACACAACGACTTGGAAAAGAAAGAAAGCAGAACGGCCAGTCAATACGTACTATTCCAAGTAATTAATTCATCATTCTCTAACTCTTTCTACTTTACTTGATCAACATTATGTACAAGTGTAGGAACTGTATGTACTTTTGACTAACATGTGAGAAAATCAGAAAAAATAAGACCTTGCAGAAACACTTTAGCTTCCGACGGATTTCGAATCTTAGCCATCAAGACCAAATGAATAAAACTCACTTCATTTTATGGTAATAGGGAACATATTATTGGCTAAGTTTGTAGATAATTAATGATTCGTCACATTAGACCAAAAAAAAAGAAAAAGTTTATCTCAAGAATTGAAAACATATGATTATCATTCACATACAGTGTACCTTTGGTGAAAATATTTTCAAAGACGATTTTTATTAAAAAGATATCCTCATGGGACTTAATGCCTTCAATAAAAAGCAAAACAGATCTTTGGTGCTCCAGTGCACGATACATGCTTATGCTAGATGATTTCATAAAACAAACAAATCTGATTTTGAGTATAAGTCGGACTCAATCAGAAACTCGAGCGAATCTGCTCATATATAACTAAACCCTTACCTTTAAATGTGTCTCTTAATAACCATTTGATCTTGTTTAGTGTATAACGAAAGCGATTTCATTTACGGCAACAAATTGGATTGCATTGAAATAGAAATGAGTAAATATAGAGGGAGAGAAAGAGAGAGATAGAGGCGAACAATCACAAACTGTAGATGACGAAGGCAAATTTTCGGTTTCTTTTACTGATGTTTGGTTTATAGTCTGGAATGTTTTTATATCGTAAAAACCAACATAACGTTCGGTGTTAAGGTTAGGGTATAGAAAAGTGTTATAGAAACAATTAATCTCAGTTTATATGTATATGCCATGGTTTTGTAAGTGATCTGTGTGTTAAACAATTTTATATAAGACAATTTTTTTGCTTTGTATCATTGTATCTCTTATGTTGGAAGTGATTAAATAACAATTATAAATAATTTATGGTTTAACAGCCTAACAGCTGGAGTTAACCGCGGTTATTATTAAACATTTGATTAAAGAGGTAAAATAAAAATTTTTTTTCTTTTTTCTATTCATTGCAAGCAATCACTAAAATCGTAGAGAGATTGAATAATAAATGATTATGTAAAAATTTACAGAAAATTATTTCAAATCTTGTTTAACATGTATGTTTGTGTCCTTGAAATTAAGTAAAAATATTCTAATCTCCAGTGAACTTTTTGATTAAAACATTATAAGCGCGTTTCTCCGAATGCATTGAATATTAATAATAATTATTTCCTCCATCAGCGCAAATATAATTTTTAATTAATTTTTCTTGATATGCTTTTGAAGTTTTAACAAATACTCTTTCAAATCAATTATAAGTATCTGGAAAGGCCAACATAAGCAATATTTTTACCATATCTCTATAACTGACAGATCATTAATAGTTAAACAACTTAGTTGGAAATCATTTTATAAGGATTTTTTTAATTTGCTTCGCTGTCAGCATGGAAAGTTCCAATCGCTAGTTCGGGATAATTTGCTTCCGTTACGACGCCAACGTAATTGAGCAAAATCAAATGTTGTCACAAGATATATGAGAGTGGAAACTGTCGATTGATATTACAAGCACTTCTGAGTGTCTGATCGTGTCAGTTACGATGGCAATAAGATGTCCTAAATTTCAATTTTCCTCTATATTCAAAATGGCGGCCGCTATAAAGTAGTCGTTTGTCCTTTTCCTAACAATTCTCTTGAAAAAATATAGCAAATAAAACGACTTGGAGAGTAGAATGCTTAACATATAGAAACAGCACTAAAAACGTTATAGCCGAGCAACGTCATCACCTTTTCTATTCTGCATTTCTTCACATATTTTCATGAGAAATCATGAAAAGCTACACCTTATTGCCGTATAAAGACTTAATTTTCATAAGAGTCCTTACACGAGGTGGGATTCAAGAAAAATAAGTCGATGTAATCTGAATTTCGTACAGTTTTATGTCAATTTGTCTTATAGACTAGCTTTCACTATAAAATTTGAAAAGTTAGACCGTTTTACCTCGTAGATGTTCACTTTTCGTAATTACGATTATGTGTGAAATATGCGTGAAGTAATTTTCGCGGCAAAATTTTAAAATTTACGAGTAATCCAATCCCATCCACTGCTCTTAGGTCAAAACACCTCCTATTATTATTCTGTGATACATCTTATTGTTCTTCAGTTTTTTTTCGTCATCAAGGCCTACTTTGCATCAGTGGAGCAGGGGCCAAAATACAGATTTACGTAATCTACACTTAGCTTAGTGAATCTATATAGCAAACCACTATCTTGGACCAACTTTTACTACAGAAAAAGATCCAAGGGGATTCAAGGGAGTTTGTCTTTGTTCCAAAACAAGCTTTTTCATTAAAACAAAATTGCGGATTGCAGTTTGAAAATAAAAGTCATGGACAGTAAGAGAGACCGAGAAGATTTAAATCGATTCGGAAGATAATCCCGAGATGATCGGTGTAAGAACAAGTGCATCAATCTCCATTCCTTCAAGGTGCTCTCTATATCCAAGCGATCATCCCCATATTAGAAATGATAAAGGATTTATTATAACAACAACTTGAGAAACTAATGAAATAAATTCCATAACAGCAGAATACAAATCGTGATCAGAGATGGGGATCGAAGGAAAAATAAGTTTTATATAGAAATGCACTATAGTTGTTTGCAGCTTAATGGCAAACGAGAACTTAACAATATTTCAAAACTTATAAAAACTTAACAGAAGTTTTAAATATTTTCAATTTCGAATCAGGATTTCATTGCTTCACATTATTATTAAATTTCGGTAAAACTCCTTGAAATGTGCTTAGTTTAAAAGAAAAAAAAAATCTTAGAAAACTATAAGTATGAGTAAACTAGATTTTTAAATTTTTCCGGATTATTAACATAACATTTATATTTCAGTTAGAAAACAAACTTACCATTTTTCTATGGCACTTGTATTTCTCGGTTAATTGAATTAAAAAGGAAGATTTCAAATTTGTCAATAACTTGCAAACGCTACACTACTGATAACCTTCTGTTGGATTTTCTGCGAAATAACAAACCTTATATAGTCTGAGAATTATAGAATTATGGAATTTCTCCTTTACACATATACACTTTCATTTTTATCCTAAAGTTCGTCCTTTTTTTTTTTGGGTATAGAAAGAACATTTTACAGCGAATATTAATTTACATACATCCCTGACAACGAGATAATCATATCATTATTATTATTGTTATTTAATTATAATAATGATTAGAAGGCATTGCCAATAAATGGATTCTTATCTTGCGGTTGGTCTGTCATTAGCAGTATGACGTACTCATGTACATTTCTGTATATTTCTGTATATCTGTCTATGCTCGCAACTAGGATATCGTTTGCTTATTATTATTATTAATAATTTGCTTGCATTATACGGAACATTGTGTTGATAGTTTTTTCATTGTTTATTATGAGACAAATAAATTCCATACTTGCAATCGTGAAACAATCGTAGAATGTTTTCAATTTGAATGAATTTGTAACAATTTACACAATTAATGATTCCTTTAAATTATTACTTATCAGTCGAATATAATTCGCAATTAATCGATAGCCATATGTTTTCTTTTTGTTTAAAGTTTTTTGTACTGTTTTTTTTTAATAAGTGAAAGTAAATTATAACTTAATGAACGATTACCTTTAAATTTTTAAATATTAGCTGCTGCGAAAGAGTTTATTTATGAGATATTTATGCGTGAACTGCTCGATATGTAGCACGAACCCATAACTTTCTTAACAACAAGTTCGTACTGAATCTTTTTATAAGATTTTTTCTTTTTTTTTTTGAGGAAAAGTTCGAATTCGCCGCTGGCTAAATTGCTTGTAGTGTGGTTTCATCGTTGAATTCAAATCTTATGTTTTTATTATTTTTCTATGAAAATCTTCGAAACGCAGTCATAAATATTATTAACGCTCCGCTCTAGGCCCTGGAAAATTGTTTACTAGCTCCCATTTGCAGATAGTGTAGTGTTATCGATCCTTCTAAGCCTACTTTCGCACATATATAGATTTGTACTCCGTTATGACGGATTCACTTTTGTTTTTCACACTTCCGTAAAGAGTTACTCTGCAATACGTGGATAAGTGAAGACATTATTGTTATCGAAATTCGTTACTCAAAAAATTCGTTCATTATACATACAAATAAGAGTATATCGACAGGCGTAAGATTAGGATTACGTAGCTCTCTCTCTCTTTTCTCTTTCAATATCGAAATTAATCATTCGACGATCTTTTAAATTTCAACCCCTATTCAGAAAGGAGAAACATTTATTTATGTCCCATGCGTTGCATGTGATTTTCTTCTGTTAAGCGCATTACAGAAAATCCCTTAGCAAATGCGATAAATTTATTTCTGAAACAAGGCAACTAAATTACTAAAATGTTTGTTGTTTTGAGTGATCGTTAAGTAAAGAGTGTCGAAGGTCACGATCACATATCTAAACGATATGGAAAACCTGGTACGATATCCTATTAAATTCAGTCACATAATGATTTTTGTCATAACATCAAAATGTGTGTTTGTAGTAATAAAATATTTTAAATAGCCCGCTAGAACCTTGTTTTCATTATTATTATTCCTCAAAAAATAACAAACATACCTCGTTCTGCTACAGTAGTTTTCTTCCGATAAGAACGCTTATATGGGAATGAATCCGAAAAGTTGACCCATGCGGTACAAACTTATAAAATTCTAAAAATTTCACTTTGTTACCGTATTAAAGTACATTTACTGTCAAAAATTTCACATGTTGCGGGGTTTCAACCCTTTCGCAATGATGTAGCCGACGTCAACTGCATATGATGTTGTCATGAAGCAAGTGACTGCAGCGTATAAACGAGGCCCGTCGCAAAACTGTTGTAACAGGTTTTTATTATAAACACAGAGTGTCATCTTTGTACTTTGGCTGTCAATTTTCGAAGAGAGTAAAAAAAAATTACTCCAAATGCACATTTAATGTACACAACCTCCACAAAATTATGATTTTCTCTCTCTCTTCTTTAGCGTAAATATGATATACATTTCTTAAATTGGAATGAAATTATGCAGGAAGCAAGAGCTAGTAAAACGTAGAACCAAAGAAAAATTTTTTGCTCGGCTAATAACTAAAGGATCTTTTAATTTCCAGCTTGAAATATATTCTCTCTGCGCTTTGACACTTAGACATAAGCGCTACGAGTCACAGGCGCTTGATTTGCTGACAGAGAAGTTTGGCGGCCGAATCATCTCAAGATGTGGATTTGTGCATTGACCGCTGCGATTGATTTTTTCCTTAGGGTTACATCAAAACCCTGTATTGTGCTGGCAAGCCACAAGCTGTGGAACATTTGGAGGCGAACAGTCTTCAGGTTAGCGAAGACATAAAGCAACTAATGTTGGACAAAGTGAGTGACAATTAGAGCCAATCTTAACGTCAAAGCTATGCATTTGAACGATACATTGTTCAGACCATAACTAAAATGTTTAAGCTTCAAAATAAGATACAATTTATTTTGATACATAGAAGCTCTTTGTTTTCAGATTTTAAAAGGTCTCTCACTCTTAATGAAAGAAATATAGGATCTCTTTTAAGAAAGGCCCTTACAAATGCTTTTCATACATTGAAAAGAATTGTTAGTTGGATTCTTACTTCCTTTAAATTCAAAATAATTTCAATCAGATATCTAATCTTTAGAGTATAAGATGAAGAAGCAATTCAAATTAAGCCGTAATTCCGGGCGTAGGTAGTATTAATTATAACCTTTTTTTTCAAATATCGCCTCATTGTGAAGCATTTTTTATAAATTAAAGACACTTGATGACAGTGACAGGTTCAAGCTTCAACTATATTATTCAGTTTCTTTATTTTAGCATTTAGAACAATTTTAAAATCTAATTATTAAAATAATTAACATAATTTTATTAACTCAATTGCTTATTGTATTTGTGCACACATCGATAAAAGGATATGATTTTCAGCCATGATGATGTTTACGTTTCTTTACGACTTTAACGGTATGCACTACAACGGGTTTTTTAACCACAACAGGTTGAACAATAACCGGCTGCACAATTACCGGCTGGACAACTACTGGACGTACGGGCTGCTGCATCGTGCAGCAACTTCCTCCGCCTTTATGAGACGGTTTCGCCGCAGTTTGCGCTACCGCTAATATTAACAGGCAAACTTTAATACTTTGGCAATACATATTAGATCCGTGGACAGACCTCTAGCACAAACTCTTACTTTTATCAAACTAAAGCTTTCTACAGATTAATAAAACGCTTTTATAACGATTGCTTTTAGGCAATAAAATTATAGTTGATTAATTACGTGAGGGATTAATCAATTGTTATTAAATATTTCATCAATTTTGTATACTCACGGAAAATTTTATATAATTCTATCTATAATATTTCAGATCATTAAAGTCACAATTCTTTAAATTTGTTATAAACGAATATTATATTATATCTAATATATCATATATAATATATAATATATATTATATGATATGTAATATGTAATATTTAATATATAACATACAATGTATAATACATAATATATAATATATAATACATAATATATAATATATAATATATAATATATAATATATAATATATAATATATAATATATAATATATANTATATAATATATAATATATAATATATAATATATAATATATAATATATAATATATAATATATAATATATAATATATAATATATAATATATAACATAAATAATATATAATATATGTATATAATATATAGGTTATAGTACAAGTTTTATATACCGGCACATCCCAAACAAATCTTTATTAATTGCGCAAATATTCCGGTCAAAGGTTTTGCAACTAATAAACGTCCACAATAGTCTTTTAGACGCACTATAATACGTAATGTTTATGAAAAGAATAAATAGAGCTTTAAAATTACCAGCTTTGCCGTATTTGACACATCGGAATATAGAGTGAGATTAGCTTTGATTGACTGTAAAGCAATTAAATTCATAACATGAATCCTCAATACAATAACTACAACACATATTCCTGATTTCATATTTTTTTCAAATTTCGCGTCCTCCGCCCAAGCAGCCTTAACGTGCTCCTATGGAAATTGATGTAATTTTACAGCAAGATTTATTAAACTGTAGAGAAGGCAGGAGAATTCAAAAAATCTATGAATTATAATATGAACACAAGAAATAATAAAATATAAAATAAATTAACTATGGCGTACGTAATTAAAATAAATAGAAAAAATAACGTTGAATGCACTTTCGAAAATGTTTTTTTAAAGAATTACTATAATTAAGTAAATTCAAAATTTAAACTTTGTTATTCATCTCAAATTATTTTAAAGCTTTATATGAGATCGACAATAATATCGCTGTGTTCTCGCAGGTAAATAACATATTGATATTAGTAGTTGGGTTGCATATGTATTCCATAAAGTACATAGAGACATTTTCAGAGTATGGGCTTATATATGCAACTGAATTTAAAACAAATAAAGCAAATTTCTATTTTTAATAAATTATAATAATATAAATAATAATAAAATTTCCACTTTATGCCCTCAATAAAACGACTAGCGGGTGTCAGAAACTTCTCATTTTATTTCACCTAATAGGCCAAAGAAAAAAATATAATGTTTGCTATATATTATATATATATATATTTGTTTTGTCCTGTGTCAAACACGCTCTTCATTAATGGATCAAGACAAACAAATAAGTAACATCCAAAAGCATTCAAGAAAGCTTTTCTTATACCAGTCAACTTAGAATCGAATCTGAATCGATATCAGTTCGTCTGCACGTCCGCTGATATGCTGGTCCCTCTTTCTGTCTGATATCTGTCAATTTATTTTTGCGCGTTAAAGCCTAAGATAACAATTTTGAATATATTTTGATATAAGTTGTTACATTGACATATTTCGGGCCAACTATATTAGAAGTGGATTTAATGGGACCATTTTCAGTATACCGCTTTACTTTATAAAAGTTCTTTAATGAAAAAAAAACATTTTTAAAATTTTGCCCCTGGTTCGGCATACTATGAAAAATTTGTACTACATGAGGCAAGTTCTTAGACGACCCTCTCCCATATAACCCTTCCTAAGATAACTAAAATTTCATATGACAAGCAGATCTAATTTTCAAAACCTCATAATAGAAATTAGTCCATAGAAGAAAATATGGTATAAAAATTAACTTTACCATATTTGGATCTCATAGAAATATTTTCTAGACTTTCCGCTATATAAGAGTTTTCAAAAAAGCAATCTGTATGTACAGTAGTTTATTGTGACGAAAGTAGGTGAAGAATAATAAAATGTTTAACAAAAAAAATTCAATTTGCCAAATTTGGATCACGTCATACTACTAATATTTTTTATTTAAGAAGAAAGAAAGAAGGAAGGGGGAAAAAACAATGAATAAATATAAAAAACAATGAATAAATATAAATAAATAAATATCAATAGATATATAAATAAATAAATAAATATAAATAGATAAATAAATAAATAAATAAATAAATAAATAAATAAATAAATAGATAGATATAGATATCCATGTACCAAGGAAACTGCAGTCTCATCCGGCACAATTACACTTACAATTACAAAGAATAAGAAGGTGACAAAAGTTAAGAAATATTAATATACATAATATAAGTACAACAGCAAGACAGTGTTGGACAATTCATTTAATTTAAAAAGAAGGCTCTGACAGCTGTTTTAAACCTGTTCACATTAGTGATAGCCTTAATATGTGGTGGCAACATATTCCACATATTCTGACCGCGTTAACAAAAAATAGCCGTGATGATTTCAAATACTTAAAGTCAGGAAGAATCAAATTCATTGTACGTCTTGACCGGACAAACTGGATCTTTTCAGACAGATACCTCGGTAACCCAGATGAGATGAGCTTTCGCATCATGACCACATTTCTAATCTTGAGAAAACCAGGAAGATTGATATCAAGGATTTGTAGCGAAAATTGCGATATCCTATCATATTTGCGTTTATTAAAAACGTATCTGGCACATTTATTGACAACAGACTGTAACTTAGACATTGAAGCTACATCAAGACATTTAACTAGCCTCAGTTTAACAGGGGCCGGAACATAAGAAGAGGACAGCCACAACTTCCTCAATATGTTATGGGCACGCATCGACACACGGTTTATGTGCCCTTCCGCACTTAAGCAGGAGTTAACCACAAAACCCAAATTGAGCACCTGACTGACCAGTTCAATAGCCTCATCGGCTACTAGAACACTGGGTATCGAGTCAGGGTCAACAGCGTTAGCCGAAATAACCATGGCTTTTGTTTTCCCAGCGTTAATCCTGAGATCATTATCAGCGGACCAACGATGGATACGACACAAGTCGTCGTTAACTCTTTGGACTAAGTCCTCCACCAGTCCACGCGGACTTGACAAGTATAATTGGGCATCATCAGCATATAAATGAATGTTGCAATTCTGACAACATCCAACAAGGTCATTACTGAAGATGCTGAACAATATAGGCCCCAAAATAGAGCCCTGTGGTACTCCGGAATTGATGCACCTGACAGCGGACAGACGTTGACCGATCTTCACACATTGATACCTGTTGACCAAACAAGACTTGACCAACCTAATCGCCATTAAATCGAAGCCAAAATAGGATCGCAACTTTTGCAGCAAAAGATTGTGGTTCACCGTGTAAAATGCTTTAGTGAAGTCAATCAAAACAAGAGTGGTTAAGTTACCCTTATCATATTCAGGACGGATATCCTCAAGCACCTTGAGCATAGCCGTATTACAACTGTGACAAGGCTTATAACCAGATTGGTTAGGTGACAGTAACTCCTTGGAACATAAATGCAAGCTGATCTGATCGGTGACTAAACGCTCAAACACCTTAGACAGGGCAGGCAAGATGCTAATCGGGCGATAATCCCCCGGTGACATAGGCTTGGCCGTTTTCGCAATGGGTGTAACTATGGCTACCTTCCAACAGTCCGGAAAGGTACATGTAGTAATAATATGATTGAGAACGTCTGTCAAAGAAAATATCACACTAGGAAGCACAAGTTTCAAGAACTTGATGCTAATCTCATCACAGCCAACAGCATTAGATTTGATGCTGTAGACTGCCTTCAACACCTCGTCAACGGAT
>KK351108.1:1103324-1140211 GCA_000671755.1 Glossina brevipalpis
TATTCAGGTCGGACTTGGTCTTCAAGCTGTCCTGCTTCATCTTCGGCATAATGACCACAGGGGCCCCAGCATCTTCTCCACGACACAGCTTGGCAGTATCATTACGAAGCCTTTCAAGACACGCGACACTCTTCTGCTGGTGTTGGAGCAACTCATCAATTCTATCACCACGCGCGGATTCACCAGACTTTACGTCATCACAGATTCTTTTAAGCTTCGTGGCACACTGATCGTTGGCTCTACAAGCGCGTGATAATATTCTCAACTTTTCATCAATTTTCCGCTCAAACTCAAGCAGCAAATCACTCACTTTCTCAACATTACTTGTCAACAGCTTGCTGCATTCCTCGCGGTATTCCACCAAGAGAGACCTGTTCTTGGTCACCATCTCTCCAATATTACCGAGTACAGAATCAACATTCTGAATGTATGTCACGCAGCCGTCGCACATAAATTTGATATAATTATTACGCCCTAGAACCTTGACAGAATATTCGTCAAGGCCGGAGCATTTGTGGCCGTTGTGAAAAACCTTTTCACACACCCGCTGACATCTAATGGCTGTCTCACCACGAATTGAGCCTTTGCACTTACGGCATTTAACGCAGTCGACCATTGCTCAAAAAAGGGTTGACCACCATGGTTGTTGTTGTACGAATGTTGTCGGACTAGCCACTGAGAATGATGGTAATGCTATGTAAGTGTGTGGGTATATTAACGTATTTTGTGTTTATTAGTAAGTTTATTATGGTCTATTGCCGATAAGTGTTTGACTGTATTGAATTGTATTTGTTTTCAATTTGTTTATTCACTTTTATTTTTCTTTTTATTTTAATATGGAAACTGCTTGATTCGCCGTCAGCCGATGAGGTTGGCCAGCCCAGCTTTTAAATGTGTTGAGCCCTAAGCTATGCTACAAATAATATTGCGCAGAGCTTTACACTTTCAAAGCTGTAACTAAAAGCTAATAGCTGAAGGCTAAGCTTTCTTATTGCATTTGTACTTTAATCTTATTTTCACGCAATAATACGGTAGCACTGTTTTTCATTTTTCTTCTATATATTTTGAACTTTGACCCCTAAAAATTTTGGGGAAACACACAATTAAGAAAAAGAAAAAAAAAACCAAGCAAAAAGGATTTCTTGTTTTTTTGCCACGATTTTGCAATCTTTTTATGTTAATATATAGAGTCTTATTGTCCAGATTCACTGTCTTAAAGTTATTCTCACTCTGTCATATAAACATAAACGTCATATAAACATAAAACATCTTATTTATTCCGGATTTTTGTCAATCTTAAGCTATTTAGCTGTGTTTCAACTCCGTGCAAGGATTTTAAGAGCAGAAAGTTTCAGATCAGATTTAAAGCTGTAAAATTTATAGGTTATAATTCAACGAAGCTGGAAAATTTCTATTCCCAATTCGGCAAAGGTGGCGGATTTTCAAAGTGAACCGAAGGATAGCAATAAGAGCAAGTTCATCAGCAACCTTATAATTCTAATCATGATACGAATCGTAACATTTTTTGCATCTGAAAATCCTAACGATTATGAACAGTGTGCGCCACTTTGGATGGTTTGATGAAAAGTCGTATAATCTAGATAAAACTTCCAAAGCAGAAGGTTCAAAAAACTTACTCGTTCTTATTATTGAAATAAACCAGCATTTTTATTAAATGTATATTTTTTAAATTTTAATATCACTGAAATATTACTTGCCCCTCCTCTGAGCATTTTGATAGTTTCATCCTTAAGAGATTCCGAGAACATTATTTTGACTTTTGAGGTCTGGCCAAAAGTACTTTCGATGACACCTATCTCACCAGTTGAAAGTTGAACACGTTTTCCGATAAACGGTTCCCGATTGTTATCTTTCTTAAATAAGTTTTGTACAATTATTTGTTGAGCATTCACCAGCCTTTGTACAGTCCCTTGTTTTTGTTTATTCTTAAAAACTTTCCATAATGTTAACTGTTCGGTAGCATAATTTGCGGAGGAGGTGTACCATTGCATATGGCCCCAAAACGCTAAACGGCAACAATTGCTATGGACATCCAAATCTAATTTAGAAGCAATTAGAATTGCATTAGAAATTGCAAACACCGGTCTCTCAAATTCCAATAGTGTAAAAATGCTGCATTCGTTTTGATTGGACTCTGTTTGGGGTGGTTCTATTTCATCAATATATTCGTATTCTTGATTAATATTAAATTGACTTTGATTCGTAAGACATCTAAATAAGGTAATACGAGCCATTACAGTGTCATGACCTACGCTTACATGGAATTTACTTTTGGATTTTACAGGAAATTTATAGTACTTTATATGTTTAAATAATATTACGGCAGCAAAAACCGCTTGCAGATAGCCGGGCTGACAAAGAACACCTCTTTCCAATTGTTTGGCGCTGAATTGAGTAACGCAAACTCCTACACGGTCACCCATTATAGCACTTTGTACCGGTCTTTTAAACATTTGCAAAGACTTCACTTTACGCTGTTCCCGTATGGCAGGTAATTCAACAAAATCATTAACTTTAACCTGGCCTTGCACTATAGTGCCAGTACAAACAGTACCTAACGCCGAACGAACGAACGAACGAAAGAATTACAATTAGCCACAAATAAGACCAAACAACTATTGCTACTTTGTAATTACCTTGACCTCTAATTGAAAAGCAATGGTCGACATACATTACTAATGGCTTCTCCGCTTGTCGGGTTGGTATATGTATTTCATTTTTCATACCATCCAACAGTTCTTGAATTCCCTGTCTGCTTTGGGCTGACACATGAAAAATTGGAATATCTTCAATGAAACCGGCAGCTAGTAGAGTTTTTCGCAATTTACTTTCAAGTTTTCGTAGAACGCTGCTTTGCTGCTGGTCTAATAAATCAATTTTGTTAATAACAACAACGAGTTTACGTTGCAAAATTCCTCCTATTACTATACATTCGGCCGTTTGTGTTTGGATACCTTTTTGAGCGTCAATTACCAAAAGCATCATATCAATGATTTGTGCACCTGTTTTTTAGAAGAATTTTATTTCAATTATGTTTTAAGCAAAATCGTAAAAGCTTCAATTGTGTACCTCCTATTATAGTTCTAATTAAACTAGCATGGCCAGGACAATCAACAAATGTGAGCTGCAATTGCTCAAATTGATCATTTTGAGAGCCTGGTGTCTCTAGTAAAACAGCACTGAAGCCCAAGTCCAACGTAATACCACGTTCTTTCGATTGAGGATTTTTATCGAAAGCCGCTGTACTGGAGATTGTACTCAAAGCTTTGGCTAGTGTTGTTTTACCCGAATCGACATGCCCCAAAAGACCGACGTTAAAATTTACTATCATTTCCAACTAAAATATCTTGTAAACAACGTCACAGCTGTTTGATTCTTTATTTTGCTGCTTTTCGATAAACTAGTGGCAATTTTGCAATATTGACTGTAGTTGCAATTTTAAAATTACTTTCATACTTGAACAGTGATTGAATTGCTTTTATAGAATAAAAATAATGTTTTCAGATGTGGCAATTTTGTAGCGCATTATAGCCAACTTTAGACAAGCTGCTGAAAATTTGTTTGATGGTTATGCTGCTTAAAATGCCTAAATTTTTTTTTTGCGTTTATTTGACAACACTGTTTATTAAGAAGAAGCAGGAACGCAATTTTACCCAAGTCCGCATTTTCTTTGAAGGACAGTTACTATTAATCAAAGAACACAGTCGTGGTTGAGTTTGTTTTTAAAATATTAGTTTAAATTATTCATAAGCCTATTACAATTGGTTGCGGTATATTGACCAAAATGACCAGGTACGCATTAGATATTACTAATGTTAATTCCATTGAGATCGCCTTTATTTACGGATGTTTACATTCATTTACAGAACCAGTATAGAATTAGGAGATGTTACTCCGCACAATATTAAACAATTAAGGAAATTGAATACTGTCGTATTTCCCGTCTCCTATAACGATAAGTTTTACGTTGATGTTTTGGATGCTGGAGAATTGGCTAAGTTAGCCTATTATAACGATATTGTGGTTGGCGCCGTTTGCTGTCGCATTGACACATCCGACAATCAGAGACGTTTATATATTATGACACTAGGATGTCTATCACCCTACCGACGTTTAGGTATAGGAACCGTTATGTTTCAGCACATCCTCAACTATGTAGAAAAGGATGGAAATTTTGATAGCATTTTTCTGTAAGCAAATTACAACAATAATATACTCAGACATAATTTAAATTATTTTGTATAATATTGCAGACATGTTCAAGTTAATAATGATGGCGCTATTGAGTTTTATAAGAAATTTGGTTTTGAAATTGTTGAAACTAAAAAACATTACTATAAACGTATTGAACCCGCGGATGCACATGTTCTACAGAAAACTTTACGCAAAACACCATTAAACGCTTCGAATCATGTTCATAGCAACGGTCACTTAGAAAAAAAGGAAAAAAAAGCTTAATCTATGCCTGCTTTAGGAAATTTAAGAACAACATGTTTGATTGTGGATTCTGTTGTCATTGAAGATTTTATATATCATGAAAAATAAAAATTGTCCGCACATGGACTAAAGTGTTAGGACTGCAATTAAGTAGAAAGTGTAAAAAAACTGAATTATAATTTATTTTAATAATTAATATAATATGTTCACATATACTTTAGAAGCTGATGTGATTGTGTACGCCATAATTCCGATTGGCTACCAATGAAATAAAGTGAAATGAGTGTTTTTTTATATAGTTTCTCGCAATTTAGCCTGTAATTAATTTATTGAACAATGTTTGTAACTTCTTAATGTATCTATCTGATACATTCGAATTCGATAAGCTCCCGACAGCTATTATGAATTTACGTTCTATAAAGCCTACGCATCAGAAGTAGCTCAAAAGCATTTAAATGTCGAGCAAACTTGTCAATATCTACGGTAGGGGAAAGGAACACTTTCGAAAAATACTCTCCCAGTTTGCCGGTTTTGATTTTAGAAAATCTAAGCCTTATCGTAATTTTATTTTCTATCGTGCGCAATCTTGTCAGATATTGCCAAGTTCTGTCAGCGTTACTCGTATGCAAAATATAGTTGAACACTTTCGACGTCAGACTGATACTTCTCCGTGTTCTGACTCATTGAATTTTCAGATTGTTTAAGACAATTTAAAGAATCATTCAAACATTTAATCAATTACATCTTTTCACACAATTCCTATTTCAGTGAATGAAACCTCAAGCCATAAGTTTTAAGATATGAATTTATTTGCTGAATGTTTCGAGGTTTAGTTTAAGAATAAAAAATGTTGAACGTTTCATTAGAGTTCTGAAAGAAAAAAATTGACAGTTGTGTGTATTTCAGATTCTTAAATATACTTACGTTTACGATTTCTCGCCTTATTTCAAGAAAAATTGTTAATTTTTAATTATCACTAACGTAATCTTCTTGCCTCACGCTCCGACTCCAGCAAAGTCAGGATATCACCTTCACGCACTGGACCTTTAACATTGCGAATGATTTGACGGTTTTGTTCGCCAATAAACTCGACTTTCACTTGAGTACATTGACCTTGGGAACCGGTACGACCCAAAACTTTAATAACACGAGCACAAACAACAGGCTTATCCATTATTCCTCAGCAAATTTCGTTATTTTCCACTAAAAATAATCACGTGCTGTAAGTTTAGCAACCAGAAGTAAAAGAAGTAAACAATTGCGAAGCTGCACCGTTTCATCAGATACAGAGTGACACAGTTTGATTAAATGTTTTGTAAGACAGAATATTTCCAATATTACCATGCTTTCATATTTTTTTAACACTAAATTTTTGCTATGCGCCATTCATAAAAAGTAGGTTTTACTTCGAAATGTAATCGACCAAATTAATAGAGACGGATTCTCAATCTTTTTTTGTAAAAGATGAACAAAAGCACTTTTCCATTTCTTATTCTGAGCAACATCATAATCTATATGTATACATAAAAAGTTTACAAGACTATTAATCAATTTTATTACACTGCTGCGAAGACATTGTTAAAATAGCTGATGTACAAGAATGACACTTTCCGACTTGAAGATTCAGGCTTAAAATTTTTAGAATTCCCTCGAAGTCGCTGATGTTATAAAGGATTCCTGAGTAATTGAAAATCTTCTTTGCCCTTTGGAATTCGTACAAAAACGGCGTTTTCCTTTAAAAGAATATTTTATTTACCAATTTAAACATAGTTTTTTTGTCTATTACGCGGTACTGCGTTTTATTTGTACTGTGTATTGCGTTTTTCTGGCTAATAATTTCTTTTACATTCGACCAATAATTTTCAACAAGTGTATCTCGGCAGTTTTTTTAAAATTAAAATTAAAAACCATCAATCTATAATAATGCAGAAAATTCAAGTTCGTTTTTTATACATTTAAAAATAACAGCAAATTTAAGTTTCAATCTGCGTTTATAAAAATAAATCCAATTTTTATAAATAAATATTTCAGTAATGAAAGGTTCTGATCGTAAAAATAAATTAACGTTTCTTATCCTTTTTTTCTAGGCGACCACAGCTCTGAGCATGAGTTGAGGACTTCTCATATGCAACAGCTTTTTCTAGAACAAATGCATCCGGTGATTCGATGCATTTATAATAATTTTTCTGAGTTCCGATAATTTCAAAATCAAATTTCTTATAGAATTCTAAAGCAACACCGTTATTAATTTGAACATGTCTGGAACAACATTAAATAATCCAGAAAATGTGTAAATAAATGTTTGTAAAATACTCACAGAAAAATGCTATCGAAGTTTCCGTCATTTTCTGCGTAGTTGAGGACGTGTAGAAACATAACAGTTCCTATACCTAAACGTCGATACGGCAGTAAACATCCCAGTGTCATAATATACAAACGCCTTTTGTTTTCGGTTGTGTCAACTCGGCAGCAAACGGCACCCACTACAATGTCATTATAATATGCCAACTTGACTAATTCGCCGGACTGTAACGCATCAACATAGAATTTATCGTTGTACGTAATAGGAAACACGACAGTATTCAATTTCTTTAATAATTTGATGTTGTGCGGAGTAATCTCTCCTAATTCTATGAGGGATCTGCGGCGCAAACGCAAAATTGTTTTCAAATTAAACTTGTCGTACAAACGTTTTAACGACCATTTCAATAACTTACCTGGTCATTTCGTTCTAGTTATCACAGATTATAAAAATAAATTTATTAATAATTTGAAGGAATTGTGAAACAATTAAACGCAGCTGTAGATATACTTTTTTATTTATTTAAATACTTTTCGATGTCCTTCATAAGAAAAGCAGGGCTGCAATCATGTAACTTGTATCACTTTTTAAAAAGTGAAACTAATCTTTTGCAAGCTGATTGGTGAGTGTCACTTTCTTTAGCATCACGTAACATTTTTACTATAAGTTTCAAGGTGATGTAACTTACAAACTGATACTGATAGTATCAAGTAAGCAAATTTAGCTGCCGATTTTCACTTTGTGTGCTCTCTTTTTACGTCAAATTTCGCGACATCAAAATTGGTCTCAATTTGAATAAATTTGCATTAGCATTGAGAATACCCAATAAAAATTACCAGTGCAATCTCTTTCAAAAAAGAAAATAGCTGTGAAAAGCAAAGAAGAAGAAACCTAAACTTATTGCTCAATCTTCGCAAATAAAATTCGTGCATTTTATGAAGGTTGCAAACTTTGCTAACTTCTCTCCTCCAACCAAATACCACTTCTGTGAACGATATAATCCAGACGCTCTCATTTCGATTTCAAATGAAAAATCTCCAGCATCTGTTACAAACAGTAATCTTATCTCTATGATTAACGCACAAATAAAAATACAACCATTAATCGCTTGTTCAAATAAAGAAATTCAAGTTCTATTCAGCAGAAACATCTGTTGTTAAATCGCTGAAATTTAGAAGAAGAAGAAGAAGAAGGAACAAACACTATTTAAATTATTTTAAATAAATTAATTTTAGTTCAATAACTTAAAAGTTCATATAGAAATGGCAAATCGCGAAATTTTCTCCAAGTATATTAAATCAAACGTGAAATTATCTACACGTTATGATGCTGAGGGTAGGGAAGTGCAAGTAATTTCAGTTGATTGGCAAATTTGTATATGGTGATAATAATTTAATTTCGCTTTAAGGTGGAGAGACGAGAAGATGCCGATGCCAAAGTCAAAGAACAAGAGACTTTTGATATTTTGATAAAAGCGGGTTATTATAGAGCGTGCATAAAAGGACTGTCAGCTTTCGACAAAGTGGTTGGTGGCATGACCTGGTGCATTGAATGCTGCGATTATGATATTGATGTAGACTTATTATTCCACGAAAATCTAACAATAGGTCAGAAGATGTAAGTTCATCCAAATCAATTGGAATAAAACAAAATAGAAATGATTTTATGGTCATTGTGTGTGCAGAACTTTGGTTGAAAAAATAGTTGCTGTGCTGCCCCAAATGAAGTGTCCTTATCGCATTGAGCCTCATCAAATACAAGGTTTAGAATTCTTGAGCATACATCCAGTTATACAGTGGCTGGTTAAAAAATCGGTACGAAGGAATTTTAATATCAGGTTCAAAAATGTAATTTATTTAGCGTTTCTTTTGCTGCAGGTAGAGAATAGAGCTGAACGCAATTTGCGTTTAAAAAAGTTTGCCGTTGGTCAATTTCACAATTATTGTCAGTACAAAAGTGACAAAAAGAATTTGGAAAAGATAAGAAATGCTTCTAAACACATCAAACGGATACAAGTATTTGCTCTTCTTGTGCTTATTTCTTTGAAAAAATAATCTCGTAACGATTTTCAGCAAATTTATAATCCGATTAGACAATACCAATGTAAGGACTTTTCTAATGAAGATGAGAAAATGCGCGTTCAAAAGACACTTCTCGAATATGGGGATTTAACCAACCACACTATTGAAAATAATTTGGAAAATGATGATGAAAATAATGTATCCTCAAGCCAAGAAGTAAGTTCTTTATATTGTGCACGTCTTACATGTATTTTTGGCTTTGTTTTTACTTTTTTTGTTTAAGGTTTCAGTTTCACGTTAAGTTTCCTTTTTTTTTTATCATTATGTTCTTCTGCAGCTTAATTGTGCAAAATTGTTAGAAAATCTTATTTTAATCGATGAGGTATATATGCTTTCTTAATAGTATGTAATTATCCGTCGAGTTATTTCAATATTCTCTTTTTAGGATGCTCAAAATCAATCTTCACAAAAATTAGATACAAACTTACGTACGGCTCTTAAAAAACATTATCGAGAATTTCAAAACGAAATGGAAATTGATGCGAAAGATTTGACAGAGCAAAATCAATTGGTAGCATTAGAGACCCAAAAGTTAGCACTGCAACGTAAAGTTGAACGCAATCAGATCGAAATGCAAGATGCATTGCAATTGTTGCAAGAACAGGAAAAGTTAACGGAAAAGGATGTTGCTCAGCAAAAGCAATTAGAAGCACAAATTGAAGAGTACAAGGGTTTGGAAGCAGAAGTTAAACCGGAGTATGTTTATTAATGTTCTTAAAAATTTGATGCTTACCGTTTAGCTTTCGTTTCAGATTAGTAAGCGAAGTTCAAATCTTATTAACACAACACGATGATTTGAAAAAAGAGGAATCGGACTTCAAAGAAAATTGTCGCAAAGATTTGGCTGAACTGCAACAACAAATTGAGTAAGCTTGTAGCATATAATTTTTCATTTCTATATCTTGAGGTTTTAAACAGCTCTATTTTTAGTTAGAATCTTATAAAAATTGTGAACGTTTTTAAAAAGCATTTTGAAGATTCCCTTCATATCTTGGAGGTTGAAACTATATTAATTCTGCTATTTCGTTCTTAGTAATGATTACACAATTTGCCTATAAACTTTACTGTTAAACCTGTTTGCCGTCAAATTTCGTTTTCAATAATCCAATACTTGGTCCTGGAGAACTCACGAATCTGACTGATACATTTACGTCATCGCTCCTTGCTATTATTTCATTACCACTAAAATAAAACGGGTCTGTCAGGGAAATCACAGGAACACATCATACATAATTTTATGGAAGAAGGGTCTAATGATTAATTGCATGTTTATTTTAGGTGGAAATCAAACATGTAACTTTTATGATGAGATTATCGCTCTGCTTCTAGCTGCATTCTCTTAGTTGTATTATATTTCTTTAGCCGTTGTCCAGAATATAAGAAATATATATGTTCTCTTTTAATGCTTATTTATAGAGAACTGGAAGCTTTTACTTCCCAAAGCCCCGAAGAACGTGAAGCAGCGATATTTGCAGAAAAGGAACGTATTCGAATTTTAAAACTACAAGTGGCGAAACGTAATCGTGGCATTGTGGCTATACAACGACAACTCGATAATATACCAGATCGTACGGAGTTGGCTCAATATCAACGTCGTTTCCATGAATTGTACAATGAAAGTAAGTAATTTTCTTCAATACCTTTGCGAATCGGTTTTTAACAAAAGTCCTCTTGCTTACGTAAACATGAAGCATTTTATAGACAAAATCACCCAATTTTTAGTGAAATCCATTTGGACGAATTAACGCCTTAATCGTAACTCGCAAGAAGTTTGTATCAGTCTTAATAAGTTTCGAATAATTTTCTTAGTAAAATTGTAAGCTCATCAAAAAATAATGTAAGTTATTCTAGTTATTGCCCGCCGTTAACTATCTATCTGCGAAAGTTTGCCTTTTTTAGTGTTATTAAAAGAATGGAAGCACTGCGCGGACAGACGATAGTCGTCTATTGACATAAATATTATTCAGGCGGAAAAAAAGTGAATATACAGAGGTAGGAAGGATGTTCAAGTTCGTTTTAGCCTTACTAATGTTTTCTCAATAGGTCTCGTAATATGTGTCGTAACTTGTAATATTAAAAGATCGTCTTATCGTGTCGTTCGACATATTGTGGCTATTTTGTCCTTAATTTTCAGCTCAAATGCGTTAATTTTTTATTAGTGATCTTCCACAGTAATGGCTTCGTAGGATTAAAGTTGTTGTGATCTAGTTTGTTGAAAATAAAAATAAAACCGCAAGAAGAAGACCAAACAATTCACAATGTCTTCATGTTTTTAGCGTCATAGAATACGGTGCACGACGAAAACTTTGGATAGAGTCTCAGATGATTTGATAGATTCTCTGTTAAATTTATCAAATTATATCAATGCTTATTTTGAAGAGTATGTCGCGTCCCTGTGCGTTTTTTGAGTTTAAGACATTTGTTTCAGCTGGAGAATGAGTTGAATTATTGAAAAGAAAAAATGAATGATAAAAGACCCTACGCTTCCATAATTTGAAAAAAATTAAATGTGTTTTATAAAATTTGTTAAAAAAATTTATTCTAAAAGTCAGACTAGACTGCTTGAGCGTCTTCGTTATATATGCGAAATTTTGTTTACATATAAACAGCGTCTCAATTAATTCTTTCTATTCTTCTCTTTCATTCGTCGTTCATTGAAATTTCCATGAATTAAAAATGAATTAATTTAGTGAGTGCTAAACATTTGGAGACAAAACAATATTATACGTTTTACAATACACTTAACGATAAGAAACGTTATATGGAAAAAGAGCTGTCATTGCTAAATTCCATATGCGAGGCTTACAATGAGGGTATGATGAGCTCACACGGCCGTGAAGAATTTATTAAACAATTTGAAACAATTGTAAACGGAGTCAAACAGACGGAAAGTAAAGTTCGTGCTAAATATAACGAGGAGAAGAGACGATGTGATATGCTCAATGAAGAATTGCAAGGTCTATTAGAGTTACAACGTCAATATGCGACAGCTGTTAAACAACTAACTAGAGAATGTCAACGTTGTGAGCAATTGCAACAACATCTGAAGTCCATACGTAAAAAATAATTTATTAGTTTTTGTTTTTAGTTAAAAACGAAATTTTTTTTTGATATTTTCGCTTAAGCACAAAGTTAAAAATTATACTTATGCCATGCTCGGATCTTGATAGAGTTCGGTTTCTTATGGTCAACCTAAGATTTTATGTTTATATATATTAAGTTGATAGTTGACAATATGTGAACGTGTATTTCGTAGTGATGTCTTTAAGTCTTTCCGTGGGCCACAGACTGGATATCCCTGTTATGAAGATAAGGGAATTTATAATATATAATACATTTATACACTTTTACTTGTTGGATATATTTGTAATTAACTTATTTGATATTTACATATAAATGTGTTTTCATATAATTATTACTTTTATTTTTAATTATTTTATATTGTATTTGAATTCATTTACCTTATTTTTTTATGTAAAAAAAGAATTTTTTTTAAAATTTTCTCTGTTAATTCGTTTTAATTATCCTAAGTTTAAAGATTTTATGGAAATTACGAATGCCATGCCTGGAGGATGTTAAATATGTTTAATATATCTGTAGATATGTACCTTAAAATGTAATTAATTAAATTAATAAAAATTTGTATTTAAGTCAGTAGTCAATTCATTTGAAAATTTCTAATCAAAATTTTCAAAAACAAAATGTATTCCTTTAATAAATAAACAAATTAGTGAACGTTTTATGTCTATTTATTTTTTATTTTTTAAGGTAAAACGAGTAACATTTTTTAAAGGTATATTCGAGTAGAAAATCAGATTCTATGATGGGAGGGCAGATTATATTCTAATCTGGCGTTTTCTGATGTATGACTTTCTTTGCAAACTTTCGTTCTAGTTTCTTTGCTTGCAGCAAGCAAAAAGCATTATGTGAGGGTAGCATAGTTGTCGTAATTAAGATACAACTACAAATAAATAAATAATTTTATTTCTAATAAAACAAATTCTTATTCAAGTGAAAGTCATTGCAATTCTGTTAATAAATTTCCCACTGCGTAATTAGTTAAATCAACACAACACGACAAACGTGACGGATAGGCAACAACTACAATAAACGATATATAATAATTTGAACTTAACCGGAAAATGTACTAATGCTTAGCTTCTTTTCTTATTTATTCTGTAATTTAATATTAAGATATATTGCAACAAATTAGGTTAACTTAAATCTGTTTTTGTTGTTTTTGCTAAAAAAAATATGAGTTTCTTTTTATGACATTGCACAAATCAACGTTATGTTGCTTTATATCCCAGAGACATACAGCTATTAAAAATAGTGGGCTGATAAGCAATGTTCAGCAAAACTTTATTTATGTAACTGGTTTTCCTTCTATTTGGAAAAGGGGTAAAGAAATTTTAGACACTTCTTCTTGCTTTATAGATTTATGCAAGGATTAGGCCTACATATCTAGATTGATGGGTTGTTCTTACTTGCTGACTGCTTGCTTTTTGTGTTTATATATTCAGAATTTAATTAGGACGAGTTTAAGCTGTCATCCCTCGTTCCAGTGGAGTCGGCATTTTATCAGAAACCAGTAAAACTTAACTTATAGTCCAAAATAGACTTTATTTATAATATCAGGAAAATTACATAGATTAAGTTTGAGTCAAATTAATTATAAATATAAGTATAAAGTGATTCATTGATAAATTCCCAAAGCTATAGATTTACAATTTTTAAACTTTACGTGGGAGTTTATTTCGTTTTAGCTGGATACGGAAATTTTCGAAAGTGAACTTAAACAACTGTAATCGTAGGTTGATCGGATCAAATTTAAGAATGGGTGTATTAAGTCCACAATCACTCTTGCAATAAGAAATTTCTACACTCCTTAGCAGATATTGGTCTAAAATATGATTTATGGGTCTACGTCTAAAACTGTAGCCGATTTTAATTTTATACTCAATACAAAGACGTTTTAAGATCAAGCTAAAAGTCCTTGTAGTTAAAAAACATTACTTTGATGTTGTGGGTACCAAAGAGTCGCCACGGGGCGGTTGGCATTTTTTATACTAGTGATTATTAGTTATCGGCTTACATATTAGATATCAAAGATTTGCCATTAGGCGCTGAATATAACTCTTTTAATTATTTATGCACATATTTTATAGGCACATAAATATTCTGCTTCAGTGGAAGACAATTTCTAGAAGTTTTGTGTTATTTATTACATTTGCTGCCTCAATTGTCTCAATAGAATCTCTTCAAAAACAATTTCTGCTTTGTTTCGTTAGAAATATGGATTGAGACCTGCTAGATTGCTTTTGTTAGTCCTACTGGGACTAGTGAAATGTAAATGTATCCTTGATGTTTCCTGCTTAGTTAAATTAATAAAAGGTACTATTGAGCCGGCTCTACTAGGTAGACTTCAATATTTCTAATCGTTCTTCTAGGAAGTTCATTTTCATAAAATTTAGCCGACGTAGTTTTTCAATTCTTTTAGGATCCTGATATGTATAATTTAAACTCAATATAGGTTTCTTTAAATATTAACAACTTAACTCATTTTACCTATTTCGTATCTAAATTAATTTTTAATATTTAAAGCGTCATATATCGCGCAAATTGAACTGAATATGTTTATCATTATCATTATCGGACAAGCTTTGCATGTTTGTAGCAGTTTAGTGATTCACTTCACCCAACAGCATCACACAATCCAGAATTGCTTTGGTCTTGGTTTCTTAATCATTGCCTCTAACATCTATGTTGCGCATATAACGGATTTTCCAGGTTTATTGCTACAAGCAATAATGAATTCTGGAGCAAGAAAAACCATTTCTTGTGGTATTTCAATACCCCATTCACCGCGAGCTACCATTATACCATTCGAAGCGGCCATAATATCATTCATATTATTCGTTATTATGCTGGTTTCCAATTTGGAAATAATTTTAATATTTTTGTCCTTCTCGCCTAAAATTTTGCGTACCTCGGTTAGGGTGTTACCATCAGTTATATGAATAAGACCAAAATTATGTTGACTTTTTGTTCAACTCCAAACATTAAAGCTTTTTTATCGTGTTCTGACACAGTTGGTAAATTGACTGGTACGTCAGGCAAGTTAACGCGTTTGGGTGAATCCAGTAAACCATTTCCATTTCCAGTTACACAAATGAAATGATCGTTACCCACTTCTTTTACTGTCAGTGAAATTAGACACTCATCGACGTTTAGTTAGCGTATTGATTTCGTCTTGCTTTAACTCTACCCCGGCTGTACCTCAAAAGAATGTTTACCATAGATATTACACAGGCGGAAAGACGGACATGCTTAAGTCAAGAGAAAATGAATATATTTTCCACCTTCGGTGGTGGGTTCAATAAATAAATATAAATTTATATATATATACTGACGCACATACATGCGTATGCATCGATCGATGTCGCGCAATATTTATGCACATGGCGCGTATACATTGCTCTATGTCTCTTCATAATTGAATAAGTTCAAATAATAATCTAACATCTGTTACGAGAACGTCCATATGCATACCGTATTATAATGGCGTGTATGAATGCTCGTGCACATGTATTTGTGTGCATTGGTTGATGTCACGCCATAGGCATTTGAGCAATAACAGAACAACTCCCATATGAATATTTGTCTACAGTCCTCTTTTTTTCTCTATGTCTATGTACCTTAGCTAAGAAATAGATATAAAAAACCCGCACAACTCCTTCCTTTTTGTGTTCAGCAGCCAGCGTGATAAGCCCCTTTGGGTTTATTTGACGATTAACGAATACTTTTTTTTGACAAACGAAACACACTGAGATTTTCCTGGGAATGGATTTAGACTTCTTCTATGAGATCAATCGTGTTCAAGAGAAAATACCGATTTTTAGCGACTGCTCACTTGAACCGACTGAAAATCTCAAGTTCATTCTTTTTGGAAGAGATCAATTCACATTAAAAGCCTCCTGTAAATTGGCCAAGACCTTCTTAGATATTTCCCTTAGTCCTTCTTTTCTATTGAACACTTAGGGAATTACCCATTGCTGCTGTTATACGAAAATTATACTTTGTTTTTCAGTGAAAAACTCGCCTCGATACTCCAATCTAACGAAAAATCGATTCAACGATGTGAACGCGCTTAATGATATTGTGCTCGTTTTCTTTTCTTTCCTTTTTCTTAATGATTTTTCCGTTGTTCCTATTATAAAATCGTCTATACATTTTACCTACAATTTTTGCTGCTCTTTTCCAAGAATTGAGACATAATGATCAAAAGGAAAGTCTCTTGTTTTATTTCTTTGAATCTATAAATTTTCTTCGGACGAACTGTACTGGAAAGTCCTGAGTCGTACTCCAGCTATAGACAACTGTGACAATGTAACTTGATTGAAAGTGTGCTTTTCTAAGAAAAAAAAAGAACCGATAGTTTTAGTTGTTAGTGCTTATCCTATTTTAATACAAGTATTTTTTTATTTATTCTAAATAAATATTTTAATAATAAAAATAAAAAAATGTTCAACAATTTTTTTTTTAAATTTCTAGAATATCAACCGATAGTTGATTTAGTATACTTCCTACTAAGGTCGTCTATATGTATAATTATTTAACTTTGAAGAGTTTAACCTTCGAATTGTAAACATTGTAAACGTTCAACAGGTTTTATATTTTTATATCCCCGGTGAAAATTTACACACAAGTGTGCATTTGTTAAGTATATATGGAGAATTTAAACGCATGTGCGTTTGTGTAGTAATATTCCGTAATGTTCTCTTGATAGGATAGCAGCAAGCTTTTGAATAAATCGCTCTCTGAAAAGCTTAGGTACGGCAATAACAAATGTTAACTGATATAAAAGATATAAAAGATGGCAAGACATCTTATCTCGCATCATAGTCATGAATGAAATTGGCGGCCAAATGTTGATTTTTCATCCCTTGAGAAAGGAGCAACGTGAACAAGAAGCATTTCCTTGATATAGTAGTAGTAGTGTTGATGTTGGTTATTATTCGTTGATGAGCTTCGTAGATGCTAAGCACATTCTTTCATTCATACAGCCATGATTGTTGTAGTTGATGACTTTTCTAACGGCAGACTTTAAATATTGTTAGCCTGCCATTCAACTATTATTACGTTTTAAACCGAAAACGGTATTATACGCTAGTGCGCAAAAACCAAGAACTGTGTTAATAATATATGCAAAAATAAAAATAAAAACTATAAAATTTATCATTAAAATATAAAAAAAAAAAAAAAATTGAATGAAATTTGACATAAAAAAATTACAATAAATTTTATTACATAAAAACAAAAAAAAAACAAAAATGGTATAAAATTTGTCATAAATAAAAAATAAAAGCAACATTTGTTACGTAAATGATAAAAAAAGAAAAGAATTAATTAAAAGCATAAATAAATTATTGCTTAAGAATTATTATAGTGTAGATAAGTTAAATAATTAATAAATAAAAGAAAAACAAAAATTAGGTTTTATAAGAAAAAAAAAATATATAAATAAGTCGTGCGCTTATGTGAGAAGAAATAAAAATCATTTTCGTCGAATTAGCGCATCATCTTGTGTGCCCTTTTAACGGAAAACTTAATAAACCGTAAATAAAAAACTCATTTGAAATTTAAATTTTTGTGATCGACGTAGTAGTTATTATCCTTGTCTAAATTGATAAACGGAAGAAGGAAAATTACGGAAAAACGAGCTCATTTGCATTTTAATCAAATCACTTGTTTACGGTCGTACATCAAATTTTTTCTTTTTTTTTTTTTATTATTGTGCGAGTGTGAAAAACTGCTATAGCTGTTATTATTGTTATTGTTTTTATTATGTCCTTAATTCATTTGTATTTTCCTGAAATTCTTTTCAACAGAATAACAGAATTGTAGGCGATTTTAATTTATCTTGAATAAGAAAAGTAATCACAATGTATTCTACGTATCTCTCGTACTCTTAAAAAGGACAACACTTCTTCAATTTTCGATTATATTTATGACTTTTGCGTTCAATGATTGGTCTTATGCCAATTATGGAAATTACTTTTTTAGGTATTTTCCTATGGTAAGTATTATTACAACTTAATTCTTGAACTTGAACTATTTTATATCTTAAGCTAAAGAGAAGGTTGCTTGGGAATAAAAAAGAAAAATATTTCTCAGAAAATATTGTAGTTCGGGTACAGGTATATTCAATTCCTGCGAATGCAAGTATAATTCCACATCTATACGTTTTAAAGTAAAGAATTTTGAAAGAATTTCTATGAAAATTGGTTTTCTACAGAAAACTGTGAAAGGAGAAATATATACTTAGGCTACTTTAAATAGATAAGTGAAAGTGCGCACCTCTTTGGTGTATTTCACTAACGAATCGATTGATAGCATTTTCAGATGCTTTAGATTTGAATTCGATATCTGCAACAGTTGATGGAAATACATATGATTCGATGCAAATATTTAGTATTAAGGTCACCTATTATCGAACTTCGTTTTTACTGAGCTCACTCAATTTTTTTCGCTGGCTATGTGACTTAAGAAGTTAAAAATTTTGATATCGTTTAGGTCGGTAATAAATCAAAGCGCGAAGAGAAGAAGGCCAATCGTAACGGCTTCAATAATGGCGAATGATTAAGACGGTGAAAGAAACAAAAGCAAGAGGACGTAAAATTACAAGATTGATCTACACCACGGAAGGTACAAAATAATTCAAAATAATAGATAGGATCACTGAGACAAAGAAAGAATAGCGTGGACTTCGACAGAGAACTAGATGGCTGAGGGCACAGGACGAATAGTAATAGTGCCTTGCTAGTAAGTCAGTTCGATAAAAGAGAGGAAAATCACCTGAGAGAAATAAACTAAACTGTGTCCGGGAATATTTTTCTCGTTGTGTCAAATTTACTTTTCTGTAGAGTAAGATCTGCTGATGTTTTCTCTGAATTCTCGATAAGAAAGAAGACGCGAAACGAGAACGAGAAGTTTCATTAAAATCCTTCGAGAGTAAACGATTTATGTCGAACTGCTCTTTCTATTCGTCAAGTTTTTCGTTTGTAATTCTATATCAGATATCTGATGTGTACTTACTGTATTAGCATAATCACCAACAATTTTAGTTGCGAAACAAGCATATATTTATTTCGTCAAAACATTTCCAATATTTTTAGAAGTCAATATCAAAGAGCCTGTAAAATATATATATAATCTTGATTCAAATAAAATTCTGAATAGAGGTAAACATGTCTGTCCGTCCGTGCGCATGTTTGTGATAAAAATTTTCCTGGCGGCGAAAACGAGGATAACGGTTTCTAGTGTAATTTATTACAAATAGGTTGGTATTGAAAATGAGTTAAATCGGTGAAAAGATGCGCTCACAGTACTACATAAACTGAGAAAACTTCTATTTAAAAGGAAAAAATATTTTTATATTTTTTCTTTTTATTTAAATAGCTTTAGGTGAAAAAAGGAAATAAGTCCGTTTTGGTTTTTCGTCCTAAGCAATTTATGTCTCATATCTCGTATTTCATCATTTATTGTATTTTTTTTTATTATGTTTTATTATATTTCTATATTTTGTGTGTTTATTCTTTTCAATTCTTTGACTAAAAGGTAGACAAAGTACACTTGAAAAAGGAGTGCAGTAAAAGGAGTAAAAGTAATATTATATTAATGGTGAGAATATCAGCTAATAAGATAATTTTAACATTTCTTACATTAGTTGGCGTTGAAAAGAGTTTAACATCGTTCAAGAATTTCAGATTTCAGGGACCGAAATAATCGATGTACTTCGGGTAAATGATTGCATTAAAAGCTCTCTTTAAAGGTAGTTGAATATATTAAATCTTTCTCTCGACTGCATGACTTGGCTCAATACTATTTAGATCAAGCGATGTGAAAATTTGGAAGATATAAATTTTGTTTAATAATTTAACTTTGGAGAAAAAGTGAGAGAACTGCTCTAATCTTCTTCATTAGATCAAATATCAGATGTTGACAAAACGGATTAGATGTCCTTGCACATTTTCTAGGTTCATAAGCAAAGCGTAATGAAAAATTATCTCAGACCTGTTTTCATATTTTCCTTGTATACTCAAGTGTATGTCGGCACACTGTGATTTTTTTCACTTAACTATTTAAGTTTATAGCAGAGTTATAAGCTGAACACGTACTTTGTACGTTAAAAGTATAATAAAAATTTCCACTTTTCCGTAAGTGCACACAATATATGAGACGAGGTAGATTAACATTAAATTTAAAAATTGTGTTGATGAGCGTACTGGATTTATAAACACATATCTACATTTGGTGTTATAAATGAACAAATTTGTTATAATTATTTGAATATATGTGCGTGTGTAAATAGTCAGTTAGCTTAACATAAGAAATAATTCATTTTCGTCATTTAACGGTCGCTATTAATCCTTCGCGTCTGTCCTTTCTGTTGGGGCGTATACTTGACAGTTGGTATTAATGTTTGTGTAGCATAGTATGAAACGACCCTTGAATATTATATATTTACATACGTACATATTGATGAAATTTGATATATTGATGGATTGTCAACACACCAAAGTCAATATTGCGTGAATTGATGTTTACGTTCAATGAAAGTAAACAGACAAGTAGGTGTGTGTGCGCGAGTATATGTTTACAATATTCACTAGTATGTGAATATTCTCGTGGGAGAGCAAGTCAGCGATCGAGTAAGCGAAAGAGATAGATACATATTAAGTTTCATTGTTTAATCAAATGCTTAACGATGGGTGTGAATTTTATTAGTTTCGCTATAATGTCGAGAGTTTATGTGTTTACTGTAAAAACGTGTAACTATGTGCGACATTTTGGTTCAGAATCTCTCAAAGCTATAATTTAATGAAAAGTTTTCTTAATTTTTAATGAAACCTTAATTTAAATCAAACTTACATTAAGAGAAAAAAATTTGTGAAGAATTCTTTCAACCAATATTCGAGCCAGTTGAAGGATTAATTTCTACGTAAATGTTGTGTATGATAATATGCGAATTGAAAAGCCAGCCTTACAGATATCATACAACTATCCTATACGATTGCAAGCACTCTGAAGTATCTTAACTTAGAAATGTGAAATTATGTTCCGATAGCGACAAGGACGTAAGGCTATAAGCGCAATCAGGCGCCGCTTTTTTCAGGCGCGAAAGTAACGACCATTATGATCAATCACGATGGTGTTCGTTTAAATTTCTTTCTATTTATTCAACTTTTATTCCCGGACCTGAAAAAAATCAGCTGCCTGGTTGGGTTTATAGCCTAAAATTTTTGATTGGAGTGGAGGTGACATTAAAACTTATTACTATACACGTCGGACAACTATTAGGTACATGGATGAGTTTTGGTCATTTTTCACTTGGAAAAGTCATGCATTGAGAAGAAAGAAAGAAAGAAAGATTGCAGTTCATTTATTAAGAAATTTGTTTAATTAATTCAAACCTCATTATTAATTGCCCCTGATCGTTACACTCCCGAAAGCAATGACGCTCTTCTTATAAGAGGCCTGCCTTCAACCAGCTGCAAAGAGAACCGTATCAATCTAGACATTGCAGAAATCTTTACAGAAACCACTAAGCCTACCTTCAGGTGACTTGGCTATCTACTCGCCTACTATCCATCTGCTGCGAAGAGACAACCAAGACTTCTTTCTTAGAAAGCTTTTAACAACTACGGCAGAATTATTAAGAAGAAGTTAGGAAATTTGTTTAGTTGATACGAGTGTCATTTGTAATGATCCGATGGTGATATTCGGAAAAGCAATGAAATTCGTCTTACCAGGACCCTGTTTTCAATTAGCTACAAGAACTAGTTTTCTCTTTTTTCTACCTCAATATAGACTAATATCTACCTTGCGAGAAGAACTTATTACCAAAAATTGTGAAAAAACGTTCTTCAATATTTTGATGCTTTTCAAATTGTTTTCATATTTTTGATTTGTATGTGATTCGAAGACTATTCAAAATTTCTGAAACTTTCCTTTTGCATTACCTTGTGCGTTTTTATACGTCTTCTTCTTTTCGGAATTATTTTAAATGAAATGCCAACGAATTACAGTTAAAAACGTACTAAAGTTGTATCACTATAAAGATATCGTATATTACCAATTATATACAAATATGAATCATCATTAATTCATGTTTTTGTTAAGTAAGTTTTGCCATTTTTTACTTCATTCAATTTAGTAGAAATTCCTCGCTATGTGTACATAAGCTTATCTCCATATATTGATAAAGTTATATTAATTGAATTAATCAATGTGATATCGAAACCTTATCTTTTCGCAAGAATTTTACGCCCATTAATTACAGCAGGTATGCAGTGGTTAATTGATTGTATTTTCTTTAGCAATTTAATTAAAATTTGTTGCCCGTTGATTAAAACATTTATTATTCATTGAAAACGGAATTGATTGTTTATACAAACCGATCTATTGAATCAGAAACAAATCGGTTCACGAACAGAATCTCTAAATAACATATTTTTTGAATCTATCAGATTGCCACACTGCAAGGGAAAAGCAAAAAAGCTAAAAAACGGAAAAAGCAAAAAAGAAACGTTATAGTCACGCAAGGATGATCATTAAGAACCCGATATCACTTCATGTCCTCATCTGTACATCTAATAGTGCACTTGTTAGTTAAAAATTCCATGCGTTTGTTTAATAAACTTTTTAAGATCTTGTCTTTTGATTTTTTGTTACAATTTTTGTATTCAGGTATCAAATTTGAAATCCCAGATTAAAAGTCACAATAAAACCCTTCGATGTCAGTCTTATTATAAGACACGATGAAAATACAAAATAAAATATCAGAAAACAAATAAGAAGAAGAATTATATTTGGCTTATTTATACCCACCATCTCTATATTAACGAAAGTTGAAAAAAGCAAAGTATCTATACTCTATAACATTAAGTAGGCGTGGTAGACTTATTCCAATTTCATTTAACAAATTTGATTTTGATAACTTAATGTTTGCGGCCAGGAAAATGGTCATCGCAGACATTACACATAGACAAGCAGAGAGACAGAAGGGTGGACGTAAAAGCCTAGGTGAATTCCCAATTTGATTTGAAGAATATATATACTTTATCGGTGTTTTTCTTCTTGTCTATCTTCTTTTTTGCGGCCAGAAGAATGTTTACTAAAGACATTACACGGACGGAAAGACGGACATTCTTAAATCGATTCTAAATTTGATGCTGATCAGAAATATATATATACTTTGTGAAGCGTCTGAAGTTTTCTTGTAAGCAAACTGAACATGCCTCCGATTTGGCCTTCCTTTCAGTCGTAAACGGAAACTTTTCACTCAAATGCTCGCTAATCAAATACAAAACTGAATATTTTTAAAAATTCCTACGCTCATACTACGTCCCGAGCTAAAGATTGTATGATTTTTTCTTTTTTTTTAAATTCAAATTTGCACAAAAATGGACATGAACCATAGAGCTTCTTTAATTAGAGGTACCTCGGGAGAATAACTACAATTTTGTCTTTTGTTTAAATTTTGAAAAAAAAGAGATTTTGTTTACATCTACATATACGCTTAATAAATTCCCTGATTTCACTTTACTTTCATTACAAAAAAATTACCAAAAATTACGCTTTTTTTCGATTATTACGGTGAGATGTTAAAAGTATGCCTTCATTATTGTTACCAATACTAAGACCATCAGAAGCTGCCAGAACTAACTTTCATTCACAAGCTTGGTATTAAAAGCAATTCTTTGTTAACCGCCAATTATCTTCTATAACCAATAAGTGCATTTGATAGCAAACGGCTCTATAGCGGTTAGAAGGTTTAGATATGTTATACTACTCACTCACTAGACGGAGATGACGTATTCGAATTTGCATTGCACTACATTTGCATACTTTATAAGCGGGTACTCACGTAAAGCTCTTACGCGCTTATTTAGCGATCAACAAGATTTATCTAAAGCCACAGTAGCTCTTTATTATTCTTATTTTATTTAATAAAGTTTTGAAACTTTTTTTTATTATTTTATGATGTTTTGTTGTATTAAAAACAAATGTAAATAAAGAAAGTAAATATTTGAAAAAGGAAAGTTAAATATAAAACTTTTATATAAATCAAAGTAAAAACAGATTTTATTACTTTTGTATTTACATAGGATACGTAATAAAAATAAATAGCGAACGTGAAAACTATAAGTTGGAAAAGTGAATTGAAAATTATTTCAGTTTATTAAAAACTTACGAGAAGGAAGTTAGTGTGCATATATTTATTTATTCATTTACGAATACCTTTTGAAAACTTATACCAGACTTTATTGAAAATCAATTCAAAAATAGAAAAATAATAAAAAGAGAAAACAAAACAGTAGATAACTTTTTCTTTCAAGTTTTTTTTTTTCAAATTAATTTTGTTATTAAGATAACGGCCAATTTAAGATGATATCATTTCCAAGCACCTGCAGTAATATCTGCAATCGCATTAATACGTTGTTTATCAAGACATTAGATTGCATTTGCACTCAATTAATTATGCTTCCGCTGCATATATCTGATCGTTTATTTATCTATAAATCGCAAGAGTAGTTAATGCAATTTAATCTAAATTACATGCATATGTATGCATATGTATGCATATGTATTTGTAGGCGCATAAATTGTTGGGTAATTATTTTACATGAAGGAAGTGAATATTAGCCATTTACGACATCTTGTGATATTTCTTGTGGTATTTGTGGCAATGCTGGTGGATTTGAAACGAATCATCTTCTCATTTATTTATTTTACTCGATAGTAAATATTTGGCTTAGAACGAAACTTGGATATGCAACATTTTAGACCTAAATTAAGCAGTCTAAGAAATATTAAGCTTAAAGAAATGTTTGTTATAAAAGTACTTTTGACAGCCAAAGAGCAGTTTACAGAGCGTTAAACTAAGTGAAAGAGTTTATGTTAATTTGTCACAAAAACACTTGTGATTTCCTGAAGGCTCTAAATACTTTTTAAATTTAATTTAGACAGAATATTAATTTTTTTATAGATATAGCACATGGATGACAATTTTTATATCAGATGCTTAGGCGGCTTTTCTGAGTCAGCAAAAGGTTGAATTCGAAGAAGTGTGTACCAAACATTTTACTTCCAGTAGATTATTTCCGACTTTAAACATTAAGATTTCAGCGTACTTTATATGTCTACCTATCCATCTTAAAATTGTTTTTCGTAAGAAATTCGATTCATTGAAGAATTTATGCGTTATTTGAAATTTCGCTACATTCCGACCTTCATTCACAGATATTTTTTCAAATATTTCAATAAATAAATAAATAAAGAAACGGGCAGTGCTAGATTCCTTAAGAATGATATGTTTATTAGGAATAAGAAAAAATTAAATAGTAGTCCCGAAAAACTTTTACTGACCTTTGCTATCCAATTTTGTCGAATAACATTTGAAATTAGATGCATTTGTCTTTACGATTAGATCCATTTATTTTCTAGACTTTCGTAGATATACTTTGTTGCTGTATGTACGACACACGTAGGGAAAGAAACTATGAATGTCACAAACCTAACGTACATACCAGCATATTCTCCATATCTACTTAGTTGACGTAAAATTAAGAGAATGCAAGCAAACGTTTACATATCTCTTTGTCTTTATATGCAAACATTTTTTTTTCCTTTATTGTAGACATCCTTGCCTAAGGATTGCTTCTGCTCAATTACGGCTATATTTCATGGCCAATTGACTACTCTTGTGAAAGAATGTCTTTAATTAATTACTTTTTATGTCAATCGAACATTCGTATATATTTTATAAAGGAAACGTTTCAAGTTTTTTAATTCTGTGCGAGTTATACTATAGAGCAATTAAGAATATTGGAACGAAATGTTCGACGTACGGTTTTTTCACTTCATATGCTCACCGTAATGAGTAAAATGATATTATGTTTGGCAAATTTTTCACAGAAAAGTCTGCATTCGTAACGCATTAAATTCAGTGAAAACTTGATGTGAAATTCTGGACAAAAATTATATGAAATCAAAATCAATTTTTTTAAAACGAAAAGCTATATACTGGATAGGCTATATACAGCTATATACAGGTTAAGACCGTTGCTAATATTTAAAAAAATATTTAGAGCAACTGACAGTAATCATTTGAAAGACTTGCAACAACAACTGGACTTAAGGGGTAGCGCTACTTTATTTTTGTAATTTTTATTTTCTGAAAGGTTTCTTGTTGGCGCATCGACTTCGTTGTACGTGTTAAAAATTTGCTTTTTCTTATGAAGTCGCTACTTAGATTTATTCAAATTTACTACGATATGAGAATCAGGTTTTTAGTAAAATTATATTTTTCGAATTGCCCGCAACATTGACGTATATCGATTCTCTACCGAATGACTTCAAAATTTTAAGTTATGGCAACACTGTATGGTAGAGAAATGGAAACGAAAGAAAGAAATCGCGGTATAGTTTGATAATAAAATAAGAAAATCATATATGGCTGTGCAAAACTTTTAATAGCCACCGACTTTATCTTAAAAAAAAGGAAAACAAATTAAATTTTAGTAAGAATTAAGATTTTATTCTAGTTTTATGTAATGCCGGAAAAATTTTTATTTTTTAGTCTATGAATGCTAAATAAAACAGCCAGAAAGAAGACGTGTGCGTTCTCTTTTTTACTGTGGGCGTAGCTTCTGATCGATTTGGCTCATTTTCAATGATGAAGCCGATATCTTTATTTTTGTGGCCAGAAGAATGTTTACCGTATACATTACACAGACGAATGAACGAACAGACGGACATGCTTAAATTGATTCTGAATTTGAATGTAATCAAATACAATATAACTCTCAACTTCGGCGGTGGGTATAAAAATGTGAGAATAACCGTAACTATCAAAGAATAGTGTGTACTGTGTAAAGTACACTAAAATAAAACCTTGTGGTTTTAATTCAAATATTTGTGCAATAAATTGTTTCTTCTTTAAAACATTTTCTTGTGAACCACGCCATAGGGTTCATAGGCAATTTTTAACAGATTATTTAGAGAAATAAATTTTTTTCTTGTTAAAATCGGCTTTAAAATTAGATCAAGATGTCGAATCATCGACTTCTATAATAATTCGATTAATTCGAATAAGATTGAGTGAACTCAGTCATTTTCTTACGTCCTCACTTTGCGCTGTATTCGCTTGACATTCAAATCGCCGAAAATGAATAAATTTTTTCGCAACGAAATCTTTCATCTTCTTTCCATCTCAACCTATTTTTCATTTATTTAAGTTATGCCATCTGCGTTAAAAATCAAAAAGAGGATATATTTAGCGATAGTTATAAACACCTATACAATCGCACAATCGTTTTATGTATCAATACTTTTAAATTGCAAAAATCTATAAGAGGGATCAATGTGTATTAAATTGACATGAATATAATTTGTACCAAATTTGCATCAAGCAGATCAATTTTTGTGGACTCTACGTTGTGCAAAAGTTTTTACTAAAAGCAAGCAATTTTTCTTAATATTTTATAATGAAAGTTGATCCATAACAACAATTTGATATAGAATTAAAATATGGCAAATTTGATACAGGTGGGTGGTAAGGTACGTTCAAATTTAGAAGGGTTCCATTGAAAAATAAATCTTAATCTGGCAGCAAAGTTTATGGTGAAATAGATGAAAAATAACAAGATATTTTTGTTCCCGCATAGGAAACCAGGTCTCATTATAATCAATCGAGTAAATGAAGAATTGTGTCAATCGACTTTGTGTAGAGCATAGCCTAGGTCGATTATAATATATTTTTACAGGCTTTTTTTTACTTATTCCCTTTCCTTCTATTTATATGTTTAAAAATCCAAATTAAGCCATAAATTAACAGTTGTTTTAAAACAACAAATTCGTTGCAAACTATTTATAAAGATTCATACTTCCTATCCTGTTCCTTAACTTATTTGCATTTCCAATGATATTTAAAGATCATTGTAGTTTTCAACTGAATATAAGCGGTCTTAAATAAAATTTAGTATACACGCAACGATGCATATATATCCATCTAGGTGTTGTAGGAAAATTAAAAATGATTTAATAATAATGTAACTTGCAGATGATGTGGATGTAGAACATCATAAATTTCAAGTATTTTTTGCCTTTCTTAAGTTATGTTTTTTTTAAAAGTTCGTAAAGGATTAGATGGAAAGGACAACAACAAACACGTCACATATATGTGTATATATATATATATATATACATATATATATGTATATATATAATGTATTTTAAGTATTTCTCTAATAAAGTTGCGTAAATAAATCATCATACATTATTATGGTTTAATTACATTGTCATCAGCCGCTTAGCGTTGTAAATACATTTTGGAGGGATTACTGCCGCTACATATATATACGAGCTTTTTGGTTCATACTATTTTTAGATTGAAAGCATACTGGCAGGCTGAAGATTTAAATGCCACCAACAAGATATGTTCAAAAATTGCTTCGGCCTCGTTTTTTTCTCACATGCAATGACAGCAAGCTGTAGCTGCTGGTTACTAAATTATTATATCCATCAACGAAGGTTGGCTTTGGGTTTGTCACAACGTTTTTAGCAGTTAGAAAGAAGTTTCAGAGGTTCCATAGAGTGCATATATTCTTGATCAGCATCAAATTTAGAGTCGATTTTTCTAATGTCGGGTGAAATCGGTCATAGTGCATTCTCACAGAGATCATCTATGTTTTGAATATCCAAAAAGAAATGTTTCTTTTTTGTTGATTTCTCATAAATCGCAATAGATAAAATTGTAAAAATTTCCATATATTCTATGGACGGTTCTGTTGCATCTGTGCAAAAATGGAGAAAACCATCCACCATCCAAATCAAAATGCGTACAACATCGAAAGGGGAGCTTCAGAAACTCAAAAGTACATTCAGTCGTGTTCATCTGGCTGTCCACTTGCTTGTATGTGTAATGTCTTTAACAAACAATGTACCGATCGCAACAATTAGGATATGGACATCCGATTTGACAAATATATTGAAAGGCCTTGCACGCAGGTTGAAATCGAAGATGATAAAAATCTGTCATGGGACATGCCTATAGTACATCATCAACGTCACCTCGTCTTTCTGTGCTTTTGTTTGTCCACCAATCATAAACACATTAGATACGTAATAAAAATTTTTCTATGTATGTCATAAAAATTCAACATACTGACACGCCCAGTTAATATTAGAAAAGCGAAATACTTCGTTTAATTTTACAAAAACAAATCTTATGGCAACACTGTGCCTCATAAAAAATGCAAATGCAAAGTTTCCATAGAGAACTTATATTATTTCGTTTGTGAAAATCCATCTATCGCTATAAAGTTTTTTAAATGTATCTCTAAGTGCATTTATAGCGTTAATTTGATGTTAATTTTTTCTTCGGAATGTGGTCTTTCAAATCACAATATAAGAAATGAGCAATCGTCCCTTCTTTGAAAGATCCTAATCCATATTTTGCTATCGCAAAGAAGTTTCTCATTATTTCATTAAATTGAAAGTTTTTTGATTCCATATAACGGAACAACTCAGTACAATCCTGCGCGTCTGGCATATTATGAATGGCTTCAAATGGTTTTTCAATCTCTACTTTTTCAGAGTCATGATTATCGGATTTCCATTTCACTTTTAACTAAGACGCACCCAACGATCTTGGCATTCAATACGCAGAAAGGGACGTCGTTATTGAATAAGTGGCTTACATTTCTAATTCGATTATCGTCTGGTAAAATACAAATTGCGTTCATCCGGAAATACAGTGGGCCGTTTGTACTTGCGCAATATGCGGATTTATGTTTATTTTTCCTCCTATGTCAATTTGATAGGGAAAGCAATAAAAGTTTTGAGAGATTTCGTCATTAGCTTAGAGAATTCCACAGGTATCTTTTTCTATTGAGGATGTAAATACCCAAGGTCACATGCCTTTGAGGTTAATCCCAAACATCTTACACAACTATTGATATCAGTTGATCAGCATTTCTTTCAATATAGCTAAAGCACATTGTGGATTTATTCCGGTTGACAGCGAATTTGTCACATGAATATTCGTGTCCTCTTTTTCGTTCAAATGCGGTTCGAAGTGCTTTCCTCTCATAAATCATATGGCCATTTGCATAAGTAATGTAATACCCAATTTAGCTTTCAGAAATCATATGGCCATTTGCATAAGTATATGTTATACCCAATTTAGCTTTCGGTTAGATTATCAATATTAAACGTAGAACCAATAATTTGTTGAAATACAAAAGATTAGTATAGTTGTCCATATTCTTTACAGAGATGGAAACGTTGAGACTACTTGGCAGATTTGAAAACTTGTGATCAGAAAAATAAGAAACTGTAATATTTTGTTTTATGAAGTACGGTTTAGCTGAATCACAAGAAATATCCTTGCTCTAACCATAAGATCACTCTTTCGTGTCAAATTTATTATTCCGAAGTAAAAGTCATTATAAAGATAATGAAAATTATTTAATCCAATGCCTTCAGCAGCAATAACTGAAGTACGCAAACATTATTCAATAGAAACGAATCGAAGCAGGAACGTTAAAAACAGGGCTAATTGCAATGATTTAAATGAATATACATACTATTATCCTATTGCTTCTCTCGATTCATGATAGATTTGAACACTTTTTTATTTCCATTGTTTTCGTTTTTATTCTGATTTCAATGCTTTATGCATTAACTTGCATTCTACAATATTGTAGTAATACATAAATAAGCGTAACTTATAGTTATAATTTTTTTTATTTTTTATATGTAATCCAATTGGAATAAACTTTGTACTGTGCTTGCAGGCAAATGATTCTTTTGTATTTGGTCAATAATTTTCATCAAGTGGATTAACATGTTTCCACGTGCAACAGTTTTCTCCAGAATAAATGCATCCGTTGATTCTATGTCTTTATAATAATCTTTCTGAGTTCCGACAATTTCAAAACCAAATTTCTTATAGAATTTTAAAGCACCATCATTATTAACTTGAACATGCCTGAAACAACATTAAATAATCCAGAAAATGTCTAAATAGATATTTGTAAAATACTTACAGAAAAATGCTATCGAAGTCTCCGTCCTTTCCAACGTAGTTGAGGACGTGTAGAAACATAGCAGTTCCTATACCTAAACGTCGATAGGGCAGTAAACATCCCATTGTCATAATATACAAACGCCTCTTGTTTTCGGTTGTGTCAACTCGGCAGCAAACGGCACCCACAACGATGTCATTATAATATGCCAACTTGACCAAATCACCGGCATGTAAGGCGTCCACATAGAATTTATCGCCGTACGTAATTGGAAATATGACAGTATTCAATTTCTTTAACAATTTGATGTTATGCGGAGTAACCTCTCCTAATTCTATGAGGGATCTGCGGTGCAAACGCAAAATTTTTTTCAAATTAAATTTGCCGCACAACGATTTAACGACTATTTCATTAATTTACCTGCTCATTTTGTTCCAGTTATCACAGATTATAACAATAAATATAATAATTCTTTCTTTTTTAAATGGGTACAGAATAGGTTTTAAGTTATGTGTTCTATATGTTGAAGATTACTGATGTTCTGTTTAAATTTATTGGATGTGAGCAGTTAGATGAACTTGCTGTCATCAGCGATTTACGATAAACACAGGCACAGAGTTTCAGTATTGTTTGTAATTATCAGCGATTTGCGTTCACCACGAGCAGAGTATTGCCAGCTTTGGGTGATTAAAATTAAAAAATAAAAATGGAAAGACCGAAAAAAACAAAAAGTAAAAAAATGGTTTTTCAAAATTTTGGTCTCATAAAAATTTAAGATTAAAGTAACATATTTATCTTTTCAATTAAGCTAGTTAGTTCCTTGAGGAGTGGCCATTATAGTAAGCATTGAAAATACGCACATTCAATCGATTAAAAGACCTTCTGATATTAACGAAGTTTTCATAATTAAATATTAAATGTTCAGCAGAATCTTCGGTGTTGTGTAGTTCACATACATCACTTGATAGTTTTGGCCGTAATTTATGTCTTCGAGTTTTGAATAATTTTGTGAAAATTTTTATTTATTATTAATAACAATTAAAAACATTCCATTAGCTTTGATTCAAGTCCATCCACAGACAACCGCTAAATTACCAAACGCAGATGATTTTGTTAAATATAGCTTTACATGCATAGCAAAACTGACTGATCGAAACTATTTAATTAAAGAACTTTTAAAGAATTTTCTCAAATATTTGTTCTAAATTGTAGATAAATTTCTGGTGGAAGCTGACGGTTTCATTTTCTCCTCGAATTTTTCCGTCAACAATCTTTAATCGAAAATTTTATTTAGTTGTATTGTAGTGGTCTTTGAAGCAGTAAAGTACACGCTATTTAAAAGTCAATTTGGATGCTGTTGAAATTAAAACTGTCGATAAAATTGTCCGTCGTTGCTCTTACTTTTCAAAAAATCGACAACCAAATGTATAGCAACCCCCAGATCTACAAGCCACAAAACCCAATCTAATAACCCAACAAATTTTACCAGATTGATGGCAAGTTATTTTGTTATATTATAATCAAGGGCATGAAGGGATTCAATTCTCTTTAAAATTTCTAGAACATTTCAAACGTATTTAGTTTCTTTTTATATGCTAACCTCTCTTTAGCTAATAGATATATTAGTCATACCCGTAGAAGAAAACTGTAAACCAGTTTGGTCATTCTGAAGAGTACAATCTGTTGAACCATGTTAACGGCTATTGAAGTATCGAATTCAACCTCAACAGGCTGTGAAAGAAGTCGATCTAAGAGTTTTCTTTCGTGCTCCGATAAACTGAGTTATAAAAGAGAACAAACTTTGTATTCTCTAAAACGACAGTCCGTAAACCACGGCTATAGTGTTTTGCGCAAAACAATTTTTATATACATCTTTGTACTCCGAAATTTTTCCTTGTCTACTTTTCCGCATTAAAAATATTGTTCCTCAGCTCCTTCTTGGCGCCGATAAGAGATACAGATAAATAAAACAGGTGAAAAAATTATATTCGCTTCTGGCCGAATCTTCGATGCCTACAATGTCTCCTTTTCTCACCTTTGTTTTCAAACTGAGACTGGTTATTTTGCAACTGACTGAGATTTCACGAAAGATATTATTTAATTAAAATTTAATCATCTGCACATATATTGTATTTATTGTATTTGTACACGTGCGTATACAAGTATATATGAATTTTGCTTTACATTTGTTTCCATTTGCATGTAGACAAAGATGCCTACGCGTAACCTTTGAACCTTTAAGATGAGTTGTGTTGAATGGATTTAGTAGGAAAGCCTTTTTTTATGTAAATATATTTGTACAAACAAATCTGAAAATTGATATGTGTTTGTGCAGTGTAAACTTTGTTCTATTTATTAAGTAATTTCTAAGCATAATATTTGAAGACTACTGTGTAACTGACTTAGTGGTCTCTGTCTTATAGAAACCCATTTATCATTTGGTCCTTAAAAGAGGACACATTTGAAAGCTAATAATTTTATTAAATTTCTTTTATCAAAGACCGAGTAAAGCTTAAATCAAAGTACGGCACGCGCGAACTGCTGAGCTTTTAATATACATATGTTATTTAAGCCTTGATTTTTGATATTTTCTTTTACAGATTCTGGTTTAAAATAAAAGTAATCTTTAGTTATAATCAGTATTCAAAATAAGTTCTAAAATAACACTTACGTTCTGTCGGTAGCTTAGAAATTCCAGAGTGGCTAACGTATCACACGAGATTTTACGGAGCAGTCTTCGGTTCACAGGGCGCGAAAACGGGTGCTCCGCGCCTTGTGCTACCTCAAACTGCTAGCATCGCTGGTGGTCTTCTTCTTTAAATGACTTGGAGTAATGATAAATGACTTTACGCGAGTCCTTAGGTTTTATAACGCAACAGGTACGGTTAAGTTCCGATCGATTCACTAACTAAAGAGAAGTTTTATGAACAAATACCTGAACCGAAGAGAGAGGTACCTTCTTGGAAGAGATACGATATCAAAAACATGAGTAAACCGTTACCTTCTGCTTCTGCTTTAGGTTTACTAGCTTCCCTAATAGTACCCTCAGAGTGCGCTTAGCAATAATTTGTGAAGTTTCGCAGCAAAAATTGTAAATTTTAAAATGCCATCAGTTCTTGACCCGCAAACCACTACTGAGGTCTACTTGAATATCTTTTTTGAAAATTAGGAAAATCAGATGGTAAACAATTTTCATTTACAAATTTTTATATTATTTTACATTTTTATGCAACAGTCATGGCATACTTCACGAAGCCTTTAGAGATCATGATACAATGAGTGACATTTGTGAAAATTAATTTCAAAGAAAAAATGTTATATTCACTTTAAGACGAATATCTTATACCCACCATCTCAAATCAATTCAAAACGTATTATTAGCTGGAAATATTTCTACTGAATTTAAGATCTTTCTATACCGTAAGGCTGCAAGATGCGGTTTCTTATAGTTTGGACGCAGTTGTGGTCAGTTCCTGATGTATGATTTTTGCCTTTAATTAAGTGTATGGATTTTATTTGACATAGACACATACGGGACAGTCGTTCAGATGAATGGAAATAAAGAGGAAAAATGGCCCAGAGATAGTTTTATACACAAGGCGAATACGCATACTTTGCAAAATGATTAAAATGTTAACAACGAAAGTGAAGTAATTTTTCCTGAATATATCATCATTTGAGATGAGAGTAGAGAATAAAGCAGATGTATAGAAAGCAACAAAGAGACAGTTAAAATACTTTAGTTTTCGTTAAAAAATAAGAAAATATTAAATGAGAAATTATTTAACATGAAGAAAGTAATGAAAGTCGCAAGTTGAATAAACTTGAAATTGACAAAAAAATTATTTGTGTTCCCATTAGACTGTTATGTATTCAGTGGAAGATTTTAAATATACTGACATCCGCCCACACATCCGAGTCATCCGAGTTTGTACTGTATGCCTCAAGCATAATACGTTTCATTCAACAGAAAAAAAAACTCATTTAAGCAAAGGGCAAAGTGTTAGGCAAACAGCTCAAGGATTTTCTTAGGCATTATTATTGCTTTACATTAAGCGTATCCTTTATTGTGACTAAAAAAAAAAAAACAAAAAAACTTAAGGCTAAGAATTGCGATATACGATTGTATGTAAATTTTTCAAACAAATGCTTTATCATTTAACTGAATGAATAATTTAAGAATGTGCAACGGTTGCTTACGATTTCATGTTTTTTTTGTTTTAATATTTATAACTTTTATGAAATAATGCATAATACAGTTTATGTATAACACACAATATATAATCTTTGCTATAAGCTTGCAGTTTGGAAATGTTCCTGTACAGAAACATAGTCGTTAGCTTTTTATAAAAAAGCCAAACGTTTCAGTACATAGAAGAAAGTTTTTCACAATATTTTCTGTTTTCTTTGTTACGTAAAAACGACAAATATTGAAATACACTGAATAATTCATATTGAATGTCAAAAAAAAAAATAAGAATTCTTAAAATTGCTTAAATAGGTTCTAGGTAACAAGGGGAGATCGAAGGGTACCAAAAGGAAGAGTTCGACTGATTAGATACTTACGATCGTTTAAATCGATTAAAAATCTTAGCAATATAAGTCTTGCAACGATTGGCTTGAAGTTTTTTATAGACAATTTTATATTAACAGTCATCATATTAACATCGAGTAACGTCACCGCTTTTGAGCAGAACACGATCACATGAGTGACATGAGTACATAACGTGTTTTTTTGCTATAGTTTTCGTGACGTTATATCAAATTTGGTATTCTGGAGCAATAGTTACAAATAAAATATTTATTTTCATATATATATATATATAGAATATAATTTTTATAAAATAATTTAAATAAAATATAATTTTATTATAAAATAACATCGATAGGCCATAAAACCTATAAAAGACAACACTTACGGCTGCTTTGTGAATGATGGCGTCGGTGTCACTTTGCTCAAAATGTGGTTGATTTTCTGATCGTATTGGAATATATAAGTAATATATTACTTATTGCTAGAGATAATAAAATCTTATCCTAAAGAAGTCCCGTTTCTTTGTGCGGTTTTCATGGACAAAGTGCTTCTCATTATTTGCACCCTAATACTTTAAAATTATCCGAATACGTCACAAGTCTTTCAAGCCCTTAAAAAAATGTTTCATTAGATCATCAATGACTCCATAGAATCGATATTATTTATACAATATGTTAATAATATGTTTGACGTAATAAGTGTGATTATGACAATCGTTTTACCAAAGACCTATTCGGGAGAAATCTAGAAAACGCCCAATAAATGCTTTCCCCTTTGAATTACTTTCCCATTCTTCGTATCTTTATTGAATTTGCTTCCTGTTTATGGCAGTTGACGATTGACTCACTGATTATTTTTTCTGCATATTATTGTCATTATTGTTTTTATAGAAGCTAGATGGTAATAGGAGAGCGTAGAAAAATATGCAACTTAAAGAAGATAATTTTGTCAAATATTGGAAATTGAGCCCATATTGTTCTAATTTAATATTTATTATTGAGATATTCATATATTTGATTATTTGGTTTATTTGTCTGTTCATCTGTCTAAATGTTGTTAAGAGAATGCGAACGATTAGAAATATATTAATTTAGTTACTCTTCATTTGATCGGCATGAGATTATAATTTAATTTCATCCAGTCAAACTAACGTTTTCTGTCTAATCATCTGCTTATTGTTGATATCTTTAAAGCATATACAGTGGGTAAAAGCCAAACTCGTACACTACTTTTAAAATGCAACCCACTGACAGCAATCGCAGCCAACTTCGCAAATGTTTTGTGGTCTATTTCGGGGAATTCCCCTTACAGTTAAAATAGATCGTTTTTGTACAAAATTGGCACAGAAAGGAAGATGGGGAGGCAAAGAGGTCACAAGCACAGATATCAGAGAATTGATTGTGAAGCACTCTAAA
>KK351108.1:1140993-1254634 GCA_000671755.1 Glossina brevipalpis
AAAATTAATACTGAACTTTTCTCAAATTATATTTTGGGTATAAAAAATCGGACAAAGAAAAAAATGTTGTGGTGTACGAGTTTGGCTTTTACCCACTGTATGTTTTTGATATGATTGCAAAGTTCAACTAAGTAAAGAGAGGCGGACTCGATTTAGCTAAAGACAAAAAGGCGAGAACGCGGAAACAAACTTTAAAATCAAAGCAAAAATTTAGAAAAATATTTTTGTCAATACAATTCGTAACAAATATTATATATATAATAAAAACGTATAAAGTTTTCGTTTAAATGCTTAATGAAAATGTACTTTCAATGGCTATAATGTTGTCAGCTGAGAGGTTAGCAAAGAAAGAAAGAAACGCAGCAAAACAATGTTTATTATAATTTAATTTGTTTTTGAGTGCTCAGCTCCTTGTGTATAGACGATTACAAAGTAGTAAAAAAGTGTGAAAGTTCTTGATTCTATTTGAATATATTACTTTTTATTCTAAACCAACGCAACGCTGTAAGAAAAAGTTTTAGCTATAGATTTCCTATAGAAACTAATAGAAATATGAAACAAAAAACAAAAAAAAAAAAATTAAATAAATAAAAAATAAAAAGCAAAAATATAATACGTACGTGCAAAATAAGATAAATAAAAATATTTTAAACTAAAATTAACTCGGTCAAGGATGATGATATAGCGGTAATCATTAAAAAAGCGGCGCCACAAACAATAAATATAATCGAGTGTAAACCTTTCCGGATATTATGACGTTCTTGAGTGTCAAGTTAATGAACACATAAATAAAAATATCCGCAAACGATCGACAAAGACATTATCGATGGACATATAACAGACATTGTTTGCTTCTTGGTATTCATCTAAATTTTTACATATTTTTCAATATTTTTTATTGCTAATAATCTTGGTTGTGGTTGTAGTCCTTCTAGTAAAGAACTGTAGTTGTTATAATGAAAACGATTTTTTATTTTTACATTTTTTCGAAAATGTAAAGGAATAGAAATAATGTTTAAATGATTGGTACTAATTATTTGTAATTAATTAAAGCATATAAACAATGATAAGACGCACGGACAATTATCAAAATAAAAATAGTTTATATGAGATTCGTAATTAAATGTTTCTAAGTAAATGTGAATAAATGACGCATTAAATTGTTAATACATCTTGGAAACCCAATAGTATTTCACTTTAATTAATTAATGCATATAATAAACTGAAATGCGAATACCCAAACACTTAGATAAATAGGTGGTAATATAAATACCTCAGCTAGGGAACATTTGGGGTGAAACTGTTATTAATGTTATTTAATTTTCAATTAAGTAAAATAATTGAAATAATGTCATTTGAATGATTGCTCTTGTTTTTTCTATTTTTGTTCATTTTGTTTTATTTACGTTTTTTAAAACACGTAGAAACGGGACGCTCGTGATTAGGACTTTGACATTGACGCTTAACAATGATGATAAATAAACATGCAACTTAGTTAAAACACACACACACACACACACCCACTTAGTATTCAACATAAACGAGAGTGAGAGATATCATTTTGTGTCTCTAAACAACCTTGACAGTATTCCTTGAAAAACAGGAATAAAAAATTTGTATGTTTAATTTTCGTCGTTTTTTCGCTCTCTGTCTCGCTTTCTTTCTCGCTCTTTTTCTTTCTCTGGCATTCAATTTCGAAAGCACTTAATGTGGATTTATATAAAAAGTAGAAGGCATACCGGACGTATAAGTGTTTAAAATTAGCCGGATTCGTTTTTTAATTGACTTTTGTAAGCATACGTTAGGGGATTAAATGTGTATTGATTTTATATACAAGAGGTGTAATAACATAAAAAATATTAGTGGCAGCCATTTTTGCTCTTTTTAGATCTTTTTATAGCATGTGAATGTCTAGAAATAGATGAATAGATGTTCGAAAGTTCTTTGAGAGTTTGATATTAATTCGTTTATGCGTGACTTTCATCAAGACTTAGTGGAAATCATGATCACAATCATATCCACTGTAGAACTAATCTAAATTTGATTTTGTAAAGTAGTTAAAAAAAGAAAAAACTTTGCTAACTTGACGTACGTGCCACCGTTAAATTAATTGTTGTATTTGAACCAAAATTGGAAGATTTTATGGAACAGTTAGATGTCTAAACTGTTCCCTAAATATCAAGCTGCAAAAAAAAAATCAATTGTGCCATTCCTACCAACTTCGTTAAATCTATGAAGAAACGAAAAGAATGAGACCAGAGGATACACAGAGCCACTACAATCGATGAAATATGTGTCAGTGGAAATCATTCATTCGTCATTCATCGTTCATTCTGGAATTAACAACTAGAATAAAGAATGCTGGCAGAACGGGTGTTACGCTGTCCCTGGATATTAACGAAGCTTACAATTGCTTCAACCTAACAAAGCTTAGTTAAATTCTTTTAGATTGATGATTTGGTAAAGGGAGTGGACAAAATTGACGTATGTGGTGCTGTAACTCATGGCAGTTACTTGAGCCTTTCAAGCCTACGTTCACTGACCAAAAAATGATTACCCATTAGTAAATTATGTTAGTACAATGCTGTAATATTAAGTCAATCTGATGATCGGTTGAATGGAGGCAGGAAGAATGCACTTATATCGAAAAATACAGTTTCGAGGAAAGTCCGATTGAAAAGTTTTCAATAGCGATAGTTTTAGATATCTTTATGCAGGGAGTTTACTTGGAAAACATTCGGTTCGAGTTACGTAAAGAATTGGACCCATGTAAAAAGTTTTAAATGCCATCTTTAAACACTTCAACGATCATTTAACCCAATAAAAAAAATTGGAAAAAAATTTTCAAGTCATAGCACTACTTCCTGTGAGTTGCTATATATATCAATTTAGGTCTGATTTCATAGCTAACATGGAAGATTATTTGTGGCTTTCACTGATGTCTTATTTCATCTTTATTTTACTGGCTTTACTTTCCATCTTTCTCGTTTACGTTTATTTAGCCGATTACTTCAGTGCTTAGTTGTCTAACATGCACTTACGCTTACAGAGAATGTTAATGTTATTTACACCTCAAAGACTTTTAATGAGATATTATTATTAAATAGCGAAAATACATCAAATGTCATATTTTCAGTGCTTAACAATATAATGCAAAAGAATTTATTTTAAACTAAAAACGTAATTAATCGGTTCTCTTGCTAAAAAAACGGGTATTATTTACAAAAAAAAACCATTAATGCTACTGAAATGTGTTTATTGGCAAACTTTTTAAAACGGACATTAGACTTTCTTAAGTGACTTAAGTTAAAAAGTGTCCTTACCCTTTTTTTTCATAAACCCATTTCTCTTTTCTCGCTTATTCTACATATGAGTTTATTTCTTATTGCAACACAAATTATAAACAATTTGATCGAAAAAATCTTAACAAATTTAATTTTCCAAACGATTATCTTAAGACTTGTTATACTGGTTGCGTCATGACGTAATCTATGATAAATGTCTTCAACTCAAATTGATTGATGATTCTCTTTCGTATGATGTATGGTTTTTATATGAAAACTCCCGCGTTTCTATATGCTCTTTATCTTTATAAGTACGGACGCGTACACAATTGAGTGCGTGTGCGTATAGTAATCTATTACGAACAAATTTACACTGATGTGTCCAATTACTAAGATTATATTAAGAATTTATTACTGAGTTAATTTTAATATTCGCTTAAGATAAAAGTCGAACTTTTGCTTTTCTTGTATGTCTTCTTCTTTTAAAGTATTTGTTGTTTAACTTTTTAGAAACATAGTTAAATGAAGGTTTCCACTAGTTTTTGGATCCCGTTCGTCAGCCTGTCCGTTCGACTGTCCGTCCGCCTGTTCGTTCGCCTGTTCGTCTGCCTGTCCGTCCATTCGTCCGTCTAATCGCCTGTCTATCCGTCTGTGTAATGTCTGTGGTAAACATTTTCCTAGCCGCAAAAATGAAGATATCGGTTTCAACTTTGCCAAAAATATTGGAAGTTCTTGCACGAAGGTTGGTATTGAGAATGGGCTAAATCGGTCAAAGGACACGTCGAAAATACAACGTAGACACAGGACAACTCTATTTTCGAAAGCAAAAAAAATTGATTGGTTGCTCATTATCCATAAACCATAGCAGACAGATCTATAAAAATCGCCGCAAATATTGTGCTAGCTATTCCGTAGATTCTGTGCAAAAATGAGAAGAATTGACCAGATCTGCTTGACATAATAGAATATTGAAATTTAATTTCTTTGTGAAAATGTTTCTATATATAATATTAAGGAAGACACTTCAGAAATATGAAATTCGGAATCCGTATAGACGTATCCGTCGGTCCATCTGTCCGTCTGTTTCTTTGTGGCAAACATTCCCTTGGGCGCAAAAACGAATACATCGGTTTCAAATTTGCAAGACATATTAGAAGTTCTTTTATATACGTAACTATTGAAAATGGGCCAAATCGACCACAGGCCACGCCTACCGTATAAAATAAGCTGAAAACCCGTCGATTTTCTGACTGTTTCGCAAAGTGCTCATAGATTGCCAAATAAAAATTTCCACGATATTCCATAAAAATAAAAGAAATCTGCCACGCCTGCATATTAAAATTAATTTTTTTCGCTTTTTTTAAGAGAAGGGTGGTGAGGTTAAATAATTCGACCCAGCGGAATATAGCTTACTTGCTTATTAAGTTTCCTTTTTCATGGCCGTATATACGAGAGTTAAGTGTAGCAGCATGCATGCTGCTATATAGCCGGACTTTATATAAGCAGTAACATATTAAAACATTTATGTGTTGTGTGTATCATGTTTTCGTCAAGGAGGGGCATATTGCCGGAGTTATATAGAAACATTTTAAGCAGATAGAAACAAAGAATTGTAGCAGAATATTCGGAGTTTAACGAAGAACGACGAGTATAATCATTTTGATACCACAATAGAGGTACACTAGTCATTAGAGTCATTGTAAAAGAATTTACATATTATTAATATATTTAGTATCTTTTAGACGATTTAGTTAAACCAGACTAAGATTCCATAGTTTGTTGTTTCGAAAATTTAAGTAAAGAAATTATAAAGCTTCGGAAATATATTTTTGGTTGTTAATTAAAGGTCCCCAAGTACCCCAAAAAGTTCACTGCTCAGAATGTGCCGAACATCTAATACTTGGTATAAATATTCGCCGGGTTAATCTAAAGTTCAGAAAGTACAGACCATTAGATGAAACAAACCAAATATTTCCTAAAACGATCTAAAGATTCAGTTACCTGCAGACTGACACGTCCTCAATTATTAGAAAATATTGCATGTTTTAGTAGTGGATTGAACTCTAGAATATCAAAGAATATAACCTTCTGCTCCTAGAGATTATATAACACTCTTTCCTACTTTGGGTTCTGCAAAATTTTCCACTTAATGTAATAGGAAGAGTTTACGTGCGATAGTTCGTTCCGCTTTTTTTTCAGTTTTAGTAACCATACATAACCTTTTTTCATTTTGTATTTGCAAAGATAATATTCAAGGATCCCATACGACGTTACAACTTCAACTTCAGAATATGTGGATGTAAATTTTCCTGCTTCAAAACACGTCGCCTTTGCATGTATTAAAGCCATTTTAGGGTCGTTTGACAGGAAGGCTAAAGCTAAAGCTTTTTTTAAGTAAGTAAAAGAGTTGTTTTTAAAGCTTTCCCTCTTGCAATAATTAAAACAATAACTAAATTATGTTTCTTACGTTAAAGTGTTTAAAGTTTTTATTCATTCACTTTAAATCTTTGAATTTCATCTTACAAATTAAGTTTTCCGTTGACGATATGTTACGATTGTCAGCAATTTCCGTTAGTTCGAGTAAATATAACACAAACTTTCAGCTTTTAGTTACAAGAGTTTCCGTTAACTAAAATAAGTAAGAAAATTATATTCGTCAGTACCGAATCTCTTATACTCACGACCTCTGTTTTAAGAAAAAGTTAATGAAACAAAATATCGATACTCTATAATATTAAGTAGGCGTGGTAGATTTCTATCCGTTTTCATCTGCCAAACTTGATCTCGATAGATTAATGTTTGCGAACAAAGAAGTGTTTATAGCAGACATTATACAGAAAAGCAGACAGATAGGTGTACGGATGGACGGACAGATATATCTAAGTGAATTTCGAATTTGATACTGATCAAGAATATGTATACTTCTTAAACATCTGAAGCTTCTTTCTTTCCTCCTTTCTTGCTTGCACTTCCACAAAAAGATTAAATTCTAATATTTCGTTATATCGAATGGGCATGGTCGATTCATTTCGATTTTTGTATCAATACTAGAGAAGAAGAGCTAGCTCAATAAGGGTCGAAATTTCTATCTATTTGTCTGCTATGGTTTGAGTAGTAAGCAAAAAGTCAACTTTTTTCTTTTTTAGAAGTAGAGGTGTTCTCAGTTCATGTTGTACTGTGGGCGAGTCATTTGATCGATGTGATCCATTTTCAATATCAGCCTGCAAACAATATTTCTGCCAAATTTGAAACCGACATCTTTGTTTTTGCGGCCGGAAGGATGTTTACCACAGGCATTACATAGACGGACAGATAGACAGACGAACATGTTTAAATTGATTTTTAATTTAATGCTGATCAAGAATATGTATATACTTGCAGGATTTCTGAAGTTGCCTTCTGGGCATTACAAATAAAATGACAAAATGAATATATCCCCCACCTTCACTGTTGATTGCTTTTTAACTTTTTTGCCTAACTTTAGCATTCGGTTCTTCTTAGAGTCTTTAAGACTTCTAGTGAAGTCTCTATAATTAACTGTCTGTGTCTACATTAATTGCGGCAGTTTTTCTCCACTTTATTCTACCCTAACATTTTTTTGGACACAGTACCTTAAGTGAACAATGCGAAATGAACTCTTATTATTGGAAACATACTTCTACTCCTCATAAAAATATTACGTAGATGTTTACATCTTATAAAATCCTTTTTTTTTCAATATCCATATACATACGTTAAAAACACTAAAAATCCAAAATGCAAATGCAAAATTTTGATTTTCTGCGTCCATTTGTGCACTTAGCATATAGTTCAGTTAAAATTGAAATTCCGCATTTATAGTCTCGAAATAACTCTATGGATTAAGATACTTATAGAGATGATCGATTAAGTTACCTGTAGGATGGACGGACAAAGTCAAAATCAATAAATCGAAAATTTTATTACACATTCGCGAGTAAGTTGTGATGTTGCGAGTATATTGTTATGATCGAATTGAAATTTAACTGAAATGATTCAAATCCCATTTTTCATTCTTACATTTACAAGGATACCTAGTTAGGGTATCGAGTATTCAAGATTCGTTTTGAATTGACTTCAGCTCTCTTAATTGCCTTAATTTATCAAAACCGTTTCAGGTGAATCTGTTTTAATTTTCCTTTTTTTTTTAGTCTTTGCTCGGCTCTCTTCATTATATTTTAATTTAATTTAATTTTGTAGACTTGATGAGAGGATTTAAATTTAAAAAATAAAAAAAACTTTTCCGTAAATCTCAACAAAGTTGTGTGAGTGCACTTAATATTCAATTTTTTTACTTTGGAATTACATTCTTCCTCTTAAAAACAATTTATTTTTGCATAATACGTTCTATGAAAGCGTTTTAGCTATTTATTGATCGCTTTCAGCTCGGTTTAATTGTTTGCTTCAAATTTATTATTTAAAAAGAAAAAAAATGACATAAAAGTTTACTTAAACTGACTAATTAATTACTTAATTATTCTTAAACAGACTTAAAAGCAAAATCTATTTGAAATCTTATGAAAGCGCGGTTACTATAGTAAAACATTGACCAACATATCAAACGTGAGATTTTATTTTGTAAACGCCCGCTTCTACTGTTATAAAGTCAATCCAAATTCACAAAAGTTTATAAATTAAATTTTTATTAATTGGATTTTTTAATTAAATAATTTATAGTCTTTTCGTAGGTATATTCGTTCATTTATTTGGAGGTTACATCGTGATATTTTTTTTATATTTTCTTGAACGACTAGAGGCTACTGTCACGCTCTGCTATCCTCACTGCCAACCTATCGATAACTAATGTGTGCTTTCTTTCCTTTTTAGTAACACTAGCGGACCAGCTAACGGAAATCAATGATGAAAAAATTTACGTAAAAATATTGTCTTCGTAGAAAGCTATAATATCGAATTGTCTGTTCAATCTTGTATTTATTAACCGCTCGTTCCAAAAAGATAACTTAGAGTCAACACAAAAGAACTAAACTATTAAGAAGCAAAATATTAAACTTATTTAAACTCTAGGCCCGACGAGTACCGTTAATATAAAGTTCACAAAACAATCCAAGTCTTTTTTCAAAAGTGCATTTTAGTGGGATCAATTTTTGGTATACTATGGGGGAATGTCACAAAGTAAGGAATGGAATGCCTCGCTCGTTCGTTTTATGATTAATCCGTCGTGGAATGTCCACGCTCGTTCGTTTTATGATTAATCCGTCGTGGAATGTCCCCCTACACGTATAATACGGTGTTGGTCAGAAAGAAATGGAGAAAGAAAAAGCGGGTGGACGTAGGGTGAGCGGTTTATGTCCAACTCGTAAGTATTGTGCCTTTACCGGCCGAGCTTACTAATGTTATTGCTATGGCAGCACATTAATCGCAATTAAAGTCCGGTCTACCGCACTGGAGATTGAACCCCGGTGTGCTGACTGGGTAGTGGCTCTTCTTAACAGTTGTCTCAAATAATAAGCAAATTAAAGACTTCTTTGCTTTTATTATTATTATCATTATCTAAGGATAAGCCATTTATTGGAAAGAATTATACGATTTATTTCCTTGACGAAACGCATTCTTTAGTCTAAAACACCAAGCATGAATCAATGTTGCATATCGAAAGATATGTTTTTTTAAGTTTTTATTATCATTTTACAAGTAAGTGACAAGAAAAGTGTCTACAATTTCTGTTTGTTGTGATCATAGCGAGGCAGTCCTGTCAAAGTAGTTTCATTAAATCTCGGGAGTTTTGTACATACATTGCCTGAAGCAATCAAATATTGAAAACATTCTGGATATTTATTTGTAAAATCATTTCATTTACTGCACACTCATAATGCTTTTTTTTACGTAACGAGTCTTGATAACGAGTTTTTTGTTTTGCAACAAATCGCAATCGAATTCATTAACATTTCATAATTAAACAGAAAAAAATTCATATCCAGAGAGAAACAGTATAAATATGAATATTTCATAAACTCTTTATATAATATGCGTCAATAGAAAGTTCAATGATACCTCTTAACGACTGTGATGAGCATATTAATCTAAAACTGCTATACATTAAGTGGAAGAAATATGAATGAATGAATATGAAATAAAAGAAAGCTCCAAGCAGGGGCAAGAAAATAACGTAAAGTGTTCTTCATTTTATTTTCTATTATTTGGCTTTTTGTAAAACTTTTCATGTGGAAATATATATATAAATGAACATATATTCGCTCACTTATAGGTATATAAAGGTATACGAAGCGTTTATTACTCTTATGTTAGTGAAAGAGAGCGTAATTGATATGGTCCTTGATGTTCGAGAATCGTATATTTATTCGTATTTCATATAGTGTTAGAGTGGTGGAAAAGTTTCGTTGTAACTAAATTTATTTTAGTAAATACTTTTTGCCCTTTTTGTGTAAGGCGCTTTTGCTTTACTTTAACATAATATTATCGAAATATTTGGTAATTTTTCTATTATCTACGTTTATTATCATTATCTACGTTATCTACTACATCATGATTTACTTCATTCTCTCTTCATCTCCAGTTCGAGAAATATTGAAACAAAAATTGATTCTTTGAATATTATTTTACAAGCCATATACGATTTCATTTTCCTTTTAACCGTATTATTAAGAACACTTATGTTAGTTTTTAGAAATAGGCGTCACGACGGTGTTATTCTTCGCTAGAAAGTATTCAAAAAATTCAACCTTGGCCTACAAATGATAGTATAGTATTATACAAAAACCACTAATGTATTAAAGAATTCCCAAGAATTTCAAGTCGTGTTTAATGGAACTTAAAATTTTTTATATGTCCGAAATTAAGATATACTATTCGATTTTTGTTTTATCCAAAAATGCAGTTCATGTGCTTTTATTAGTGTCTTTGAATATTCATTTACTACTAAGTCTACTAAGCCGTTACTATGACTTCGACATAGTTGACGTAGATGTTGCTTTCACAATAAACTTTTCATTTCCATGGCAAGTTACCTCTCATTTACTTAATATTATTTTCCTTCTTCTTTAACTCCATCTTCCTTTTTTTGTCTTTTAAACGTTCTCTAACTTTAATAGGTAAACAATTTTCACTTAACCTTAAACGTCATATTTTGGCTTATACTGCAGAACATAATAAATGCATTATAAGCTTAAGTAAAAGTTGCTTATGGAAGACTAGACGTCTCCTCCGTAATGTCGTCTGTATACTTATTTTTGTATTACTATCTTAATATTTCTTCCACATTCTTAAACTTATTCAGCTCAATATTTATTTGGGGTTAGAAGAATTTTGCGCAAATTTTTTTGGACAAATAAAATAAAATAGAAAAAATAAAATAAAAAGAGCACAACAGTAGAGAAATCTCTGAAAAATTCAGTTTAAGACGAACGTTAGATGTCTGTTGCTTTAGAACGAATAAACAAAAATATTCCAAAATTCTTTGTTTTTGCAAAACGATATTCAATATACCTTCACATACTTACCACGATATAGAATTTTGCCGGATAAAAATACAAAATCTGCAATAAATTTTTCGTTACCGAGCCAAAAATAAAATAAAAATTTATGTTGTAGAGCAAAGGAAAAAGAACGCGCGTCATGTGTTTTATACTTGAAAATGCATATTCGTTTGTGTGCTTATAAGCTCAAGATGTGTTTGTATGCAATCTTACATACGTACATACACACAAGCATTGAAAAATAAATGTTTAGATAAAAGCGCATCAGATTAGCAAGGAAAACTTTTTTTATTGATTTTTCTGTCCGTTTTTTTGCGGTTCCTACTAAAATGAATAAAAAAATGGAGAAGAAAATAAGTAAATTTTTGTTTTATTTTAATGCCTTTAGTTTCGTTTATATATACAGCTCGGGTTGTATACATAAGATCAACAAAGTTATAATGAAACTGAAAAGTATTGCATTTTAAGAAAGAAATATAATTTTTTTAAATAATTAAATAAGAATAGAGAAGAAAGATAAACAATTGTTGAACCATTGTTTGTGTTCATAAATTTATTTATTAATATTTTTTTTACCAGCATAGCGATATATAAATATTGTATGGTGAAAGCCACAATTGCCGATCGAAAAAATTTTTTAATTTGATCATAGACAGCTAGACCCAACTAGTCCAAGACCAAACAAATACAAAAGAAAAAAAAAATAAAATATAGTAAATAATGACTCAAGGATCTCTGCTTGATTCGCTGTTATTTTCAACGTGTTTGAAAAACTTCTTTAGTGTGGTTGAGTCGGTAGTAAGGAGCTGTACGTGTTTGCAAATGAATTTCAGTTGTTGTACCATACCATTCATTTGAGCGATGCATTACAAACGACTGCTCACGATACTTCTTCGATCAAGATTCGATCTAACTCTTTGCTGTTAAATATCTCGAAATCAAAAATTATGAGATTTGGAACCATGGATTTCGTAGGTATGAAAATTCAATTGCGGGGAAATGAATTAGAATCTCTGTCTTCTGTCTTCTGGCTTCTGTCTGACATAAGCATTCATAATCTTGACTTTTGTTAATAGAGGCATAAAAAATGCATAATATGCATAAATATTTATTCCCTTAATAAGTATTATAGTTCCGTCTTTGAGAAATCATTCTTGATCACGGTTACTCGCTCGCGTAATTATCTACCCAATGCGTTACGATTCTCGTATTCTTGACCTGTGTACAAAAAAAAGGTCATTGAACATTACAATGGAACTTTGGTCTAATCTTATTGCATCCATTGTTGACTTTAAACCTCGGTATATTTTAACCCTTATGTTTTTATAGATTGGAAAACAATAGTGTTATTAGTTCTCATATGGATTCAGGTTTGCTATAAACAAAACATAGATATACTTAGATGTAATTTCTATTTTGGCCATAAAGGGCTTTTTATACATTACATAATAGTAATAAATAAAAAATATATATGTATATAAAATAGATCGCTTCTAAAATCAAGTACAATTGCAACGCCGCGAATTTTTATTGTGCAGATGGGGCATATTCGTCCGGGCACAATATGACTGGGAATTTCGTTTTAGCCATACCGTTCTCTTGTCCTAAAATTCGGAAAAATAGCTAGAGAGAGGGAGAGAGATAGATAGAGAGAGAGGCAGGGAGATAGAGAGAGAGACAGACACAGAGGGAGAGGCAGGGAGATATATAGAGAGAGAGACAGTTTGTAGGACTTTGGGGAAAACAACTTCAGCTATCGTGTACCAAATCGTATTTATTGCGAGAACACATGGTTTCAAGTGATCGCTTGTCATTGATCAGCAGCGCAATTGCCTTCTTTACAAGACGCTTACAGTATTCTCGAAAATTAAGATTTCTTTTCAATATAACGTCGACTATAGTGTGTTTTTCTAGACTTTGAGAGTGTATGACTTCGGGGTGTTATTATTCATTCTGTTTAAAATCAAAATAGCATATGAACGATCTCAGCGGAACTAGTTAGAAAATAACGGTGTGCTGGAAGTTCATGTTAAAACAACTTTTGAAATTTTTACCTTATGGTAGTGAAGTATTTTTTGTCGCAGGATGTTTGTCAGCAAATGAATTGGACTCCATGATAAACATTCAGTTCTTCTAAAGTGCAAAATTATTGACAACAAAGTGAAAGAGTACGTCGTTGCAATTAGAAGCCCGTTAGTAAATAAAAATTGGATTTAAATCTTCTAGTCATTCTAAAATTATTGCATGAATTTGGAAATGAAAGCATGCCATTTACAACTGATTAGCTATTTCATTGATTAGTTAGCCATAGTAAAGCTAATATACGCTTAAAATTTGAACAAAAATTAATCTTTGACCTCTTAGAGGTTGGTAGACATTCAAATCCTTGAATTCTTTGAGGTTTGGCTTCTCGTAGCAGTAGTTACAGCATTCTTAACTAGAGACTAAGGGTGGAAAGCCTCCATATGGAAATATTTTTAAGATTAAAGACGTGATGCATATTTCCGTGGAATTAAAATTAAATTTCTTGTCCTGAACGTGATTGCCTCTCTGTCCGAAAATATTGTTTACATTTCGGTTTTTTTGTCCGAAATTATAACATACATTTTTAGTTTTAATTTTAATTAATAAAGTCATCATTAAGATCTATTTACTTTACTGAGTCATTTCAGATACCCTTAATTTCAAAATAGATTCTGGATTTAAAGCTTTTTAAAAAGTACAGAATTATTATGCAAGTATTTGTTCCATCTGTTGAAGAAATTCAACCCCTTGTCTCAGTGACTTATTGACTTTTAAAAAATAGATAGAAATGTAAGCTTTAAATTGAATTATGAACAGTTCCCTAAGAAAGACTTTTCATAAGTATTTAATAAATTATTTCTTATTTTATTTATCAATTTTTTTTCCTTCGTTGATATATAGGATTATTTTGTTAATAAAACTACAACCGTAAGCGTTACCACAAGGCAATGAATTTGATTAAATATTTTTGTTTATTTACTACGATTACAGATAAGGGATACGCAACGTGTCAACTGAATTCTCACTAATTTGTTTTCCAATTAAATTACAATCACAAGAATGGAGATAATATTGAAATGTTCGGCAATCATTTTACATACATAAAAAACGTGTATAAATATGTCGGTGAAGCAGTGATTTAACGGAAATTGCGTTAAAAATCGAAGGAAATTTAATCAAACATATTTACAAACTTAAGGAAATCGATATAGCGATGTAAAAGGTAGAATTCAACGAATACAAGAACCAACTGTATAATGGAAGTACAAACGCAAAAAATGTAATATTCGCGGATGAATAGAAAAGTAAAAAACCATAAGGGCTGTGATATCTTTACAAATACATCGATTCTTTAACTACGGCGAACGCATGGATTAATCCCGTGTGTGTGTGTGTGTGTGTTTGAATGTGCATCGTGGTATAAATTCAATGAGTTTCTGCATATGCGTTACAACATGCATGAATATAGCTTTTAACGATTTTTTATCGTCTGAATACAAAACAGATGTTTATCACGTTTATCCATCATCATCTTCAGCTCATTTATTGTACAAAATTTTTATTTCGCTGAAGCGAGTAAAAGTAACATGAATCGAAAACGGAAACGTGAGTAAAGTGATGAAAAGCCATGTGGACGTATGTGATGGCATCTGCCCGTGGAGATCGGGCAAACTCTATGATGGCGTCCAGACGGCGACATGAAACTGATTCGCCAATTTATCAATACAAGTAAGTTTTGATTTATCACTCATCACATCTCTTTTGCAGGAAGATGGAACGAATTATAATAAAAATTTGTTAGAATACAAAATTTTATATTATTAAATTTTAACTCATTATTATAAGCGAAACGAATATTTTAAGATATCTCTCTTCCTATCAATGAACCTGACTTCTTCCTTTAAGTCACAAAAAATATATGGAAAGTGTATCGATGTCTGATTAAATATCGCAAATAAATCTTAAATCGCAACCACTTCTTTAGCAACTTCCAATAGTTAAGCAAACGCTAACGTAATCCCAAGTAAGACATTGACATTTCGCGAATGTTATGTCATCTCTTTTTATGTTAAGCTGAAATTTCGTCTGCAATATTTTATGACTGAAGGATGAACAATTATTTAAAGGCACTTACCATACCAAAGGCGAATTCTATGAGGTGTTGGTATAGGCTTTCGTGTAAACATTTTTCCGAAAAATTTAAATTTCACTTTGAATTACTAATTAGAACAATTGATTAACGATACTGCAACTGAAACAATAGAATAGAAACTTCTCTTTTGCTATTATTGTTTGAAAATATGTTTTGATTTTGATTTCATTAAGTTCTAAAATATAATTTGTTTATGTAAATTTAATCACTTTGAATATGATAGCAATTACTTCCGCGAGTTTTTTTTATTAAGATAAACACTTAATACTTCATCAGAAAAACGCTGACGAATTCGAAACCGCAACACAGAAAACCTCAATTGTGTAATTTACTGTATGTCGTATTGGCCAAAGACCAAGACCGTCTTATGTTCAGCTACAAGATTAGTGGAAGAATTATCTCAATCGAGCAGATGAGACAACCATATTTGATTAGACGTTTCGCGCTTTTAATAAATCGATTTAGGATAGCGGGCACCGACGAAAGTCACGACGAATGTTGTTATATCTTACAATGCTAGTCATAAAGTTATAGTAAGTTTGTATGGTTGAAAGGACTTAAATTGGACTCTCTGCTTACGTTTTACTCTTGTGCTCAACCTACAGGGTGTAATTTTCGAAATGTACTGACGAAATTTAGTACACCGACCTGTTTCGGTTCAAAAATGAATTCTACTAAAAAGACCTTTTTTTCGATCGGACTATTTTTATGACCACTTAACATATAAAGACACATTTCAAAAAAAATTTTTTTATGAAGTTTGCAAATATTTTTCGCGAAAAATCTATTATTTTGGTGTATGAAATAATTATGAAAAACTCGGATCGGAAGGACCTATTTTTTTAACAACCCGTACAACAATTCCTATGAAAATTAAGTCTTTCTAACGTAAAACGCAATAATTATAAATATAAGTCTCCGATGATAATTCAATAAAAATTAACTGTACTAAATTTGGACCAGGTAGGTCTAGTAGGATACCATCCCAATCATACATACATTCTCGTGAAAAGTAAACCTTTACATAACAAACAAAAATAGTAATTTGACGTAAAAATTAACTGAAGAAAATTTGGACCCCGTAGGCCTTTTTTTTGCATCTCACTACATACAAGGGTTCCTGGATTCCTATGAATAGTATGTTTCTTGATATGACAACGAAGTCTAATTTTTAATACTTTATGGCAGAAATAGTAGAAGAATCAGAAAGTCTTGAAGATCTCTAGGCTGCCTTCTCTTGTCTCCTCTCCATGTCTCTTATAAATAGTTAGTTAGTTAGTTAACTAAATAGTTTTCCAAATTTCTGTGAAACAGGACAGCGCATTCCTCCTGATAACATTAGGTGTTGTTTATTATGTCTTTCTTATACAGCAGCTATTATAGATCGCTTAACCGTCTCATCTCCTAAACACAATTTAAACACAACTCGCTATGTTCACAGAATACCGGATAATTGTTCGTATTATTAAAAAGGATAATTTTTCTTAAAAGAGCATTTGCGACTTATACGGTATTTGCTGATTATTTGTGTCTATCTGTGATTATCTTAAGGTAGTGAAATTTACAGCTTACTTCTTATTCCAGTCCGTAATGTGGTCAATGTGGTCTCAACCGTGACAAAAATGTTGAAATATATCCATAGTAACTGCTACTAAGACCTGCAATATATGGTTTCATATTAAATTTTATGTTCAAACTTTTATAAACTCTTTTGTTAACAGTTATAATGCATTGCCTAACCGTTTGTCTTTCTCCACATTTCAGTCTTTCCCGTCCTCTCTATCGCTCTGCACGTACTAATGGACGATCTACTAAAAATTCAAACAATTTCGTTTTAAGTACATCTTATCCTTATAATTCAACACGAGGGAACTATTCTACAGAGAATACTAACACGACGAACAACTTTATGCAATTGAGTAACCGAAATAATTCACAACAGCAGCAACCACAACAGCCACAAGAACAATCGCAACATCATATCATTGGAATCGACGATGGGTATGCGAACTCATGCAAAAGTGAATCTTACGAAATGGAAAATGGTACAAGTCTTTTTTCACCGCTAACCCCCAGCTGTACAACGGTTACACCTGCAGACACAGCAATCCTTATAGGACGTAAACATTTGTTAGCCAATCGTAACAATACGTCGACAAAAACAAGAAATTGTATGGAAAATCCTGCTGCTGTAGTTAGATTAACATCAACAAATTCACTAACACTTTTACCACCTGATTACAATGCTGATGACAATTGTGAACAAATTGTTAAACATGCCGGGAGACAATTTAATGCTTTACCTTCTTATCAACGTGATCATAAATCCTATTATTATCTGCAAGATGCGAAGCAAAAAAACGGAGGCGGTAGCGATATTGATGATGTTAATGACGATGACGATGATGATGATGTTGATGCTGATGATGATGATGATGATGAGGACGATGAAGAGCAGAGAAATGGTAAAATCTATCATAAAAGTAATACTAAATATAACAACAAACTATCATTGGTAAGTTAGTTAATTGGATTTTCATGTTTTTAAATTTGTTCTCACATTGTAAGCGTAGAATTCTAAGGGTTAAGTTGTCTTCTTTTTTTTTTTTTTTTTGAATCAGCGTATTTGGGATGAAAATAGTTATAGAGATAAATAAATATAGAATTCCGATTAGCTCGAATGTTTTCTTTAGACCAAGCATTGGTAGTTCGAGTTGAAATTACGATTATTATTAGATTAATTGAAGAGTTTGCGGACAACATAGTAAAGTATTCAAGAGTATAATTTTATAATATTAGTTTATCCTTCGAGGCATTTTTGCTTAAGCGCGCCATATACATATGATATTTTCGAATTGCTATTCAAGGTCCTTATTCTTCTTTCTCTCTGAAATAATTTTGCTGAAATTCCATTGAAATATTTGTTTTCGACTACTATAACATTCTACTTTGACAAGACATACTTTCCTTTACTTGTAAAAATTTTTAAAAATTTGAAAAAAGTAAAATTTAGGTTTTACCACGTGACGTTTGAATAAAATAAATGCTCCAAGAGCTTTTCGAATTGACCATTAAGTGAGCATTTCTGATAGCGGGTATGTGGTTAAAAGAAGATAGATTTTTGATCTCGCTAAGCACTGCAAGCTTAGACGGTCTATATTGGATATAAACAGAATTGGATACTTTGAAATTATATGAAACAAGCAAAAATATTATAGTCGGACAAGGCTGCCCTATATCACTTCGCTTAATACAACTCCTTATTTCCAGTTATATCTCGTTTCCATCTAAACGCATACTAATAATATAATAAATTAATTAATAAACAATTCAATTTAAATACATTTTCCAATTTTATTAACATTTTCATTCATCATTTTTAGTTTTTATTTTCAAAGTGAATAGTGTAAATAGACTATAAGCTATCATTCATGAAAACTATGTGAATAGCTGTAATCGTTTGCACCTTTTTGTTTACGTTTTTTTCTCCACCAATTTAATATGCCTAAATACGATCACTCAGAGGATTTTGCTCAGAAATTTTGAAAGTTGAAATTTTTTTTATAACTTTTTCAAACAAGACTTTGCATAGGACACAGTAGTAAAAATATCATTGATGAAAACTATGTGAAAAAAAACGAAGTCATGGACATTGAAAAATTTTTCTAAGTCATGGACATTTGTCTTCGACTGGACATTCAAATTAATGAAAGAACTGGGAAGCGATAATATCGACGAACAATGGCGAGCTATTAATTCATTGGCTAAGCATAATAATAATCCATTGCATATTAATAATCCATTTTTAACAAGTTTTGTTTTTATGTCAAAACATGTTCTTGTACCAAATTGCATCAAAATATCTCAAAATTTATATAAAGCGAGCAGATCGAGAGACACGCGTAAATCGATTCAGAAAATGGTTTTAAGTAAATCGGTATAATAATTTGTGGATCTATCCTAATTTTGATAATTCTACTAGCTATGTACAACTATACAAATTTATTACACGCTACCCTATCCAGATGTATGAATATTTTCATATAATTTTTCCATTCCTTAGTCGATTAATGCATCATCGATTATTAAATATTTAATCGATGTTTTGCATGACTGTTATCACAGTCAGTTTAACGAACTCCTTGGCTTCCTAGCCATATCTTAATCAGAGGCTTATAAAATAAAAACTTAAGTATATAAAAATTTACACCTTTTTCTTTGTTCTTTATCTTTATTTAACTAAAAACTTTGTGTACAAAAATCTAAAAACTATTTAAAATTATTCGTTTAAAATTCATTTAAAAAAAGTTTTCCATTTTGCGTCCTCGCAATTAAGTTAGAAATTTCGTATTTCGTTCTTTAAAAAAAAAAAAATCCTTTAGTTGTGGTATGTGGCGTAAGCACTTAGTTTCCTATTTGCTTTTGTTACATATTATATTTCTGCTTTTTTCCCTCTTTAAAGACGGAATGCAGCAGTAATTTTGTTGCGGTTAGTCCAAGTAGTTAATCCTCAAGTTTACATGTTTTTTCTTCTCTTCCCAAACGTTGACGTGAAAAACATTTCTAGCAGATTGAGGTTTCGTGCACTCAATCTAAGCATACATACGTATGTGCAGTTGCTTGTATTATATTCTAATGCGTAAAAATGTTTTTTGCTTCGCTTTTTATACACAATAATCACAACCAAATAATTAAAACAATTCACCGCTGGGTTTACAAAGCAGAAAGAAAATAATCTCTTTAGACAGCACCATGTAAATCTTTAATCGGTGACTACCGCCAATGTGTGAGTTAAATTTCTAAATTAATGCTTTCTCCAAATTTTTGCAAGATGTAACGAAGGAGTTGATAATGTAATGTGTGTTTAGAAACTTTACTACGAAATCGTCTGGCTCTTATAGGATGTTACAAATTCAAGGTCTATTTACTTTTGTCTTTAGATTTCCTCTTCTTATTTGCATTTACAGCAAAGTTAGACAACAGTTATGGAAAATTTAGTTTACCCATCCCTTCTGTGAAAAATAAAAAAAAAAAGTTTTGTTCATCATGAAACGAGCTTCGCATAGATATTCATTACCTTGGGCTAATGTCTGACAGTTGTAAAAATTGTTCTTGATTAGTGGGGGCCGGCTGATTGAGAACATTCTTTTTTCGCTTCTATAGTCATTTCACTCCTGATATTTTTTACTATAAAATAAAAGCGTTTAATATTAGAAAATTTTCTGTTATTAAAACTTTTTTAGCTTTTCAAAACCACAGGAATGTTTACAGGCGATCCAGTTCCATGTTTGATCTATGGGTTTAAATCAAGATGAACCAAGTCTAAGCGTTCGGTTTTAATTTTTGTAATCGTCAGTGGACATAGATAGAAGGAAACCGGAATGGACAGATAGATGGACAGGTGGAGAGACAGGCGAGACAAACGAATAGATTTATTGGTAAACAGGTAGTGGAGAGACATGTAAATTGATGAATGAACAGATTGACGGACGGACGGAGGGATGGACAAATGGTTAAGTGAAATATTTTTAAACAAGAAAGAGGAGAGTGTGGGGATTGGGTGGGTTGGGAGGGAGTAGGAAAGATATAGAAAAAGACAAAGGGATGAGAGTATTAAGGCTCTGTCGTCAACTTGGTCCCTAAGTAGAGAGTTGCGCAGTATAGTCAAAAATATATTCGGTTCAGATTCTCATAGGTGCCTTTGTGTGTATAGCTTTGCCTTTTTGTAACTTTTAAGCTCTAATCTCTTAATGTCCTTAGGTGGATAGGTAGGTATTTAGTTCCTTTTAATTATAATTATTTATTTCCGTAAAGAAAATTGATCAAATTTGATAATAAGTTATTGCACACAAAAAGTTACTCAACAACACAAGAGAAATACAAATCGTATGGTTTAACTGCACTAATAACAGTATTTACTACGGTCGACACAGCTAAGAATATGAAAAGAAAAATTAATCATTTTTTTCTCTGAAAAGAAACCGTCCATGAAGTGGGTGAAATAATGGATAAAAATTATCATTTAAAAGACTTGGTTTTTATAGTATATTTTCAGGAGCTTTTTATAAATCTTACTTAAAGTTTATTTCTTTTTTTATTAAGGATTTTAGAAAAATCAATAAAATACTATGCAACACACACACATATAAATAAGTGCAGGCTACTTAGAATTATGAAGTTTTGTTCTATTGATTTCAAAGCAAAAAATATCATCTTCTCTGCTTTGTCAATGTAAAGGGTTTTCGTTTAATACCATATGGAAACGAAAAAAACAAAACATATTATGATAATAAAATATGCGGATAATTTTTACTTCTAATTATACATCTTTACACTTTTTCGTAAGAAAGTTTTTCATCCTTTTTTCGAATTTAGTTAATGGATTGAATTCAGTGATAGTTGGTTTTATTATTGTTATTTTTTTTTTTTTGGAAAGGTTTAATACTTTTTAATTCTTATACTTCTTGTAAATATTTTTTACATAATTTTATTGTCGTCCGCTATAATTATTACTGTCGTCTAGTGTATTAGTATTAGTTTTACAATGCGTGGCTACATATACATGTGATTTATAATTCGCCCTCTGTCGATTAATGGCACAAAAAGGCTGAGTAAAGCAATAATTATTTAAATTTCTTTACTTTAAGAGACGGGAAACTCAGAGAATTATACAAAGATTTTCTAGAATTATTTGTGATTATTTCTACTTGAAACCTTACTTTCGTTTATAAGTAAATAATTATAACAATCGTAACATAACAAATTTATGCAGTCTTTTTCTTTATTGTTTTATCTTAATCTATCTATTCGATAGTTTGCTTATGCAATTATTTCAAGAGCAAACTAAACAACTGAATCTATTTTTATGCACAGATTTATGTGTTATGTGACCGCTTGAAGTGACATGCACTCCAAGCAAATATAAACAATTCAACAGAAAGTAAATTTTTTTTGCTCTCTCTACACACCAACAAGTGCTAATCAATTCAAGTACAAAATCATAAGTTGTAATCGTGATAAATGGAACGAGGAAGATACATTGAGTTGTTAAACAAACAAAAAACAAAAAAAAACCTAAAAAAAAGTACGAAATGTCCCTTTTCATTTAGAAAATGCTTTTAAAGCACGTATTTCTCCCCTTTCTTAAAAATAAAATAGAAATAAAAATAACTAAAACTAGAAGAAAAACAGATAAATGAAAACTAAAGGAAAAATAAAACAAAAACACAAGAAAGTATACGTAGAGGTCAGAAGCTCTTCTTTTTTAGTATTGTAGCTGTTAAAATGCCATTGTGATGACTCTATAACTAACGCAAAGATGAAAATGAAGAATCAGACGATTGTCACTATATGAGAGTGTTTGTTTATATTAGCTTGGCAAGAAAGATATTTCGGCGAATTACATTTTTGACAAATTTTAGTAATTTATGTGAATTACACGTGAAGGAGTAAAGGGAAATTTCTCCTTTGGCAATCTATTCCACGTATATTTATATGTCCATCTTCATGCTTGACTATGCAAATGCGCCTGCATGTGAGTGGTTGAATGTCGTAAAAGTTTGTTTGTAAAACCCTCAGGAACATTCCATTCACCTACAGATACGTCATATGCAAATGATTTTCTTTACGATGAATGTTCAGAAGAGACTTGAACTTTTTTCCTTTTTTTTTTAGCACGTTTCCTTATTTTTTATGTTACTTAAAAACCAAAAAATATTTGACACTAAAAAAATAAAAGCAACAAAAGAGAAAGAAACGGCTTTTCAAGAGGAAGACTAAGCTCTGAAGAGTGCGATGTACGACGTAGTGAGCTGACAGATTTAAAACAAAACTATTTTCAACGTTACAGCATTTTATTAAATTCATTTCTTAGCACAATTTTCAGAGATGCACGGATATACAACTGCTCATACTTACCTACTCACCGATAATGTTAAAAGAAATTGATGTCATTTCTTTGATTATCATTTATTTTGCAGATCGTTATCTCTCAGTCTCATAATAATAAATGCTTGCACGTGCTGCTTGTGATTTACTCAGGATTTTTGTTTTTGTTTTTTATTTTTCTCTATTTTTTTTTCTTTTTCTATTTTAGAAAGTGTTGTTCAAAACAAAGTTACACTAGAGACAGATACTAAGCACGTACTTGCTTATATATGCTTACATATATATAAATATACTCATACATAGAAATCTATGTAATGGATTTTATTTGTAATTCTCAAACACATCAAAATCAAGTGCACTTCGAAACTCTTACATAAGTGTAAAGTGGTTTATTAATTTAAACTAATACATTACGTAACTAACTAATGCTATGTAAACGCCTACAGAGATGCTCAGTTACACTTTATCTGCAATCGTGTAAAAAAGTTTGTTTGTTTTCACATACATTTTGGAATGATTTTCAAAAAAATTTTTAGACACTTTTTTTGAATGCAAACGTAATTTAATTTTTCTAACACAATTTATATGTCTAATGAAGGAAGTAGTTTGAAGAAAATGAATTTAATATTTTTGTTTTCCGATTTTTATGTACAACAAAAGACAAATTAGTTTAGGAGAAAAGTTTATCTTGCATATTTTAAAATTTGTGGTGATTTCTATCATAGGATGCTAATGAATTTTTAAGAAATTATGTTAATATTTTCATTAAATAGCCACGAGGAAGCAAGGCAATGTTATGTCACAAAGTGTCGGAAGCATGAAAGCATGAAAGCATAGAAATTTTAAGATAATTAACAGATGTTTATAATTGGTAAGCATTCCAGCGTAACAGCTTACTCAACTGTAACCGTTATTGCAAGCTTAACTAAGAACTTAAGTTTATTTTTTTCTTTTCTGCAGTCTTGTTTGCAAATAACTGTCTTTTCTTTAAAACTTTCGAACAAATGAATTAGTCATTCTGAGCAAGTCACGGTTTGAAAAGATGTAAAGGATCTATTAAGTGTTGCCAGAGAAATTTTATTAAGCTTTAAGAATATTTTTTTCTTCTTTTTACTTTAAGGGGTAATAACACTATACATAGAGTCGTTCTCTTAAGTTTATATAAAAACAACTAAGACACTTATATGCGGGTTTGCCGAACCATGTTAAGAAGCAAAGTCTGGACTCATTTTGTTCCAGACTTTAGATTAAGCTTATATTACGTATTTTAGAATTAGGTTAAGTAGTTTAAGTTTATAGAGTTCGAATAAATACCTCTAATTGCAACTGTGCAGCTATGCAACAGAGATCAATCATTTGATTAGCAACGCCAATCGGTAAAGGAAAGGTAGAGAGGTCAGTCTGGTGTCTGCTGTTGTCGAGTGCGCTCTCTAAGGTATTATAAAAACATTCTCTGATAATATGGAGAACGATACACATTAATAAATCGGAATAATAAATATATTATTATGAATTCTTTGATGATAAGAAAATAATGAATAGATGATAAAGAGGGGTAATAAATATATTGTTACGAAATTTGGCCTTTCGTGTTCTTCCTTAAAGGCACAGTTCGTATCTCTAGATCGGAAAAAGCTTAGATTTTGGTTATTTACAATTTCCTTTATTTATTAACAAGTATTTATAATCTCAATTATTTTACAATTTATTACAAAGTAATTATTTTCTTCAACGCTTAGTTACTTGTCTAATATTTTTAATCGACTGTCTTGGCTAAGCAAAATTCTCTGCTTATAAACCCTACGAATATCACAAGCTCTGCATACCCTTCTGCTATACCTTCGAATACGTAGTTTCATTAATCCCATTCCAGACATTTGCTTTTATTGACAGCTGCAAATATGCCTTTTTATGATCGCTGTAGGTATCACATTCAAAGGAATTTCCTCTCCATCGATTTAGCAAATTTGCTGTAGTTGCCTTTTATTAGTTTGTGATTTTCGTAATAAGATTATAATGAGTAGTAATAGATTAGTATAAGGAAAAAAATATAAATAACAGAAATATTATAATAATTGAGTGGGAATATAAATAACCTTTATAGAAAATATATTCAGAGTGTGTTTCCGCCTATAAGTGATAGCTAATTAAGTGAAGGTAATCTCTTCTCCCCTTAGCTGTGCGTTCAAGAAATAAATATAAATTTTCCTGTTAGGGCTTTGTAGAAAGGATGGAAATTTACATTCTTACAATCTTTTTTGCTCATTATCTTTGTCTTATCTAAAAAATTTAAGATAATTTTAATAATAATAATAATTTTTTCAAATTTTGCTCTAGGTATTGTAAGATCACTCTCGTAATATACAACAGAATGTTTATCGTTGTTACGGTTGCAGTTTGTCAGAAAATAAAAAAAAAATTATTGACCGACTTAATCCATTCTCAACGTTAGCTGCTTGCAAGAATTTCTAATATATTCGTTAAATTTGAAAACGAAATTTTAATTTTTGCGAGGGGGAATATGATCATTAAAGATAGATAAGCGGATGTACAGAAGAATAGGCAGCGGACTTGCCCGGATTGTTTCACAAATTATTACACAAACTCATAATTTCACAAATTATTATGGACTTTACAAGATCCCTAAAATTTCCTTCACAAACGTTTTGATAAAATGAACACAACACCGCCAAGTTTCGATAGTGGTTTAGAAAGTAAAAAAGTTTATTAACATATGGTCTTTGAGTAAAGTAGAAGTAAAAGTCCGTGTCTATATAAAAAATTTGTTTTGTGAGATTCTTTGGAAAATAAAATTTAGGCATGCCGGGCCGTCTTTTTGTTTCTTCACTTTTCTTACTGTACCTACTACGTATTATAACTTTAGAACAATGAACCAAAAATTTTCCTAAATTTGCCTCAAAACCTTGTGAGTAATACGGGATTTTTTTTTTCGAAAAAGGTGTTGTCAAACTCATAATCATTTTTTTACAACAATTCTTGAATATTTATTGGACCATTTAAGCTTGAAAGCAGAAAAATAAGATTTAGAGATATACATAATGTGAAACCTTTAAGATTTTTTCAGCTTCTATTGGCCCATTTATAAACGATTTCTTTGAGAAGGAAAAGATAATTATAAGTCACAATTTTTTCGCTATTTCATAGAGAAACGGAACTACATCTTCTCTTACGATGTTTTTTTTGATTTGCTTACAAAGTCCCAAATGACTTCTGCAAGGTTCATCAACAAATGGTTTATTTTTCTCTAATAGAATCTTTTAGTCGTAGCTGTCAATTTATTAAGAGACATAAAACAAACTCTTTAATGATTATTTGAAGAAAGGAAAGAGAAAATTACAGAACAATACTTTTTGGTTACTTCATTAGAAAATACTCCATTAATTTTATCTGTGAAATCAGAGAAATCAACTCACTTCGAACAAACAAAATCTATATTAGAAAAGTCCTCTTCAAAAACCTTTTCTTAAGCTAACTTAAACAAAACGTTACTTGAATATAGTTAAACGAATTTTCTTTTGTCCTGACTTTCTTCGATTAAGAAGAGTGGAGGAAAAATCCTTTTTATTTTGTTTCAGACGAAATTTCATTTCAAGTACTTTTGGAATTTTTAATTTGGTTTTAAAATGTTAACAATGTGAGGTCAAGTTAATTAACTTAAAAGAAAAACATATTACGGAATAAGCAAAATGTGACAGAAATAGACAGCAAAGATAGATGGAATGGATGATAAAAAAAAAGAAAATATCAAATATAAAGGTCTGTCTAACAAACTGTTGAGTATGATGGCATAACAATTAAAACGTTTTCTTTCAAGTATTATCTATTTGCGAGCAAGCGTTGATGTGGTAGTAGTAGTAGTAGTACGCAAATGTAAAATATTTAGAAAACGTTCCATGCACGCAACCAATCAACTTTTCATTTATTTATTTTCTTTATGTGTTTGAATCTCTTTCTCTCTCTCTCTCTAACGCAGTTGACCTTAAATTTAAAGGTACATCCATAACACAAGTTCAAGATAATTCATTTATCACATTCACTTTTTAAGAACCGAATGGATAAACAAGAACGTCAAAATAATGAATCCATTATAGGTTACAAAAAAAAAAAAAAAATAAAAATAATAGAAAGCAATACCCGGAGGATATTTTTAAACATGAAAATATGTACATATGTATGTATGTACAAATATTAACATTCAAGTTAAGGTTTGTGTTTTCAGAATACTTTCAACGAACACAGGCATACACACACATGTATGACAGAAGTTTGGGAATAGATGGCTTGCACAACGCATTTTCCTCGAGAGCTTAGTCAGTCTATCAAGTCAAGTGGTATATCCCCAAGTATACTTACACACCTATATGTATACATAAATTATAAGTTCTGTGTAAATAAATAATTGTGTGCTTGTGAAAGTGAATATTTATCTTACATCAATGCACTTACACACGCAACAATGGAAAGCAAATTCTGTTTACTCTCCGCTGTATTGCTACTGCGTAATTGAGCGAAAGTATAGAAAATTGTACTTTAATAAATTTTATATAAAAAAGTAATCTCGACTTTAAAATCTTTAAACAATATATCAAATTGTTGTTGAGATCGTGCATAAGTTTTATAATTAATATTTGATTTAAAAATGCTTGCAAAATTTTCCCATCTTTCTAGTAAAGCGTATGGGGACAGATTAACTAAGCTTTTGTGGCCTTATGTTGAAAAGGAATTTATTTTTTCAACATTTTATTGAATACACCAATCATTGACATATACGTATATACACTATAGGTTTACGTTGAAAGCACTTATTGTTTACTGCTAAGACTTTATTCGGATGCGAGTTTGGTAAGCTTAGTTTATCAACTTCTTAAGGATGCTATGAAGATATAGATAATTATTACTTCTAAAAATAAGTAAATCAACGGGTTTGTGAAGATTTGTGTAAGCACAAGCAAATATTCTACAGAGATCAATTTTCAGTACAAAATTATTCGTAAAGCGCATATATGTTTTATAGTCAGGATACTTCCTTCACTTATTTCCCTCTAAGGTTTTGTTTTCGCTATAGTTATCATTTAGATATCCTTCGTGGAAGTCTGTTATTACTTTTAGATATTTACGCCATTCTTTGCTTGCTCACCGTTATTATTTTAACTGTTTATCTATTATTTGTATCGTACACCACTTCTATTAAGGGTATATTAAATTTCTTAGGATGTATGTAACATGAAGAAGGACTTAAGACAAATCCATTGTTTATTATAAAGGTGGAACTAAAAAATAATCTAATTCCAAAAGATTTTGAATCATTTTTTGAATTAAGCTAAAGATAACTGTCCATCTGTCCATATCCTACTGAATTCTAGGTACTATTCGTAATTTTCGCATACTTTAGTGAAATTTTCATTAAAATGTTTTAACTTAAGGACACACACTAATGAAAATGGATTTGATCGGATCATTTTTACGAACACCTTCAATGTAAGGCCTTAGTTTGAAATTATACGAAAAATCTTTTCCATTTTTAATACATTAAAAGTTGGTATTTTCACATACGAAATTGATGCGAAAAATTTCGATGGAAATGAAACATTTCTTGAACTCTTTCCTATACAGATATTCTTCCAAAAAAAAAATGGCGTTCATATGCAATAAAGTCCAGTTTTTTGGTCTTTTTTAAAGAAAAGTGGCACAAAATAGACATTTTGATATATAAATTTCTTATGGTAAATACGGACTACATTGGTATACTTTTCGTTTCCCTATTTATATATAAAGTCTACCTGTAAACGATGCTTTTATATGAATAAATAAATTATCATTTATTTGAAATTTTAATGCAAAAACAAATTAAAAATTTGATTAAGCGTAGTGGTATAGGGTACTTTATGGTAGTCTTTGCTCGAATATAATTTTTTAAATTGTTTATAGTTACTATTGTGTCCTCGGTTTTCTTACAGACCACAGACTTTTATATTTTTACTAAATTGTTCTATACGAAAGCATACAATTATTGACCTTTTCATCGTAATGCTCTCTATACTTTTGCATTTTTGTTTCTTTCTTCACAGTACTAAAACTTTTGCGCGACCTTCTATCGTTGATGGTAATGAAAACGGTAACCACAGCGTATTTACTCTAAGTATTGAATTTCCTTTGGTCGCTTTTAATAAAACTAACAAAAAAGACAAAAAGAAAAAAATGGAAAAAGAAAGGAAAGAAATATTCCGACGGTATCCCGGATATTTAATTCGTATCAGTAGTGAGGTGATATGAATGATGATGAAAAATTGAATTTGAAACCATTCAAAAATATCAATTAATTGAATTTTGTAGCACAAACATACACAGAAAACTTATAAAATATGATTTGAATAATAAAATCTTCCTCTCTCTCTTTGATAATAGAAATAAATAACGAATAAATGCAAAAGATTTAAAAAACCAAAAACGAAAAAAAAAAACAATTGAAAAATAATGATTGAAATGAAAACGATAAAGAAATATATGAAAGTCACAGCTTTTTAAATGATGAGTATTTTTACACGGAAGTTTTACAAACCTATAAATTTCGCTTCAACTACAGACTGTAAGTTATTGGAATAAATAATTAAAAATTTTCTCTTCTCCCGAGATTGCTTTAACTTTAATGATTCCAAGTGCTGTGTTCTGAATGGATAAAACTTTTTAATCCATTTGTCGCTTATTGGAAGAAAACATTATGAAGCGACACATGTGTCACGAAAATATATTTTTTGAAATTCTCCCGGAAACATCTTTCAATGTTTTATTACAGACTTATACAGCGAGATATTTTCGACATGACAAGCATTGTTTCTACAGAGAGTATTTGTACGCTTTTTAAGAATTTAATTATAAATTGTTTCTTTGTCCTTATGAATGGAAAGTAAGCGGAACTATGTAAAAATCTTACTCTTAAATGCGATTTTAATTTTATTCATAACTAACAACAAAATACCAAGTGGGATGAAAAGTTCGTAGGGTAACATAGGAAGATTTTTTGTTATAGAATTTGATTTTATTATTCAATATAGCTGCCTTCGAGAGCGATGCAACGATTATAGCAGTCATACAATTTTTCGATACCGTTTTTATAGTACGATTTGTCTTTAGCCTCAAAATAGGCAAAATAGGCCACTCGGCTGACTGTCGATTGGATTCCGGTGTGAAATGATGGAGCCATGTTTCATCCATTTCCACATATCCACGCAAAAATTCGTGTTTATTGCGATTGAACAGCTGCAAACACTGCTTAGAATTATTAATTCCTTGTTGTTTTTGGTCGATTGTGACCTCACGCGGCAGCCACTTTGAACAGAGCTTTCGCATATCCAATATTTATTCATGATATGTCCAACATGTTCCTTTGATATCTTTAAGGCGTCGACTGTGTGCATTGCCATCGGTGCTCATTTCGCCTCGTTTAAATTTAGCAAACCGTTTCCCTACGGTTTATTTTTCTGGTGCAAAGTCCGAATAATATTCTTCAAGCCAAGTCTTGGCTTCAATCGTATTTTTTTTCGTATTTTTTTATTAACACACGAAATTCCTTTTTATCCATTTTTTCAAACAAAAGTCGCCTTACTAAAAATGCTGTAACTCACATACTAATAGTGCAACAGCTGCCAAATTTATACACGTATCTTTTGAAGGTTATGGTTAACTAAAAATCATAGTAGCTCTATCTGTGTGTCAGTCTACGAACTTTTCAGCCCATTTGTTAAGCAAACTGCTATTATTTATCTCTCTGAGCTCTAGTGTACATCGTTACTATAAATTATTTTCGTTCGCTTGTTAAGAATTCAAATATAAAACTTATTGCATCCATTTTGAGCAGCAACTTAGGTTTGTCCCTGTCAATTGAAAGTGGGTAGGACTGTATTTTAATCTTTAATAGAAATAAGCGAGTCAGTGCTATTTATCTTTCTAAACGTTAATGTGTATCATTACTATAAAGCATATTCGTTTAACTTTTAATTATTTAAACGTAAAACGTACTGAAGAATTGTATAAAAGTTTTACTTAAATGTGATTTTAATCTTTGTTCACAAAATTAACGTCAAACAAGCGAGTTTTTTAGCGTCAGGATGGCTTATATCATTCTAAGAGAGACAAGCAAACAAACAAAATTACAGACAAATTGATGGACAAAGACATAGCTTAGCAGACCGATGTATACATGGACAGGCAGACTATACAAATTCTTTTCTAATACACATATGCTCTCCGCTGACGCCTATAAAAGCAGAGAATCTGTTTTTTTTTTTTAATTTTTTTATAGGTTTTTTTTATAAATCAAATACAAAACGTAAAAAATTAATAATCAATTTGTTGTTGGTTTACTCCGTGCGTACAAATTTATGCAAAAAAAAAAAAAAAATTAAAAACGATTTTAAACTCTTAGTTTATCTATCGAATTAAATTAAATAAAATTTATGAAAAAACTAACGGATTAAATAAATTCCGCAAGCTAATGTCAATAATGTTCGCAATCTGTAATGGTTCGTATAAAAACAACAAATAAATATAAACAACAAGAATTTTTTATGACTTTACTGTGACTTTGCACACATTCATCCGGCCTTAAATTTTATTAAGGACAGTACATGTATGGTCCCATATGCATGGTCCATGATTTCAGACATTTCGCTTTGTTTGCTTTAAACAATAATAAGAGCGAATGCATGCAACTTACATTTAAATCATAGTTGGTTTGTTTGCTGTAAAGTCAGGAAAATCGAAAGAGCAACGTTCGGCTTCCAAAAAGTTTACTTAAAAGTTGTTCAACTGTGCGATACTCTTTCTAGCATGAAGGTCAGATAAGTATGCATAAGAGTATGTTGTAATGAAGAAAATTTCATAACAATTGCATTGAAAACTTCTGCAATAATATTTTAAATTAAAATTAAAAATTTTTGTTACGCGTATAGTATTTTCAATTGTTTTGTAGGTTTCCAAATAAAGTTTTTCACATCACTTTTTCGGTCTTCGTTTTTATAACGCTTTTTGTTTCTCTCTCGTCCGTTACAAAGGACGCTGGATTTAATTGAACTAACTCATAAAATTTACAAAACATACCATAAATACTAGGAGATATGATCTAGAATAACAGTAAATAGTTTCACTTGATATCTAAAACTTTGTTAATGCATTTTATAAATCCTTAAGAGAATATCTGACACCGGATTGCTTAGATAAATAAAAAAAAAAAACAATTTGAAATTGAATCGTTGTAATAAAAATTTGAGATTCTTTATAAAATGCAAATGTTCTCTCGGAATGAAAAGCCAAACACAAGCCAGTATATCCTGAAATATTGATATTTGTATGTAAATCCTTATAAATCAAATAATAATAATATGTATGCAGATGCATTTTAATATATCTAATAATTCATTCTATTGTTTCACAAGAGCTGATGTTCATTTTTTTTGGTTAAAATAAGTGAGCTAGGGAAGCTAAGCTGAGGAGATAACTATCTAAATTCACGAGTACATTTTTTTCAAGACATCTATTTATCGTTTCAAATTTCCAAGGTATCGTTTCAAAGTAACAAAATGAAATTGAGGACTACTATCACGTTTGTCCGAAAGTAAGGCTTTCATTTCAGAAAAAATTACATTTTTTTTGATTTTTACCTCTTAAGGGATGCAAGGAACAGTGACAGATGGAATAGTAATATAAGACGAGGTTATTAAGAGTATATTTAAATATTAAAATCATAATTTTGTAAAAATATTTTTAAAAATGGCCGTTCTTGTGAGGTACCTTCAATTCAAGAGGATTTGTGGCAAGCAGCATAACTGCTGCTAATTTGAATTAAAAAACAAATGAGAAAATTATATTCGGCTGTGCCAAATCTTTTATATTCACCGCCTTTATATTCAAAAAGGGGGAAAAACTAAATTTTAAGAGGTAGGAATATCGTGCAACCTGGCCGGCTATGAAATACTGTGAAGAAGAGACAGAGCAAACCAGCAAGAAAACAGACATGCTTTCAGCTTATACTCTAGGCGTGGTTTGTGATCGATTTGGCCCATTTTCAATAGCAAAGTATGCGAAAGAACATCCTATGTTTCAGATTCCAAATTTGAAGGCCATATCTTCATTTTCGCGGACACAAGGATGTTACCACAATCGTTACAAAAACGGACGACAAGCTGATTAAGAACAGATACATACTTTATGGGATCGTTGCAGCTTCCTGCTGAGTGTTGCAAACAAAATGACGAAATAATTATTCCCCATTCTTTGGTGGTGTTTAAAAGAAAACATAGAAATACTTATTTTTCTGCCCATTTTTTTTTTATATAGAAGAAGTACTTTAAAAGATTTTTTATGTTATATTTTTCATGTTGCGAATGGTAATTGTTATGCTTATTGTTTTACTAAATCATTTATTATATTGCTTATATTCTATTAGATTGTGTTTACGGTTTATTAAATGTATTCCTTTTATTTTGTACTCAGTAAATGTGTAAAACTGCACTTGCGATTGCTTTCGCTTTACACAACTTTTTCATAGGAGCAAAAATTCTTGAATTAACCTTGGTTGTCATTTTGAATTATCGTATCTCGAGAAAAGTGGGTTTAAGGTTTTGAAATATTTTGTAGATTTAAACAAATAGAAAATTCAACTGTTTTAAAATTTTTGCCGTCAGACTGCTATCACAGCACCAAAAAACTGCACCTCCATTTTCAATTAATTTTTTCCTTTTAACCTTAAAGTATTTGCGCTGGAACTTACCGGTTTTGCGGCATTTGTCAAAAATGAAATCGCATTCCTTACATCTTACTTGTTGTTGTGAAATGACAGAGCAAACGGTAAGAAAACGTATAGTCTTACGATCCAGTTTAAAATTAATAAACAGACTTCTCATACTTGTAATCTCCTAGCAGAACCATTGACATCTCGCTCTCAGCTTTATATCCGCCCAAAACTTATCTCGATGAAGTTGCGTTAACATATTTCTATTTGGAAATGCTTTTAAATGAGGAAAAATATTCTCTGCTAGTATATTTGAAATGCACAGCCAAGCCGTTAGGTTACAAGTACCCCGTTGGGATACCTTTTGTCCATGTAATCTTTTAATAGCGTTGCGGGAAAAAGTGCTAAATTTCAAATAAAAAAGTCTTTTGTTTTCTATATTATACAAGGTTCATAGAACCTTCTAAGCAGAAAAAAAAAATCTTCTTGAAAGTTTTAGAATTCATTCGAATTGCAATTGTGTACCATATTCCCGAATAAGCAACAATATTGGAAACAATAATTTCGGACAGAAACATAATTTTTGGATCACCGCAATTTTCAGTGATATGTATACAACCCCAACACTTTTCTAAATTAGAAGAAGGTCTTCAGCTTATAATGAGTTTGAAATAGTAACCATCTTAAGCAAAGTGAAATGAATGAAAAATAAACAAAACGAGCAACTTCTTCTAACGAACTTCTAAATGCTTTTCATAAAAATTGACATTGGATTTTAATTTGATATTTTGCTTGCGTTGAAACATATTGTTAACCGTAATTTGTAGAATTTCTCAGTTTCTAGATACAATACGCGCTTAAGAATTCTTCAGAACTAAACTGTTTTTGTTATGACAACTACTCCCCCACTCTTTCCACATTAGTGAATGTAAAAATAAATTCTGTTTTTATTGTTATGGTAAAATCCAAATGTTCATATATAACATATGGAAAGCATACTAATTGTTTATTAGGCCAATAAATATCATATCCGCTCATGTGAAACACTTTGATCGATAACGATCAGTGAACTTTTCATGACACTTCCTCTCAACGATAAACTTGTAATTATGTTAAGAAATCTACCAAATGATAGCACGCTTGAATTGATGGATTTTTGTGTTAATTTATAACAACACACGTGTAATATATATTTATTATATACGAAATGCGTCGAGTTATTGGTAATAAAATTGTCATTTCGGTAAAAACAAAAAAAAACACGAAAAAAAAAAATGAAAAAGAAACTGCAGTCATTCATTGTAGGTTGTTCATTGCGCTATTTCAAAAGAAACGTTCAGAAACGAAAACAAATATGTCTCAAATGATGGAATCATATCTTTGGATCTATGAGGAAAATACTACTTATGTTCTTTTTAATTTATGAAATTTTTAAAAGATCACAGATCGAGAAATATTTTTATTATTATGATTTAATTTTAATGCATCTTTGGGGATGAAATTTGAAGCCCTACTGCTATACATTACATTAAATGAAAATAATTCAAAACATTATAGTCGTGGAAAACCGACCAAAAAAACTCTACGCCTATTGCGTGATAGAATTTTTAATTTATTTTTTTAGAAAATTGCTACCCGTTATACCCTGTTTTGATGCAAAGACATTTTTTTTTTTTGGGAACACTTATAGAAAAATCGGGGACTAAAGAGTGGACTGACATGGTTCGAATTTAGCAAACTTAATTTTTGTGTTAAAGATTCTTTTATTCTTCTACTACAATTGCAAAAGCTAACTTTTCATTACAAGTTTTATATGTGATGGGGTAAAAAAATAGCTCTTGGTGGTGCATTTTCGCTACAATTAATTTTTATTCCAAGTTGCTATGAGGGAAACATTTTCATTATAAAATATTACAAATTAACACTTTTTCCCATGTAAAGACTTATTTTCTATGAAAACCCTTATATGGGTTCGGGTCCAAGTAGTAAACGTACGTGTTCCAAATCTAATACAGTTAATTTTTATTTCAAATTACTACTAAGGACACATTTCTCCATTTTACCATATAAACACTTACTTTTCATAAAAAGATCTATAAGGAAAATAGTTCAAAAAAGATCTCATCCGATTCAAATTTTTCACATTTATTTTATATATCAAAATGACAATTTCTAGCGATTTTTTCGAAAAATGTTAGAAATTGTACAATTTTTTTTAATTAGTGCGCTATATGAAGGGTACTCGCCAGGATAGCAAATTTCTTTGAAATCTCTCCAAAATCGAGATATGTTATATACGAGAATACATGGATAGATCAGATAGGCAGACGGATGGACGGATAGACAGGCGCACATGAAAACCGATGGTTGGACAAGCGTAAGTCGATTTATTATTCAGTGGTCATAATAAAAGGTGCATCTATCTTAAGCGTTTTTGGATATTACATCCGCACAAATTTAATATACTCTGTACCGCAAGTAGGGTTTCAAAAAATCGGAAGACTTTAGAAGTTTCCATCAACACTCTTTGAAAAGCGAAATTTGATGACAGATAACGGTGAAGATGTATAAAAATTTTATGAGCGAAATAAAATGAGTGACTAATACGTCGTCTATTACACTTTTTGTGAAGAGCAAATACAATTTTTGACTTGTTTAATCGACGGCATTTTACGTTGGCTTTAATGATCCATTAAAATACCACTACTTGTGGGTCATTAACAATACGAGTGTCTTTACTTCATCGTTGCTTATCATTCAAAAAAGCTTTTTTGTCTTTCGAATATTGCATGAGTAATGTAGCGATAATAATAATATCTATTCGAATGGATTATACAAGGAAACGAAACCTCGAACGTAACAACAAATGTCATGATTATAAAGAAAGAGATTATTTCGGTATGAATATCTATTGACAAATCTTATGGTTATAAGTTATTGGAGATTGACGAAGCAAGTTATAAACATCATAAATATTGAAATAATATTGAAACATATTGTTTCAAAATTCAGTAATTGTGAAAGCGAAAATGTTAGCTATACTTTGATAAAAGTTTAAATATTTTTTATTGTCTTTTGCCTTAGTATAAAGTGTGTAAATAAAATCGTACATTCACTTCCCTCCATATTTTGTCGATTGTGTGTACATATTATACATTATTTATTGTCCATTATACATTATCCATTGTTCATTATCAATTATTTATTCCCCCGTTTTTCTTTTTCATTAGCCATTACGTAACAGTAGCAACCCTTTAATCTCTTATGTGCAATATTATATAATATGCTATGTAATGTATAATATATGTATTATATAATAGATAATAGATTGTACTTGCAATCGCCTATTTGCAATGTTATGTGTGGGTGAAGAAGTACTCAAGGCATAATGAGACATTAGGGAAAAAATCAGTACTTCTTCTCCTATTTCTATAAGAATTATCAAAAACATTTACTCTGCCGGCGATTAGTACATGGGCGAATAAGAATACGCTTAGAACTTAATGAAGCCTTATGCGAATTGTCAAAAAAATTTACAGAAATTCTGCCTGTTTGTCCTATCATGCCCCTTTCAAAATCTATTACTACCCGAAGAGTTGTTTCCACAAGTCAAGAAGGAAACAATTTCTACGCATACATTCTGCAACGAAGTATTCTGCGTAGAGCAATTCATCCCGGATCGTCCGATTTCTTAGTCACACTAGTTCGAGCTATAATGAGTTCGGTTAATTTGGCAATACTCGGCTTCACCCTTTCATTCGGATTATGCAGGCTTCCAGGAATATCATCCGATTTTCTCACCGTAGATTTTTTATGTCCAAGAAGAAATATCGGCACGACTTTTCTATTAGCCCTCGGGTCCTCAAAAATCTGGAGTATAGAAATCTACGCATCAAATGCTAACGGATCTCTGTGACTAAATAGAAAAGAGAAGAGAAGTCTTCAGACAGTTCTCTCCCGATAAACTCTTTGGCTTCTCTATGGAGAATTTCGCGTTGCTGGAAGTCCTATGAATAAAAGCAAAAATATTTCCCTTTCTAACAACAAGCCGCCCATGATGCTTATAATGAAGCCAAAGGAAACGGAAACGGCCATAGATTTCTTGGCAAAGCATAAATATTTTTACTGGTTAATAAAAAAAAGTATATAAAAGGATCCCTAATCCTTTTTCGTTTACTGTTTTTCTTTCGGAATCCTCAGTTACGTCAACCCACCCGCAGCGGCGAAAAGTAAAAACATTTGCCTAATGATTCTCGAAATTAATTATTGTTTCTTGCTGTAGGTTTCCTCAGCAATGTAAATATTACGAAGACACAAATTTCCTACATTAACGACTGTCTATTATGGCAAATTCTCCTCCCTACGTTTCCTGCATAATGGTATAATCGGTTATCTAAATGCAAGCTATTCGCTTCTCATTATCTGCTAATATTAACCTAAAATTCGTTTACAGTGGGTTACCTGCTATGCGCTTCCTTTATTACTAATTTATTGATTTTCATTTATCCTTTATTCTCGTTACACATTACCTCGTAGTCATTACTCATCACAGCACCGATCATTGAATGCTTTACAAAGCGAGAGCATAAGCGATTACCGTCAGCATATTCGTTTCCTTTATATATATATATATATATATATATATATATGTATATATGTATGTACATTGCTCTGAACGTTCAATTTTTAATCTAGGAAGAATAAAAGCAACCAAATAAATATAAAATATAAATACTTTCGGTTTTCGTGTCCGAAGGTATCAACTAAATCTGTCGACTTATTTGTAATTTATGTCATTTTCAAATATAACGAAATATTACATAAGCATTTAGAATTAGAATTAGCGTTAGATGAAGTGATTCACTCGATTATATTCCTTATGCGGAAATATATGTTACAGCTCACGTTCTAGTCCGAACACATGATACTAAAACATCTTCGTAAGTTTTAAGTCATTATCTTACTTTCATCAAATAATTAGAAATATCTACAACAAGGAAACAAGGAATGTCAGATGACGTTAACTTTGAAAGTCCAGGGGTTTCTCTACATTGCAATTGTTAGCTATTTTCGAAATACAGCAATATATTGCTTAAATGCCACTTAGTTTGGTTTGCAACTCCTCCTATTACATAAATTTATCTACAAGATGAGGGTATTGTTAAAAAAAAACCTTTGAGATAAGAGCAAATTTTCCAGGCCAGGACTTAAATTTTACTAGGAAACGTAAACCATTTTTTCGGACCGAGGTTATTAAAAACATTCCAAATTTGAAAAAAATTTTTAATTAGAAAACTAATTATAAGCGTGTATTGTTTACGAGATTTATAATTCACTATGAAATGTTAACCATTTCTTCGCCCCGGGGAAAAATTACAGCTTTAAAAAAAACTTTTAATTAGAAAACTAATCATTAGTGTGGATTGGTTACGAGAATAGTAGTTATCTACTAAATTCACTATAGACCAGTTAGTTAATCGTTATCTATGAAATTCATGAGTATCGATATTTTTTATGTCAGTGAAGACTAATAAACATATATATATATATACAAGCACATGAAATTAATACAATTACTATGCACGGCAGCATGCAAATATGTGACGACATTGAATGAGGGCAATGGTGCTGGCACGCTCACAGCAAAATTACGGATGTTCTTGCTCGCAAACTTAGATAGCAACGTATGTTTATTACGCACGCACTCCCCTTTAGGTAAAAGTGGGAAAAGCAATATTTTAATGAATACTAAGAATATTTTATAGAAACTTAAGCCATAAATAAATAAAAAAAAAACAATAAAACAAACAAACAAATATCGAATTTATAGTGAATTTTCGTAGAAAATAAATTTTATTTTGCTCGTACCTCATGCTTTGTCGAAGATGACAACTAAAAAAAAATGAGTGATAATATTATTATTATTAGTATAATTCCTATAAGTTAATGAAATGAATTCTTAGACTAGAGAAATGAATTGAGTACCACTAGCAACATAGCCTATTGGCTCGATTTTTAAAAAACGATGATTAGATGCTAAGTCTAGTATAATAGTTTCAATAAAGCAATATAATAAATTTATATACTACGTTCAGTAGCTGATTTCAGGATGTCCATGGGATTAGTTGTTCCAAATGCAATCCTTCTCATAAGAGAAACATTTACGCATTCGTAAGGAAGGTGTCTTACTGTAAGAATTTAGCCACAACTGCAGATTAGAGCAGAAGATTTCTTAAGTATACATTAGTGTGTTTTCGGCCGAGGCAAATTGTAGCAAGTGTTCTAATCTTAACTTTGTCAATATTAGTTGAATATATTGGAGGAACAAGTTTCGGATTAACAGAAGAATAATGCTGATGATGGTATTGTTGATTAGCTTCCATGATTTTCGCTTTCACTTTTTTTCCAACGTATCTTTGATATCGTCCACAAATAGAGGTGCAGAAGCAAGGGACTTCGCCGCTCATTCAACTTGCTCATTTCCCAATAAACCGATAACACCAGATACCCAAAGTATTTTAATCTTGTCTCCGGATGTTGCTGTGGTATTTCTTAATTTGTTAATGGTGCTTCAGTTGGAAATTGAAGGATTTTGAATAGCTTTTAATACAGACAGGCTATAAGGCGACAATAATAGTTTTGAGTTTCTTATTATTGGCGAAGTCTGCGGCCTTAAAAGTAGCTCTGGCTTCAGCTGTGAATGTCGAGACATTTTTGTGAAGTATGCGATTTAGTACAATTTGCCCTGAAGCGTCTACCACGACAAAAGAGGGTGTAAGATCGATAGATTTAGAGTCGTCAGTATAAATGAGATGCCAACCGTCATTTTCTAGTATTTGGATTGTTTCTTCAGCTAGATTCCTGAAGATGTCATTTGGAGCGAGCTCTTTTTTGTATCGAGGCAGAGAAATATCACATGAGTATTCTTTTAAAAACCATGGAGGTTTGAGTCCAAAATATCGACAAATTTTTAGGGAAATTTTCAATTCGTCTGCAATATATAAACAGTAGGCGATCGCTGATGGTGTTCTTTTGCTTTTCTTAGCAGTAATAGATTTTTTAACGTCTTCGTGAAGAACGAATTTGTTGGAATTCAGAAGTTTGGGGTTTGGCTTGGTTTTTACTTCATAAAGCCTATTTTCCATGTCTGGGAGACCGGTTTCAGGTATAATACTTTTGATAGGCGTCTTTCGAAAAGCATAGGTGCTGGCTCTAAGAGCTTGAAAATAGGCCGATTTTAGGATGTTTAAATTAGATTTGCAATTATTACAATAAATTATCAGACCGTAGTCGATCTTGCTAAGAACAGCATTTTGCTGTACTTTTCCATGCAATATATTGTATAAAGTTAATCCCTTTTAAAATTGAATTCTTTATCTAGAGATAATGTGGTTTCCAACGGTACTTATTAGAGAATGTGAGACCAAGAATTTTGAGAGTCTCTACATTTTGTATAGGCAAACTATTAATGTCAATAAGCTGATTTTCTCCACCATATAGATGCTTTATACAAATATGCATCTTTTTGATTTTTGATTGGAAATTTTCACACCTAAAGAATTGATTTAGCTTGAAATATCATCTATGATAGACTTGAGTATTTTGATTGCTCTCGCGTTATCTTTTTCGTTTGTTAAGATATATAAACCGTCAGCGTAGAGACAAAGATCAATTGTGGAGCTCTGGCATAGAGTTTTACTTATTGTTCATTGAAAGCAATCTGTTAAATTGTAACGGAGAGATAAAATCCTTGTGGAATACTATTCATTAGAGAGAAAGTTTCAAAGAAATGATCATTAACTCTGACTTTAAGTCGTGTGTATGACATGAAAGATTTGATGTAATTTAAAAAGTTGGATACAAGTTTCCACGATTTCATGGCGCTTACAATAACATGAACGCCCACTCTATCAAAACCTTTTTCGAAATCAAATGAGAGTATCGTGACATGGTTTTGTTCAGTAATTGCTTTGATTATAAAATGATCGATGTGCAGAAGAGCGTTGAAATGCCATAATTTTATCCAAGAGCTTGTAGAGACAAGATAGTAAAGAGACTAGACGATAGTCCGATATTATGGAAACATGTTTTTGGTACTGAAACAATTACCGCAAGCTTCCACATGTTGGGAATATGACCACTAAAAAATATGGTGATGTATAGCAATTTCTTCTCACTGGAGTTAGAATGATTATTTGGTATTTAGATTATTTGGTATGACATGTGACCCAAGTCGGGCGTCTTCCCATTAGATTTGGAAACGTGGCTTTCAAGATCTAAAATTGATATACGATTTTCCAGAAAGATAGGACGTCTATAAATAGGTTCAGCGTTTGATATAGAAATTAGATTTTTTTTATTTTCGATTAATTCATTGAAGAAGTTACAGTCAGAAAAGTAATCGTAATTATTTTTTCCAAAACGATTGGAGATCTCACCTGCTTCAGTTAAAGTGAATGCGATTGTCAGAAATTTCATTGGAATATAAAGTCTTACTTAATTTTTTGATTTTGCTCCATAACATACTCAATGGCGTATTTCTTTAAATTATCTTGGAAGAATGTTCAAAACTGAGTGCCTTAGATTTTCGTAACTCTCTCCTAAATTGGGGATCTAGTACGCACGTAATTCTCTTTAGGTAAAAGTGGGAAAAGCAATATTTTAATGAGTGCTAAGAATATTTTATAGAAACTTACGCCATAAATAAAAGAAAACAATGAAACAAACAAACAAATATCGAATTAATAGTGAATTTTCGTAGAAAATAAACACTACTTTGCTCGTATCTCATGCTTTATCGGAGATGACAACTAAAAATAAATAATAGTTTTACATGAAACAAAAGCCTACAAATTTTATTGTTCACATGTATCTGGGTATATATGTCAGTATGGAACACATTCACTGTTCCATTCCGATGACACAAATGCTACTTAAATTATTTTTGTTTTTTTTTTCTTAACTCTTTCTATGCTCGTACTAACATTAAAGGGTGTGTTCAATTTCACTACAAATATGCGTCGGAGACCCGCTGCGGCACTATAGCAGATATTTTAATTATGTGCAAAAATGTCTGTATGTATATCAATTATTCGTTCTTTTTTTTCGATATCGTAATTACGACTTAAAAACCTTGTCTGCAAGGACCAATGTCCATCTTTGAAACAATTACGAAATACGAACAGTATCGAATATCGTTAATAAGCGACTGGTGGGTATTAAAAAATTCGTCTTAAGTCGAATATTAGTTTTGTTTTTTGTTTTTTTTTTCAAGAAACAAGAGAGAGTTGTGCTTTTCATTTTGTCTGCTAGTCACACATATACAAGAACATGACATGCATTTGATATTAATCGATGGATTATTCTGTTGTTAGTGGTCATATTTAATATGGAAGTGATTTATTACTGCATTGCAGTAAGCGTATGCATGCATGTGCGTGCATACCTATTGACACCATATAGTAATAAATTTTTTTTTCTTTTCAAATATCAGCAGAGAATTAATCAAACTGGTTTATGGTTTTCAAGGATGCCTGATAACTTTATATATTCAAACATAATTTGAGGAGTTTTTTTGACTTTAAGAAAAAATGACTTTTGCTTTTTAATGCTTCTGTATTTTCATGATCATCGAGAAGCACATCTTTTAACCGTTTTTATGGTAATTTAATCAAGAGCTTTGGTCTGCTTCGATTGCTAGTAAATATTAAATCTTATTACATTCAACACACAAGAATACGCAGCGTAAACTTCATCACACGCATGCATGTGAATTTTTATTAAAAGTTCTATGAACTAAATCCATCCATTCTCTACTGGCATGTGCCACTATAATGAGCAGCAATGCTTCGGGTTTTCTTTGCTGTCATAATTTTGACGGTTTTTATCAAAATAATTTTTCTCTTTTTCATTCAAATTTTATATCTTAACGAAAATGCGGGCGAACACACATGTTTATTTGCATGTGTTTTACATTTACATTTTGAATTCTACGGTCACTGTGTATGCGTGTATGTTAAGAACAATCATCAATCTTAACAAATTGACAACAATGAGGGTAAATTTAATTTAATGTTATACAGAAAACATCATACAAAGGATTGTGTGCATATACAACTCTCTCTCTGTCACCATAATCCGTATGAGTTAAGATACTATGATCTATCTGCTCACATATATGTGACCAATTAAAGATATTACCAAAACATACAGCGTACATATACACTAAGTGATATAATTGCATTTTATTAAAGTATTATAGAAAATTGACTCAGCTTTATGCAAATTATTCTCATAACATTATAATAAAAATCACCTGAGTATTGAAAGAGAGCGAAAAGTTAATTAATCACAGAGCAACGGGCAAGGGAAACCAGAAATGTTTATGGGGGAGACACAGCATATAACGAGACAAAAATTTCATACAAAAACACTTATACCACTATTACCTAAAAACATGTGTACATATGCTGTTCATAGGAGAATGTGTTAAAGTAAAATGTTTTCGTTGTTCTGTTCACACCGACGAGGAATCGTTACGAAATATAAACGAAATATAATCGATACAGTGGATCGAACATTAAAAAATTTTAGAATAAAAAACGTTAAATTTAGACAAAAAAGAGCTAAACGAAGCAGTCCGATGAGGAAGAATTAGTAACTTAGTCCGAAATTTTCATGAAGTAGAGGAAGCAAGAAAGAGAGAGCGAGAAAGAAAGAACATGCAAACATCTAGTTTTTATATTAAGTCTCGACCATAGAATCTGAAACTACAATAAAAATCATATCATGCTTCAATGACTCCAAAGTGTACATTTCTATACAATGTATACAACGAAAGGAAAACAAAAGCGGGAAAGAAGAAAAAGGAAGTTCAAGTTCCACATTTCTAGTTACCAAGTGAATATAAAAAAATATTGACAATATCAAGTTTTACTGCTACAATGCTTCTGAGTTGAATCTTTGTTGATATGACTTCTGGGCTCGTTAGACTCATCACAGTAAGACAAATAACTCAAAAAACAATTTGTGAGACGTAAAAATTTCTGTAATCAATCCCATGAACTATGTTTATGTCTCATTTCAATTGTCTTATATAGAATAAAATTTTCTAAGGTTTTGCTTGAGGCTACGCGACAGAGGTGGTAGCGATGTGAAATTGTACTGTTTTTACAAACTGTGTGGTGCGTATTTTGGAAACGTATTTGAAGAATAACATATCAAGATTACAGATTACCTAGTAGATGAGGAAGTTCTTGTAGTTATTGAAAAGCAAATGCACCAAGCGTCGTCGTAATTCTGTGTCTTTAATGAAGCAAAATTTGTTCATTTCAATTTAAAAGATGCAAATCTGAGTTAATTAGATGAAATGTAATATGAACTAAGAAATATAAATAGTGTTTTACAAACGATAAAATGTAAATCATATTTTTGGACAGACCAAAACATATAGTCTTTCGAAGAATAAAGGAATAGCAAAGCGATATAGTTTTGTAGCTTTGTCTCTTTCCAACTATTTTCACTCGTAGATTATCTGGTATATTAGTATAATCTTTGTTGAACGAATTTACATAGATTACGGACACTCAGCACTAATAGAAAATGATTTCGTAACCACTCAATGAAAATCTTATATAATTTTAAACAGCTTGCTATGTAGAATTTGTACATGTGTTCATCCCTTTGCTGAAATCTTATTGCATCCCTAAAGGTTGCTAAAGTTTTAAAAAAGAATTAAAAGTTGACACGTAATATGCACTTCAATGAACTCTATATCTAAACCAATTCGGACTACCTTTCAAAATGTTTGCAAAAGTCACAAATTTAAAGCGATCTGAAAAATGTAGGAAAATATTAATCTTTTTATAAGTAAATTATGGCTTGTGTCAGTTGTCAAGCCATAATTCGGCTTAAATGCTTCGCTAAATGCAAATATAGTACCTTACGATTTATTAATGAATTAAACAATAATCGAAACTCTGTAATGCTTTTATTGCTTAATAGTTTAATAGAAGAGTTTTTTGTTTTCTTTTCTTCTGTATCACTCATTTTATTTGAAAACTTCTTGTAATTCACTCCTCTCTAATCACGCATATTGCATATGAATGTTGATAACGTGATCATAGCAACGATTGTCATCATTTTCAAAAAAATTTCAAGTCAATTTATCTTAAAGGACTACCGTCACCTGTTATTTATTACTTCAATTAAATTCAAGTTCTGTGAGTATGGACGCTTTTTTAAATTCTACAAAAATTGTCACTTATAAATGCACTGTGTGTGTTCAATAAAGACGATTTTCTTTTTAAAATAATTGTCAAACCATAAATGACTGTTTTGCGGCATTTACTAGTAGTATAGTTACGAACGCGTTACAATAAACACAAAAAAACAGAAAAGAAACAAGAAAAGAAAATCTTGAGAAAAGGAAAAAAGTAAAAAAAAAAAAAAAAAAATCGGTTAGAAAGGCTTAAAGGCTAAATCTTAATCGATGCGTGTGGTCTTTATATCATATAAAGACAGATCATAAAAATGTTTTCAATGCGCAACCGCACAAACTTGCATAAGCAACTTAATTAACCTAATTGGACGTTAATTGGTGTCATAAAATTTAATTAAAATTATTAAAATATGTATAAATAGTCGTGATACAAGTGCTATAATAGCTGTTAAGTAAAATATTTAAAAACAAATTATGTTTACGCATAAAACCAAAACAGACGATAGGCGTTCAAAAAGCAATAAAATATTTTTGCTTTAAATAAAAAGCAAAAAAGAAAAAGACGCAACTTTATCAAAAGGAACATTAAAATGTCAACTAAATTACATTTAAAACAAGTGTGAATATGTGTGTTTCAGTATTAATTTTTAAACGCCTACAAGTAATTGGATGTTGATGATAATTATTATCGCATTAACAACATTAATAACAGTGGTCGCGTTATTCATGACGTTTTATTAATATTTATTGCGAACGATTCAGAAGAGCACATGAAAATGATTGTTTTTCGGAGCCTCTTTGTTGGTCATCGTAACATTTTTCCTAATCATCGCAACAGTTTAATATTCCTGCTTAAAATCGTATTCATATAAGAGAGTACTTTGCTCTTAACTGTGCCTTGAAATCAATTTTTATAACATTTGTTCCTTTGATGATCACACGAGTTTTAGTTGCATTTTACTTTAATGTCTCATCCACACTCGTCCATTATTATTCCGGTAATTAGTGCAAACAAAAAAAAATCATTTGTGAAAAGAAAAGGATTTTTTTTCTTTTTCTTAGAGAATTTTGTTAAGCAAAATGATCGTTTGAAGTTCTCCAATAAAAGTGCTTATCGCCAAATATCGTTTTCAAGATCACAGAGTTTGTCGAAAGCTGTACGATATTCTTCTTAAAATAGCCTCAGATTTCCAATGCACCCAAATAGATCAGCTAAGCTCGTAATGTTTAATTTCTCAAGTTAAATAAGGGAAAAATATTAAGTTGCGACTCCATTGAACAACTGTGTGCTATACACTAATCAAAGTTGACCGAATTCTCCAAAGGCTTTCCTCACTGATAAAAGCGTTCATTGATATGGGAATCACGCAAGGGTCGACTTTTTTCTTCAAGTCTCCTCAAGCAAAAAAATATTAACTTTCCCGAAGCGCGAAAGTTTTTAAAGTAGATTTCCTTTGATTTCGAAGCTCCTGCAGTCGAGCATTGATAGACTTCTTAACGTAAGCTCAATATTAATAACTTACGATGGCGGTGTACCCGTGGTTTGAAACGCAGCTTTTGATTCCTTGAAAAGGACTTTTTCGCATTATCGTCACCTTATCCGAAAACTAATGTTTGTGCAACTTTTTGGTGGTGAAACATTAACGCGCCACTTTCGGTTTTTTAAAAATATTCAGACATCTCGAATCCTTTACGAATCTCACAATACTTTCGATAAAGATCATGCTTAATGAGTTCGCGAAACACACCAATATTTAGGAATACGACGGCATTTTTACGAACTAATTTCGTATTTCATTATAGCGAACAAATTTCGCAAAGAGTTTTTGTACGCATAAGCACCAAATAATACATTCGAAGAAATGAATGCATTTCCTTTCTAAATTAATTTAATTTAATGCCTTTTGTTTCTGTGTTTTTAGTGATGATTATCCTTCTTGTGGAATTTTATATTATATTAATATATTCATTTTAAATTATTTCCGGACACAATTTTAATTAAATATTTTCCGAAGGAAATTAAATACAAAAATTTATTACTTGATTTTGTACTTGAAATGAAACATAAAAAAAAAATTGTTAGAAGAACCTTTAAAAGTTTTTATGGTTTTCATCGTTATATATGTACATACATGTACAACAATTGAAAATGTTATACAACGTCGAATGTTGAGATGAGTAAGCGCGCGTTAACTGCTTTTACCGTGTCTCGTGTCTACAATTTAAAATGCATTATAACAAAAATAGCTGATTGAAAATCGAATGTTCGTATGCAAAAGAAACAAGAAAATATGCAATAAATGTTGATTTTAATGAATGACATAAAATGAACATAAATTAAAAATTTTTATTAATTCATTTAAATATTCAAGTGTTGAAATTGCTCATAATGGTACAAACAATTGATATCGTTGCCATAACCGGACACCATGAAATGGTAAACATACGCATACATGCCTTGCCATCTATATAGCCTCATATATTATTATGTTTGCCTATTTATGGAGATTACCATTTAGTAGTAGTGTAGTAGTTTTTTTTTTTTGTAACAAGCATCGTCCAATGCCATGATCGTAGATACACTACAGAATTGTTTCCTATCATTATATTACTATTGGAGAAGGCTTACCAAATTTATAAAAAAGTTAAAAGATGCCGATAGAAATATCAATATGGTTATATCTGTCTGTTGCAATTACAATTATCAGTTGAACAGTTTGCTTCGAACATCGAAGATTAGTCTAGAAAATGTAATAATAATAATACAGCTAAGATCACGAGTAAAATCTAAAAATCTTTCATACTATCGGACTTAGAAGGGCTCATCAAAGATAGTTTACGTATTTTCCAGTTACAAACAAGCCTTCAATAGCTTCCAAAATTTGTACAAAGTCAAGTTTATTATTACTTTTACAATTATTATTATTGTTATTATTATCTCCTTCATTTCACAGACTCTATTTGGTACAATAAGATTAAAAACAAATATAGAGAGGTTTATCTGTTATAGTGCATATATAGTGAGGTCTTATAATTTAAAATGTATTTTAAAAATTTCAAAAAGTCAAGTAATCACATTGAAGATTCAATTTATTTATTACATCTGCGATTTCCGATAAATCTTTTGACAATTCTTGAAGGGTGTGAAGATAAATTCGAATTTAACTAGCAAAGACATTTACCAATAACATTAACAGATCTCTGCAAAAACGTTAAAATAGATTTATAAAGCAATTAGCTATTTTTATACAAATTCACGTGATGTATGTGGATATCGTTAGAATTTTCTAGTTTGGCCGCACTAGAGTCTCTAACTTAACTATTTTTCCATAGTCGGGATATGCTGTGGTAGCAAATTTCCAAAAATTTTTAAAAATATTTCTGGAAAGCCGAATTTGATTTCACCTAGGTGATTTGAAAGCTACTTTCATACATATTCCCGTGATGTATGTGAACATCATTGGAATTTTCTAGTTTGGCCGCACTAGAGCCTCTAATATGGCTAATTTTGTTTGGTCAGCTACAATTGATATATCGATATTCAAGGATTTATTGAAAGGAATTCACTAAATTAGCGCATTCATTTGGTATAAAATTTTAAAGGTTGTTCCATGTAGATTCACATGACGTTTACAAAAGTTCCCTAGGTGTCTTAATTTGGACGGAGTGGGCTTCCAAATCCAACAATAGCTTGACGCTAATTGCTTTGCAGACCTAAGTTAATGCTTTTATAGAGTTCTGTTAATGTTATTGGTAAATGTCTTTGCTAGTTAAATTCGAATTTATCTTCACATTCTTCAATTCTTGTTGTATTCAAAATCACTCCCCCTTTACTTTCTCTTTTCGTAAAAATTATTTAGTGTCAGTCCAATGCTGAAATTAGAATCGGTTTTATATTTTTAACAGCCCATTGTATTCGTATACTTTCAGCCAAGTCAGAGTATTTTAGAAACTTTTCATAGGTCTTTGTTTGCAGTCCTCTGTGTCTATTAACCGCAACCCATTTGCCCGTTTACCAGACACCAACACATCTGATCCATTAGGCGTTATAATGTCTATTAATATAGTTCATTCGTAGTAAATTTAATTGGTTCGGGGATTTCCCCAGATTTTTTGATTCATATTTTAAATATATTTGTTTCATATCTAATTTCAATATGAAAAACAAAAGGAACTAAGAAAATAGTATTCGCTTTGCAAGGGATCTAAAAAAACCGACATCTCAAATAATATTTTACCAGTTTATCAAATTGAAAATATTTTTGCTTAACGATTGATGACAAATTTAGTAGAAATTCGTATTAAAATTACTCCCAAGTGGTATTCACTTTTCTTTGTAACTGTGTAGCCATTGCAGTCATTCTCTAATCTCATCGAAACGTGTTAATAAAATATTTTTATTCTAAAAATTAACTTTAAGGTTTTCAAAAATTTTGCGGCCGTAAAAAATTCGATAATGAAATGAAAAACATATTTTTTGGCTACTATTGAAAATCATAAGAAAAGCCACATATATAATCTTTCTTCAACAAAGTGGCTCTGTTCTATGGTTCTGTTATTTTCAGTCAAGCAAAAAACTAAGCATGAAAACTTTAGCCTGATTACTAGTACAATAAAAATATTCTTAAGAATTTCTCCTTAAAGTGGTTACACAATGAATCTCTTTTGGGAGTTTTCTGATTATATCAGAAATCAATGAATTTGTCTTTCGTTCGTCCCCACATTTTTGTTAGTAACATAAATAACCATTTAGTTGGAATGGAGTGTAAATATTACTTAATGGGTTATTTTCTATCCTCTGAGTTTACGTTCGCAGTCTGCTTTTCTTTGTTGTAGGGCTTCCACTACATTGTGAAAATTACAACTAATAGTATAGCAAAGCTATGATTAAAATATTTATGCAAAACAGTTTAACTAACGATTGTACTGAGGTGACGCGTTGATAAATTGTGTATTTTATTATGTAACATTAAACAGAAACATTTAGCTCTTTCTAAAATTGCACGCGAAAAGTTAGGATCAAATTGACTCAATTCCAAAAAGAACAAATTAAAATGTTATCGTCGTTATCTTTCATTTTAAAATACTAAACCTCATAAAAGTTTATTCTGCGCACCACCGAAACATGGGGGCGTATTCATTTTCTCAATTTGTTTTCAAGATTTTCAAGAAAGCATCAGAGACTCTATAAGGTATAAATATTCCTAATCGGCATCACATTTAAAGTAGATTTAAGCTTGTGCGTCCGTCTGTGTAATGTCTGCGGTAAACTTTCTCCCGGCTGTAAAAATGAAGGTATCGGTTTCAAATTTGGCAAAAGCATTAGAGTTTCTTGCATGCAGGTTGGTCTCAAAAATCAGCCCAAGAGGCCGAAGGACAAGTCTAGCGTACAACATAAACTGAAAACGTCTTTTTTTTCGACTGTAAAAAAAATTTGGTTTTTTGCTCATTATACTCATAAACTATAGCATATAGGTCTGTAAAGATTTCCATGTGTACTATGTTAGCTATCTGTAGAAAAAGAGCAGATAATCGCCACCACGCCTATTCAATGTAATACAGAATTTAAACTTCATTTCCTATGAAACCTTTGTAACATCAAACAAATTTCAAAGACCCAAGCAACGTCAAATTCGCAATTCATATAAGCCTGTCCGTCCGTCTATCCATGTGTCCGTTCACAGTACTTAAGATCTAATCAAATCGATTAAATCAAATTATAAAAGTGCACATCAATGTGCAAACAGGTGAATGTCAACAAGCAGCAGAAATGTCACTGCATATTATTCAATCAAAAAAGAGCTGGAGCTAATGAAATGATTAAATTAGATTGGAGTGAAAATGCATTAAGCTATTAAACAATTAGAAAGTGGTTTGCCGAACTGCAAAACATTTTAGTGTTGAAGACGATGAACGTTCGCATACCTCCGCCCGTCTGTAGCAAAAGCAATCCAAGAAATTATCTTCAACTTGGACAGGGAACTTATAACGGTTGCAGCGTATTTTCTAGACTTTCCTCCTCTTGATTAACGCTAGTTTCGATCGATACAATCATATCTAGCAAAACAGCAGTTCACAAAACTTAAAGATATACCAAAATGGCTCGATGACGCTTTCGCTTCGAGAAATTATTATCGCGAAAGAATCCATTAGCTACCCGATAAGTGGGAAAGGATCTTAATTAATAATGGTGAATAACTCGATTATTAAGCTTAAACCAAGACTACACATTGCAGCCTTTGACTGTCGACTTGATTGCTAGGATCTTAGAAAAGCGTTCGAATAATATATTCAATGAACTACGCTCAAACTATTAGGTATCAAGAATAATAATTTTTATACAAAAAAAAAAACGCCTTAAGGTGAACATCTACGTGGATATATTTAGAGGTACACATGAACGTGTGCACATCAAATATATTTGATAGCAGTTATTTATGTGCTTCTTTGCATATTTACAACCAAATCATAAAGAAAATTATTTGATCTAATAATGTGAAAGAGCAAATGTAAATCATATTTTGGGACGGAGCAAATATTTGTTATTGTTCAACGCTGTTAGCTCCAGTATTCCTTAATCTACTACGTAGTTGATTAAATCTGTTTCCACTATTGGTAGCAGCTCTTTTTATCGCTAAAAGATATCTAAATAGGTGCTATAGTGACGAGGTAAAATGTTAAGAGCTTCTCCTTACAAGCCATTAAACTTGCATTGTGCTGTCACATTTCATTTTGATGATTGTCCTGACTTTTTTTCCATGACAATGTAATGACAAAAATGTGCTGGTAGCCATTAACGAATTATTTTTTCTTTCGAAAAAAATGTAAAACAATTAATTTTTTTTTTTTTTATTTAGAATCATAAAAAAAGAGAAAACGAAAGCAAGAAAAGGAGTAGAAAAAATGGAAGCCGCATGCAAAAGTTTTCTCTCTCTCGATAATATGTAATTGTATAATATTTGTATACATAAGCATATAATAATATAAATACATCTGTTTTTCTTTATCTTATTCCTTTAATTATACTTACGCACATAATCAAAAGCCTACATATGCATATACATATATAAGCAGTTCAGCAATTCATGTACATCGTTACATGCTTTAACATTACATTTGTTAACGCATTCGCCTTAGGTTTGTACGAAAAAGCTCGCACATATGTAATTGAAAGCCTAACACACATGAATGATGCTGTCAAGTGCATGTGTGTAATATCAATTAACATTTAATGTTTAGTTTCTCTTTAGACACAGTGCCCTTAATGTTAATGAACGATGATAAACACTTTCATAAATACTGTGATGTGTACTGTGATATAATGTAATTAAACCAATTACAAGTTGTTATGTGATCTCACGAAAACTTTAAAGAAATTAGTCATTAAGGTATAAGCAAAAAGAAAAATAAATTAATGAAAAGAAGTTAGATAACCTTTATTACGCCAACATTATGAGGAACCTAAATGATTTATTGTTATTACGTTAAAGAAGAAGAGTTAAACTTGAAAATACTTAAAACTTTTCGTAACTGCAGCAATTCTCCCTACAAAGCCGTCTGGTTAATAGTAAAGAAAACAATTTAACAATTTTATACTTTGTTGTTGTTCATTTTAACTATAACGATAAGATTCCCTTGCTCATGGAAGAATATTTTGAAGTTAAAATAGAAAAAAAAAATAAAATTAAAAATTTCACTAATTTACTACATAAAACAGAAAGATGTCTGAATATTGACATAAATCTGAAACTAAAGAATTTTAAAAAATTCAATGGGCGTGGCAGATTTTTTCTATTTCTATTGCTGTGGAAATTTTTATTGATTAGCCCATAAGTAGTGAGCAGAACACTAAGAAAATGAAGATGTTTTCACCATATTTTTGAGCTTATTTTCGTCAAATTTCTTCCAAACGTTTTAATTTTTGTGATGATTAAGCAGATAAGCAAACAAATAGATGCACAGACACAAGTCGCAAGTTTTTATTGGTCTGTCTGCTATGGTTTATAAGGAATGAGTAAAAAACCCAATTATTTTTTTTGTGTTCGAAAACATTCGGTATCCTCGGTTTACGTTTCACTGTGGGCGTGTCCTTTGACTGATTTGGTTCATTTTCAATACCAACCTGCGCAGAATGTTTCCGCCAAATTTAAAGTAGACATCTTCATTTTTGCGGCCAGGAGAATGTTTACCACAGACATTACACACACGGACAGACGGGCAGACGCACATGCTTACTCGATTCTAAATTTGAAGCTGATCAAGAATATATATACCTTGTGGAGTCTCCGAAGTTTCCTTTTGGCAGTTGCAAACCAAACGACAAAATTAAATATATCCTTTACCTTCGGTGGTGGGTGTTTAAAATGTATTAGTGGCTTGTAGTCCATCTACAACCTACAACGATTGCGAATTTAGCATAAATTATTATCAGATCATCTGATACATTCGATGCAAGAATAATTCAATTGGATTAATCAAGAAACCATTAACAGAGTAATTCGTAGATTAGTTCGTCGTTTTTATATCCACCATCGAAGGATAGGAGTATGTTTAATTTTTTCTATCGTTTACAACACTCACATTTCGATTCACTATAGCTATCTCCTTCGGTTTATTCGATTGCGCTTGGAATGCTCACTGTTGCAAATATGCCCACAGAAAGCTTAAATTTCTCGAAAGTATACTTAGTGGATGACTAATGAAAAAATTTGAAAATGCACATTATCCACTCACAGCCAGGCCTGCGACAAATAAAAAAGTGTGACTGCGATTTACAATATCTAATAGACGTTAGACCGTTAATTTCGCTGTGAGCGACTTTTTCATGTTAAAGCACTTTCTTCAAGGTTCCTGCACCATTGTAAGTTACTAAGCTAAAGTTAATTCATCTTTTCGTAGCTTTGACTAAATTGAGCTGCGTACTAAAAAAACGTCAAAAGCGAAAAGTGTTAGTTTTACTGCTTAATTAGAAAGATAATGCTGCTGAATCGTGTTATACGATGAACAGTAACTGCGTTGTGATAGCCGAAGCACAAATAGCTAAGGCGCAGACTTAGCTAATCATTAGCATCCACGATAAAGTTAAACACCCACCTCGCCCTAATTTCACGGGCGGGTTGCTTCAAATAAATGGTACTACCATATCCTCGCTTTATACATCAGACGCTATGTCCACGTATTGAACATAGTTAAAGATTTCAACGAGTTATTGTTTGCCCGAGTAGGGCTACGATTCTTATGACGAGGTGCGAAAATGTGTTCTTATAATTTTTAAATGAACACTTGTGGTGGAAAGTCGAGAAGAAGAAGAAGAAGAGTAGGGCAGTTAGAAAAAGTAATGAGAGCTTTTATCCCAAATTTTGGAAATATGTGCTTAGAATCTCCACAATTCAGTAAATGCTCTACAATTTTTATTTATTTATTTTAGATGATGAGTATAAACATAAATTTTAAGACGTACCTAATTTTATTATCTACCGTGTATAGGGGAAAAAGTAATGAGATATTTTTTGTCATCTTTCAAACGCACATAAAACATGATACATTGTGACTAGCGTTGTCCGATATATGAAACCGAACACCATCTAGCGTCAAAAATTTTGGAATATATTTTTTCCTCAACATATTAATTAACTCGTACGGGCATATCCGAGTAGCACCTTAGCTCTTATAAGTCATTTTCTATACTATTAGTTAAAATCTTTTCAAATTAAAACTTGAAGAATAGTTTAACTCAACATTAATATTCATTAGATAGTTAACCATTTATATGTATACTCTTATGTTTTTTTTTTGTTGTTTATAGGACCAAATGAAACATTCAAAGCCCTCTACACTGCGCCGTACATTAAATGCCCTGCGTCAACGTTTAACGAAACGTAATCGAACTAAACCGCCCGATTGGTTCGTCGAACGTTTCTCGAACGCAACAAAAATTGATAAAATATCAACGACGGCGACAAACAGCAATAACAACGATGCCAGTACAACAAATTCCATAGCACCTGAGCATGACATCAAGTGTTCCAGTCTTCTATGTAATCGTCTATCGGTTAATCCTACACTTCAGTCTCATTACAGAGTAAGTATACAAGCACTGGTTCCAAGAGAAAAGTAACCAGAATTTAGCATAAAAAAATATCAAAAAAGTTTCCTGTAATCGCTTCGCTTCTCTTTCTTAATCTCTCCGAATCAGAAAGAGAATAATTTCAATATTTTTTTTTTTTTGAAGATCTATTCGTATATGACAACTAAAGAGGGAGAGATAGGGAGAGAAAGAGAAAAAGAGAGAGCTATTCTTTCTTGCCAACCTAAACTTATCCAAAATATACTCAATTTAATATTTTTTCTTATTGGTAGTGGTTAGCTGTTGTCTCTTTAGCTGTCTTATATAACATCATTTTTGTGGTGGGTCGTGCTGTGTTTTGGGAAATAAATAACAAAGCGGCTATCTTATGGTACTTTTTGGATTACTGGTGCGATTTCATCTATCTTGTGGATATATTGGTGCATATGCACGAAGGTACGTTCTGCAATACGATGTGACTTTTATTCAGTATTTTTTTTTTCTTTTGCACAAGATTGTCAATGATATGTTGAATCATATTAATGACAATAAGAATTTAAAATTAAGTACGAATTTTCCTAACAGAAAGCACATTTCATATTTTTATTCATATGCAAATGGTCTGCGAAAACCAAAAATGATATTCACTTTAAACCGACTGCAACTTTTCACTTGTCATAGTTGTGACCTTGAGTATATACGATATGATAAATCTACATATGTGAGCATCCATTCGTTCATTCTACGAAAACAATGCGATTCATTTATCACCCACTGCCTAGTTTAGTTTTAGATCTACGATACAAGCAAACAATTTTGTCAGAAATATAGCAACAATCATGTACAGGCAACGACAATTTTTAGAATCCTTTCATTAAAAACGACTAATTTAAAAATGTTGTGACATAATTTGCTATTATATGTTTTTGACAACGACTTTTCCACTTAGTTTGATAATAAAAAAAGAGAAAATAATAATAAAAATAAAGACAATTCTAAACACACATTCGTATGCGGCCATGTGGGATATTTGTCTTCACATTCTTACACATTCTTAGGCTGAGTCGGATTCTCAGCTAATTTAAATAGATCCTGTTGTGCATTTGCTTTTTTGACGTTTGATTGTTGCAACTGACATATTTAAGCTTTTAGTTGTAGGTAAAAAAGCTCAAGTTTTATTCGGTAACTGACCAATAGGCAACGCTGCTAGCAATGTAAATATATTTTGTGTAAGAATCTGTACAATTTCCGCAGCTTCGTTCATATCGGACAACAAATTTTTTCCCACATTATTATCGCACGTAACACTTACTTAATCTCTCGTTATCAACCTCTAAAAAGGTTTGAAATAAAATTCCAAGTCCATTATAAGTTCTTCATATAGAAGCTATCAAAGCATATATTACGCGCACGGTTCCACAAAGTGAAGAAGAAGTGAAGAAGTGTGAAAATGATTCGATTCGTGCTTAGTCTTTCGACTACCATTTTGATGATTATATTTTGTATTTGTGTGTACAATCAAGTAAAAATCAACGATGATCGAAGAGCCAAAAAATGTTTAATCAAATTTAACATATAACGGCCATAAAAGAAATAATTGATTTACACATGAAGCAATGATATAAATGTACGAATACGTTCATAATATTTAATATATTTTTATGAAATTCTTTATATCGTTTCGTTCTTTCAGTAGTTTATCTTCAACATCAGAACTTTGTCTTTTTTATTGCCGCATTCTTTCCGAATGAATGATAGCAGCGAGACTGATAATGACAATGTTATATAAATGAAATGAAAACAATTATTGTCTTTCTCGCTATCGGCAAAGACAACAGCCGTCTGAAATGTATTCAGTCACTTCTCAGATGAGGTCTTATAAGATTCATGTTATATTTTTTCGACCGTACAATAGTTTAGTTTCTCATAAGAAAAATTCTTGCGAAATATTATATAAAATCGCACTCTTCCTGAATTAATTGTGTGGCGAATCGTCTCATATTTAAAATATCGCTCCGATCATATTAAAATAATAAATTGCAGGTCCTATACACCAAGCATGCACCGTTAATAATAGCTCATGTGAATACACTATTAATTTGTCATCAGAAATGTAATAAACTCTTCTGATCTACTTTTAATAGCTTGCTATAGTAAAGGAAAGTAATGAATGAACTCGACCACAACTAACAAAAATCACTAGTGTTAGAAAAAAAATCCTTGAAGAGTAACATCGCAGCAACAGTTCGTACTCAAAAACCAGTTACCTCTCGAAATAATGATTGGTGGGAAGGATTTGAAGGACAAATTCGATAAAATTTCAGAATTTTGAAAGTAATTTGTATTTGAGAATTTTAAAGTCACGCGGACGAACGGATGTCACGCGGAACGAATGTAATACGAATCAAGTACAAAAATAAGCTTTTCTTTTATTCTTTACAGTTATAAATTGAATAATAAAATTTTTAATTAATCATTCTCTGCTTGAGTATGGAAATATTTCATACATTTCTACTTAATTTCATTTTTAACTCCAATTTCAAAACCACGCATACACATAATGGCCTTATGATTATTAAGAAAGTAAATTATGTGCGCCTTAGAAAGCCGCCACATCAAGCCAATCAAAAGGTATTTTACTAAATGCGGGCTAAATGGGTCCACTAGATCAATCCGAATTCTTTTTATACACATCTTTTAGGTGGCTTCAGAAAATGTCTGTACTTTAACTTTGTTTCAATTCTTCTTCTCTATTGAAAGTTCAAGTACTTGGCTAACCAGAGGCGTCGTTCATCTTCATACTGCATATATATCCATACCGAGTATAATTCCTTAGGTATCAGTTACTGGGTATCAGTTAGTAGACATCAATTATGTCTTTTCGTTTAGTTTAGTCTCAAAAGCTGACGGACAGACCAAATTGTCTCTAGACTCTACGCAGATCGGGAATATTTATTTTTTATTGTGAGTGAATGCTGCAAAGACAAAAAAACAAATTTATTGTAATCGCATTCTTCAATTGGATGGATATGAAAACACGACATAATTATGCTTAAATTTATATATGTGCGACAGATAACCAAGGTTTGCCGTATAATGCAAACTCAAGTTCTTTATTTATTATATCCTTGGAATGTTTACGACTCGTATTTCAAGGCTATTTACCCTTCATTTTTGCTGTTATTGTAACAAAATTATCGTTTTTGTATTTGATTTTAGGTTATTTGGAGCAAGGACTTCTGGTACGTGATGCCCATAAATTGCGTCGTCACTATTTTAGTACAAAAGGCTGGTGTTTAGATTTCCTTTCAATATTGCCCACCGATCTATCTTATATTTGGTGGTCGCCTGATTTATGTGGTCCTAAAAACTTGCCATGCTCTGTAATTGTACGCTTAAATCGTTTACTAAGACTGCCACGTATGTGGGAATGGTTTGATCGCACCGAAACTGCCACCGGTTATCCGAATGCATTTCGTATTTGTAAAGTTGTTCTAGCCATTTTGGTATTAATTCACTGGAATGCTTGTATGTTTTTTGTTATCAGCTATGAGTTGGGTTTTGGCACCGATAATTGGGTCTATAATTTGAATGGCGAACGTAATAGCAGCTTGCAACGCCAATACATTTACAGTTTTTATTGGTCAACATTGACATTGACTACCATTGGAGAGACGCCAACACCAGAAAATGATGCTGAATACTTATTTGTCGTAGCGGACTTTTTGGCTGGCGTTTTAATATTCGCTACAATCGTCGGTAAGTGTTAAAGAAAAAAAAAACTTAATTTATAGAGAGTGTAATGAATACACATAATCCTCGTTTTACATGGCTTCCTTCTTAAGTATTATTCTTTTTAGATGTTTCATCAACGAAAGCTATTTAGCTCTATACATTTCGAGTTAGAAGAATACTGAACGTTTCTAACGTCCTTCTTAATAAAGGACACGTATTAGTAATTTTCTTAGACTGAAAAAGAGAGAAGGAAAAAGCTATAAAGTAAAGTAAATATTCCTTTACATTTTTGAGGCTTTTAATTTTTTTTAACAACCGCCTGGCATATCGTGCCAGTTTTTAATTTTAGAAATATTTGTTAAAAAGTTCGTTTTCTTTCCAATAATAAATTGTAAAAATTATTTAAAAATATAACTAAATCACAATTGATATCATTTTTCGGTCCGTGGCTTCCCCATCTATTAAAATGAAGTTTTCTTTCATAATATAATTTATATATGTATAAAAGATTCGCTACAACCGAATACAATTTCCTTATTTGAGATTCAGAATTATTTTCTAAATCAATGTGTCTGTCCGTCTGTCTGTCTCTCTATCTTTCTGATGTCTGCCCATTTGCAATTTGGCCATATTACGTTCATCTTTCGTTCACATATTGTGTCGAAAGTGTCTCTATAATATTACCGGTACATCATATATCATCTATAGTGTCACTGTTTTGTAAAATTTTTCGAAATAATGTACGCAATTAAGAGTAATTAAGAGTTTCATTACACATGTCGTTCTAGTTAAATTTTTGCACGATTTTTCAAGGAATGCGTTTACTACGCAAAAGAAGAGTCGAGTGTTCGCAATGTAAACTATTATAAAAAGCTTGGTAATTCCATACAGATGATTTGTACATTTGCTTTAATGTAAGGCATGTTTGTTGTGTAAACGGAACTTTTACTATTTAGAGTGGGGGATGCGCATCGATGAAAGCATCCTCTCTCCCTCCTTATAGAGTAGATGCATTTTTCTTTTTTCCTCAAGTAGAACTGTCAATGTCGTGTGTAAAGTTAAATTTGACTACGAATTAAACTTTTAAAAACTTTGATGCTTTAATACTTAATACAAGTAAGCAATTCAAGTAAATTTTTGGAGCAAAGCCAGCACTATAAGATAACATCGTATTTGATTTAATTCCTCTTTTTCTTTTACATTCACAACCGAGGACTACTATTGACTATTAGCATTCCATTTGTATATCCACAAATCCGAATCTGGGATCTCATGAAATACTTATATTGGTAGTCCAAGTAAGAATCAATTTCGATATTTGTTCATATTTTCTTACGGTTGCAAAAAGGACTTGACCTTATGTAAAGTTTACCATAGGACCTGGTCGGAAAAAGCTCAATGCAAAGCTATTAATAGTCTACGTCGAACTGAGATGCCTGCAATTAACAAAACTCTTCAAATATTTTCTTATATCGACCACAAGCAATAGATATCCAACATTCGCCATTTTCCTTGCCTTGTTCGTAACCTAACCTTTTAACTAATCGTGATATATGGTATTTTATGTACGCAAATTACTACGCCCCTGTGGACGTTGAACAATAGCAACGTTCATCGTAATTTGAATATTTTTCGCTTCATTTTGCTTCATTCGTTTTATTTTTTAGGTAACATTGGTTCAATGATATCGAACATGAATGTGGCGCGTGTCGAATTTCAAAATCGCATGGATGGTGTTAAGCAATATATGGCTTTTCGAAAGGTAGGACATGAACTGGAAGCTCGTGTAATACGTTGGTTTGCTTATACGTGGTCACAAAGTGGAGCACTCGATGAAGAACGTGTATTGGCAGCTTTGCCAGATAAACTTAAAGCGGAAATTGCAATACAAGTTCACATGGATACGTTGAAACAAGTACGCATTTTCCATGACTGCGAACCAGGACTATTAGAAGCATTGGTTTTAAAATTAAGACTGCAGGTGTTCAGCCCAGGCGATTATATATGCCGTAAAGGTGACGTAGGCAAAGAAATGTATATAGTAAAACGTGGAAAATTGTCTGTGGTAGCCGACGATGGTGTTACCGTATTTGCTACATTAGGTGCTGGGTCAGTGTTTGGTGAGGTGTCAGTGTTGGAGATAGCAGGCAATCGTACAGGTAATCGCCGCACTGCCAATGTACGTTCCCTCGGCTATTCAGATCTCTTTTGTTTGGCCAAACGTGATTTGTGGGAGACTTTAGCTGACTATCCGGAAGCCCGCGCCACTCTTACCGAAAGAGGATGTCAATTGCTACGTAAAGATGGTTTACTAGATGAACAAGTGTTTGCAGGTAACGTAGACATGAAAGACAAAAATAGTAAAACAAAAAACACATAAATTTAATTAACTTCATATTTAGATTCGCAACGTGTTCACGATAGTATAGAAGGCGGTATAGAAAAATTAGAAATGTCAGTGGAAAATCTCAATATGCGTTTGGCACGTTTATTGGCCGAATACACGGCCAGCCAGGCTAAGCTAAAGCAACGTTTAGCAAAACTCGAGTTAAAGTGAGTCAATGAGAGAACAAACGCTGACAATTAAGTCAATTAAATTCTATTCAATTACTTTTTGTATTTCCCTGTAAAATTTAGTTATCATTTAGCTCACGCTTCTCTGGCTGAACAACATGCCCGACCACCACGCAGTGGACGCTTGTATTCATTGCAACCGAAAAAAAGGCCAAAGTATCGGTCTTGCTTCTCTTCTGCGAAATCAGTTGAGTATAGTAAACAAAATACGCTGTAATATTAAAACAAAAAAGAAAGGCAGCAAGAAAAAAAAACAAGTGCATGCATGCATTGGTTATGTACGTGCCAACTATATCTCGTCTCTATATATGTACAGCACGCAGACACAACACAAGATAGAAAAAGAGAAGTTACTGAACAGTGCCCTCACATTATTTTCATCTTCTTTTGTTATTTGTAAAGGAGAATAAGCGCAGATGAAATTATCTCAATCTGTCTTGAAATTTTAAATAGTTCTACCATCCTTATCGCTGTTTGTCTTTATCCGTCTATCAATATCAGTTTAAGTAAATATCTAATAATTTATAAGTTTTATGTGTATAAGAGAGTCAGTGCGTATTTTCCTATGGTACTTAAGTTAACATATAATAAATTTATCTGTAATTTCTCCCAATCAGTTTTAAAACATTTACGTTAAATGCAGCACTTTTAAGTTTATATTAAAATTTAAGGGAAAAAAATGTATAAAATTTATTTAAAATTCCTAAATAGTTTTAAGGCAACTAAAATAAAACAATTAGTAGTAATAAGTTAAAAAATAGTAATAATAATAAAAAAAAGAAAGAAATGAAAGTCAATGTGCCTCACAAATAACTTTCGATTTTAATTATCTTTTAATAACGAATTATTAAAAATAAATGTAAATGTTTGATTTTTTTTCAAAATCGACAGATTCCCCTAAAGGTTTAAGAAAATAAGAGTTAAATAAGGCAATCTCCAAAATAGATGTAAAATAGGACACGTGAAATTTTATTCGCCTTAGGATGGATATTAAATATTTATTGCCTTAAAAAAAAGTTTTCTTTTCAAATATCCTAGACGGACTTGTTAATGAACCGAACAGGCTTATTTAATTGGCACTGGTTTCTTTTTAATAAACCCAATGTGGAATTGGCAATTATTAGCAATTAACTTATTACCAAAAATATATTAAAAAGTTAATGTCCGCTTGCTTGTAAGCGAGTCTCAAGGCCAATCGAGCGAATAAGTATTAACTCTTTGCACTAACAATGTTTACTTTCATAAGAGAGAATTCCAGTAACGGGGAAAAAGACAAAAACATGGCTATATATGTTTATTTTAAATATATTTCTCAGAATTAGTGCAGAACAAACCTGCACACCTGTAGTGTGCATGTTGCGTTGAACAACTTAAGAAATCTTACACTTTTAAGATATCCAAGTTCAAATAATCACCTCACCTTCGGTGATGGGTATTAAAGGCAAGAAAGCTATGTTTAGTTGTGATCGAAGAATGAAAGTTTTTTTTGGCAAAATAATAAACTTTCAAGGATTTTTTGGAAAAATGCTGTAAGATCACTCCTACACCTAATGCAGTTTATGAGTAATGAGCAAATTACTTACATTTTTTCGCTTTTCAAAGCAGAGAAATTTTTATTTTACACGACATTGTTGGCATTCTCTTCTTCTGATTTGGTTCAATTTTTCATGCTAACCTGCATGCGAAAACTTCCAATGTTGTTGACAAATTTGAAGATAAGATTTTAATTTTTACAACCAGGAGAGCATCTAACACAGACATTATGGACGGACGGACATACATAAATTATAGAATGCCCGAAGAATTCTTGTGAAAATTTGCAAACGTTTTGACAAAATGAATACATTCCCATCCTAGTATCGTTGATATAAACACACTACACATCAAACGTACATTATCTAAACGAAGAAATTGTGGAGGCGAGCAGTCCTAATCATATGTAATTGTTCTTTAAAGATCAATAATTTCTTTTTCTTAATTTCTAGAGCTTTTTTATTTTTTTTTATTATTCGTATGTATACAAAAACCATATGTTATAGATCAAACTTAGTAATTTAACGACTTAAAATGCAATCTAAACGATCGTGAAATAATTTGATGATGAAATAAAAGAAATCGCTCCGACTTTAGTAACACTATTACCTAATAAATTAGGTATACAATTACACATAAGGTACAAAATAGTGACGGAATAGAAAGTGAATAAATCCAATTCAATCTATAAATTACGAAATTTTATCAATGGATGATGATGATGGTGTCAAGATCTAATATAGATTTTTTATATTATTTTACTGCATAGAGGTTATCTTTTAAATAAAATTTTTAAGGAAAAAGAAATATTACTTACCATCAATATTTTTAGACGCAGTTATATTAAACATTTCACATGAAGGAATTGATTATTTATATTGAAACTGTAAACGCAAACAAATAAAGTTATCTTCCGATTTATTTAATTTTTTATTCACACGGTTTTGCTTTTATAAGCGCAATTAAAATAATTCAGTACGTTATATAAGACTTAAGGATCCAATATACACACATTTCCCAAAAATTTCTTATTATTTTTACGACGAATTTTTTACTTTTAGACCGCAATATAGACGAGAACTCCATTCCAATGGCTATGTTTTTCATTCAAAAGGCATGTGAGGCATAGAACAATAATATTTTTAACAAAAGCTAGTATGCCTAAATTTCCGTCATCGTGATGGTGAAACGAATTATTTTGCTAAAATGAAAAATTATTCTTTTTCATATCCCAATTGATCTCCACATAATCGACATTTTTTGTGTGACTCACTCGTTCATAGGCGATTTCTTTATACGCCCGTGTATAGGCAGAAATGCTCCATTAACCTTCCATATAAGAATTTCCAGCGCCATTCCTGAAGCTTTCGAAAATATGATAAAAATTCTCCGAAAAGAACGAGGACTTTGCATAAACGAGATATCGAAAGGACTCAGAGTTGTGCAGAAATGTCAGTTGTCCTTATCGCCTTTTGCGGACACATACAGTAACTGTTGTTTAATTGTCCGATAATATACAAACGAAACGATAATCACCAATGATCAGAACAATCTCCATCGATTACGGGAGCCCCACTACTCCCGGAATGCCAGAATGGAAAAATGTGTATTGATCGTTTTCTTACTTCGTCTGACTAACTCAAATATATTTTGTAGTTTACGTTCATACCTTTATATATGCCCTATGGTTAAATACGACCGAAGCCTTTGAGTGACCAGAACAATCCCATTATTTACAAAGTCTTGCTAACCTATGAGTATTCGAATAGAAAAGTGTAATCATAATTCCCATGAATAATCCCCACTTAGAGAGAAAATGTATATAAACTTAATAATGTGATCAATATTTTACGGAAATTGTATTCCTGAATTTTTTTTACTTTCGCTTACTTTACGAACTACAACATTGCGTCAATGCTTCTGTCATCTTTTTCACTCAAATATTTGAAATGTTTCTTTCAGAAAACATAAAGATAGTTTAGTTTGTCTTATAGTTTCGTTTGGTTTTATTTTTTGTACCCCTTTATTTTTTGTATAGTCCGGTAAATTTTGTGAAAGGGAAAAAGGCCAAAATCAATAAAGGATAATAATAGGATAAGTGAAAGAAGAAGAAAAAAGCAAAAATAAGTGCATTACAACATGTACAATGGAATCTGGGACTAAAGGTGTAGGAGAGAATGGAATACATTATGTGCGTTGCTTGAAATGCCGTAAAATATTGAAATGTTCACGTTTTGATACCGCTGTACTCTTGGACCATATACGAAACGATCATCCAGAAATTGAAATTGTGGGAAAGGGTAGCGAATCAAAAGCTACATCACAACGCCCAAATTCACGTCAGTCGCGTCGAGATTCTACTGTATCTGATTCAGCCTTATCTCGGAATGGTGGTCCTCCGGATATTGAAATGACCCATTATTCGATCAAATCTGAACAGTGTAAGTAAAAAAACCGGAATAACTCATATCTTTGCTATACTGTAGAGATTAACAGACCGATTAACTTTATTACAGTGGATAACTTACCCGAAATTAAACCTTGTAATTATGATAAGAATTCAGATGCTAAAATGATATACACTAGACGTTATAAAATAAATAGCCCACCGGCAACTACGCCCAACACCTTGCATACACCTGTGAAACGTAGTCTTTATCGGACATCAATTGAGAAATGGCGTCCGGCAAACGGGACAATTTATTGCCCAAAATGTGGCTGCGATAAGAGGCCTTTGATTAGAACACGTACAGAGCGTTTCACTTATAATTCTTGTGGCGCTTGTTGCCTCTTAGGTTGCTGGCCATTTTGTTTTTTGCCTTGCCTTTTCCCCGGACAAGATATGGAATACTTACATTGCGCGAATTGTAAAACGTTCTTGGGCTTATACGATCGCAACTGTAATTGTATTAAGCCTAACCGAGAGTTCGTTGAAAACAAAAAAAATTCTCAAAAAGACGATGTCGATGCGATTACCCCAGTAAAGCCAGAAACACCTGCTCATAGTAGAGATGGTGGGGGTACCGAATTAGAAACAAAGGAGGACAAGGAACATTTACCATCTATCGTAATTGATGGCAACCCAGTTCCACCAGAAACGCTTGTAAAATTGCAGAAACTTCGTAAATATTCAAAAATAGCTGGCATCGATATGGATGAACTTACAGGGATCGACCCTAAAAAGTTCGAAAACGAAAATAATGAACAGCGTGTCAAAAAGGATAATTAACATTGACTAGTACAAAAAGAGGAACCAACATATGTCCTTTGCATGCATCTTGGTATTGCTGCGTAACGCTTTCCGTGTAAGCTCGCTTAAGTAGTTTATTATTTCTTAATATGTCGTGGAATATTTTTTAGTACAAAATTTTTATTTGTAAAAAAAATAGGTATAAAAATAAATACAAAAAACATACATACAAATATTGGACTAGAAAATCGATGAAGAGAAGCAGTATTTTGTATCTTAATATCCCGGTATCTGAATACATCATTGAAGATTAAAAAGTAATCGTCGAAGAAGGAAGAATTGAAGAAACATGCGTCCGTTCGTTGTTTGTCAGCTATTCGTTCGTTAAATATCCATTATTGATCGTCTTCTCTAATATGTCTGTTCTAATATGTTGCACAATAAATAAGTTATCCTATTTGCCGGTTAACGTGTGCCTAAATCCACCACTTTGGCTCCTGTCTATCGCGATGCACCTTGGGCTACTTATTGCTAGACTTTTGCAATCTACTTCTGTACATATCTTGTTTAAATGCACTTAAATGCTTTCATAGTCTTTTAAATAGAAAAGACAAACAAAACTTCAGGTTTATGCTGCTACCTAATCAATCGAAATAGTTTGAAGAAATTTAAAATAAATATAAACGAAATAAAAACTTTTTAAATCAAAAAATTGTATTAGAAGATTGGAACAATGAAACAAACAAACAAATAGTAGAACAATTTTAAAAGAAGAATTATTCAGCTCATATAGCAGCATTGACCCTGGGTAAAAATGTGTGTACTTAGGAGATACTTTCGAAAATTGACATTTATCAATTTCCAATTCATTGTTGTACACTTCGATTATATCCTCAATAATTTGCCATTGTTTCTTCTTATTCATCCCGGAAACAAAAGACTAATACCGAAATATTTCCGTCAATTTATACGAATATAAAAAAATTATAATAGAAATGCACTTACTGTATACCACACTGAAGACTCAGATGATTCATTAGTTAATTGCACTTGAATACCATAAGAAGAATTTTCGCAAACATTGTTAACTAACGTAGAATTACAATTGATGGCCATTTTGTACACGTGAACATCACTTTCGTGACCCAGGCTAGGAAGAAAGTACTCGTTGATAACACCTGATTCTTGAGTAGCTTCTCCGATATAGCTAAAGAGCATATAGGATTCGAATTCTCGAGTCTGCCTCCAATATTTCCATGGCGATCATCACTCTTTAACAAATCCTTAGTATTATCTATATCAGTGAATGTATCGTCAGTATGAAAACGCTTTCACATTATGTAGTTGAGAAGCACTCTGAGGCAATTCAATGAATAAACGAAATTCTTCTTGTTTAGATTTCTTTTAGAAAAATAAAAAATTTACTTGTCCTTTAGATTCATATTCTAACTTACAATCTACTGTTGTTCCTATAGAATTGCATAATAACAGCTGATATAACTTATCATCATGACTCTTCCGTTCCAGAGAGCTTAAAGCTAGATCTTTTAAATTACTTTTAACACATTCAATCGATATGACGCAGTGCTCATTACAAGCAACCATTCCCAGGCAATTCTCAATCTCTTTAAGGAAACTCTGCAATGAAATCAATTAAAAGATACAATTCATTTTCTGATTACATTGTTCTCCAAAGCAACTTTTATGTTTCTAACTTGATTAGTTACAGTATTCCAAAATGTAACGACATCATGCTATTTTTATTAAAGTTGTTGTGGGTATTGCTTATAAAGACGACAGTCTTTTCAAAATGACACCAAATATACTCTGGCCTTATGTTAGCAAAATATATGAAAGAATCTACAGCCGACGAGTTTCCCAAGAAACTGAGGCTATATCGTTACGGGGAACTTTTAAAACACGGCATAAACGTACAACGAGTATAAAATATTTTGCTTATTGCAGGTAATAGTTTTTAAAAATATTTAATTTTTCTAAGTTTTGGACATTGAAAAATTGTTCTAAGTTTTGTTTTAAGTATGGCTTTAGCTCTCCTTACTTCACCTTCTTCTGCCTTAGTATAACCATTACAATCTTACCTAATACATTAAAAAATGAAAATATTGAAAATACTGTACAATCCTTCAGACCTCTCTCCCGCGTTTGTGCTAGTGCTCTTGTATTAAAATTATGAGCAAACACCTGCGTGACTTAATACGTCAAAGGGTAGATGATTTTTATTAAATTTCATCAGAGTCGGCGGCAGTCTAGAACAATTTTTGGGGAAATCGTGTAAGCTACATTAACAAATGAACCTGCTTTAGAATAAAATTTAAAAATAACAGCAACAGAAATCATCAATCATGAGAGACGAGGATGTACAAAAGCCCAGGTCGAGAGTGTATCACAACAAATACAAATCAATAGCGCGATATGCATGGAGTCAACTCTTGGAGAAATCCCACACGTTGCTGCTAGAATGCGTACTTTACTATCAAGACTCAAATGGCTTTGCTGTAAAGAAAAAGCTTTTATGTAAAGTTGAATCCGTCACTATATTTAACTCGACGAATTATTTTCAAAGCAAATTTTTAAAATTTTTGCGTAGAAACCCTCGTTTTAGTTAATAATGCATTTATTTTGCATATATTTTATGCATACACATGTACATAAGTAAGAGTGTGTTGTAAATAAATTTATAAATTTTACTTAGAATTCGAAAAATCAAGCGATACTCTTCTGCACAAATGCGTCGCTATAAAGAAAATGTACTTACTCTTGGATTGCTCTTGATCCACTTTTGTTGATTACTATTACGTAAGAGAATAAGAAGGGGAAGAGAGAGAGAGCCTTATAAATGTTTTCTGTAACATTATTTTTGTTAAGGTTACAATGCTTTAAATGTTTAGAATAAATACTAGCAACTTATAAGCTTTTGCTGAACTCTTTTATATCTCATGAGAGATATCGCATTACTTTACACCAAGAAATTTGAAAACAAAGTATCAAATCACTCATACGCTACGGATATTTAAATTTTATATGTCAACATTTTTTAATTACGCTAAGAATTTTTTGAAGTTCGTATTGATAAATGCGTATATACATAAGTGAAGCAGTGAAACTGTATATAGGCAATATATTTAAAAACTTTCTAATTGTATTCTAATTATGGTAGAGATATGTTATGGGGATGTGTGCAACATCAAGAAACACTTCAAATGAATTACCTTTTTTTTATATTGAACGATTCAGCGTCATTTTCTTAATCGATTTAAGCTGTTTGTCTATCCGTTGCATGTTTATGTGTTTTTGTGGTCACAACTCACAACATATTGACGAGATTTAATAAGCTGACTTCTTTCGGTCTAAGATCGAAATACTATCACAATGGCGAATGCGTAGATAAGAGCTTTTACGAAATGTAAACTAACATCACCTCCTTAGAACGTCCTCTGTATGCAGCTTTCTCAATAAAACAATATAATATTCCTTTTTAGTTATTTTAAGGAACAGTTTTACATTTTTATGCATAAAAATCTTATATATGTAAAAAACGATTTAATTAATTTCCTTCTTCTTCTAAAAGATTTCGGTCTTTTCTCTTAACTTTATCTGCTTTACGATGATCTTTAACGCGATCTCTAGCTTTTTGCGTGTGCTCTGCACAGTTCTTAGACTTGCTTTTTAAGATCAAACCATCGTAAGCAGCATTACGGCGGGCACGATCAGAAAGTCAACGTTCATTGCAATTGATACTAATGTAGCGGCCAATATACCGCAATAATGATTGATATCGTAATAACAAAGATTTGCGATTTTGCTGAAATGATAAGAATAGATACGTTTGTATATATAAATCTGGAAGTATTTCGTCGACATACTGCAATTTACAAGCTACCAAAAATCTCTGCCAACATGTTACCACATCTAGACGTGTAACACTGAACGTTACGGCTTCGCAAGCTGGACAATTAATACGCGTTGGATTCTTTTGAAGAAAATCAATGTTTTTCAATTCAAATGTTTTCGGAGAGCTGATTTCATCTGATTCATTGAAAATTCCTTCTTCTACTGACATCTTTTATCGTTTAATGCGAAATCTATACTATTCCAGTATTTTTTGTGGACGAAAAGATGCAATTATTCTAAACTAAAACAAGCAAAAAAAAAAAAAAAACAAAAAGTTTTATCCGATTTTTGAATGCTCATCACCCGAAAGGGATCATAAAGCTTCTTGTTAAATGTTTCGGCAAAAAAAATTAAATCTTTTTTCTACGGAACTTGGCGAGGATCTCAATAAACCTTCAAAACAAATTTAACGTCGACACTACTGTAGATTGAAAATGATTTGATTTTTCGAAAACTTTCTTTCGAAAGCAGTCTCTCTCTCTCTCTCTCTCTAAGTCAGAATTTTTCTTTTTGAATTATAAAAAGGGACTTGAGTAGACTTGGAAATTCCATGTTTGTAGATAAGTCTACGAACATATTGCATATGAAATAAAGAATCTTGCATATTCCTAACTCTTGGTGTTCAATATAAAAAATAATAGAAAAGTTCTCTTATTTATTATACTCTCAAAAATTCTCATTCTATATTTGTTTGGGTTATGTTAAGAGAAAATCATTTGTTTTTATTTTAATTTTTCAGTTTAAAACAATTATTACTCGATTTTATTTTCTAATAATTACGAAACTCTCTTTCTCTCTCCTTCTTTTAATGTGATTTCATTATATATATTAATAATATTTTTATAAACATAAATATATAGAATGTAATTTTAATTTAAATGAGCCTTATTCGCCCGGAAATACGACCACAGTAACTCAGATATTAACCGAATTAAGACAAAAGAAAATTTCAAAATACTCTTGAACACTAGTTTGATGCTTTAACAGATATGTATGGCGGCCTTTATCCTCCTGTCTTTGCTTCTCTGTGTAGATATTGGCATATAATAGATATTTATTCCTTTATCCGTCCTCATTTCCGATCATCTGTTCTTTATTTTGTTTGAATTATAAATATGAAAAGCCCATTATAATGCATTCTCGAAATAAAACTCAAAAAACAAGCTGAGCTTTCTTATAGTTTCTTAGCAACAAAGAAAACAGAAAGTATGTGGTTATGGTGCCCGAAAGAAACTTTACCTTCAAAAGTAAAAAGTTAAGAGAAACAAATGAAGAAAATTATATTCGGCTGTGGCTGAATTTTTTATACCCATCATCTTTATAAAAAAAAAAAAATTTTAATAGGTGGGTGTGGCAAATTTTTTCTATTTTTATGGAACACGTGAAAATTTTTGTAATGTAGTCTATGAGTAGCGAGCAAAATACATAGAAAACAGACGTGTTTTCAGAGTATTTTATACTGTCTATACTGTGCGTGGCCTATGGCCGACATGGCTCATTTCTATTCCCAACGTATGTGACAGAACTTTCAATGTTTTTGCCAAATTTCAGTTTTAATTTTTCCGACCGGGGGAAATGATTATCGCAAACATTACACAAATAACGAGACAGATGAACAGACTGATATATTGAAGTTGATTCCGAATTTGATACTGATCAAGAATATATACACTTTATAGTGTTGCTGAAGCTTTCGCATATAGTGACAATATTCTCCCCACTTCTTAGAAGCACGAAAACATTGTAAAATATTTACAGCTATTCGATTATCATTATCAAGATGAGTTGAGGCTTTTAATGGGAAGGATAGCATATGAAAGCCTCAACAAAGGACGGCTCAAATGGTAGATATTTTTTCATAGTTCCCCCGCCATAGGTGGAGAGCGAATGAAAAAGGAAATTGTATTTGGGTACTTTCGGATTGACGAGCATGGAGGAGAAGGTCAATACAGATAGGCTGTTTCAAAGTTAAATAGTGCGGTTAACATGTTCACGGACGCTAAAGTTTTCAATTAATGAAAGTAGATAGACATACTAAGACGTCAAGTGTTTTACTTTTACTTTAATTATTGTGATGGCTTCAAAATTTTTATAAATATACAGAGAGAAAAATAAAAATGATATGAAAGTACCTAATGAATCAGTTGCTCTTTACGCGTATTATAATTGAAACAAATTAAGGTTATGTAGAATTAAATAAATTGAATGCTACAGCATTTACGTTTGCGTACGGGTTAGAGAACGACGTATCATAATATCATGTTCTTTGGTATAAGGGCAACTGAGTAATCCTGCCAAAGGATTGAATTGCTTCAGAAATATGATTTATGTGCTTGGAAAACTTGCTATAGAGGTAACAATCCGTTGGCACAACATAAAGTATGTTGCTGAAGGATATTAAGGGAGTTGAACAAACTCTCGTCATCAAAGAGGTTTTCAATCGGCCAATTAGAATCAATTACAAAGTTAAACAATCATTCTTTATATCTTGTTAAGTTAAATATCTTACATTTTTTTCTCTAATTTCTCGATCTTTTAAGCAAAGCACTATGAAAAACATTCTCTTTTTTCTTTTCTTTTTTTTTTATATATCTCGGCATCACCTAATAATATATATTTATTTGCTTTAGTATTCGTTTGATGTTTGATGGAAATACGTAAAAAGATTTTTTGAAGGCGTTTAATAGAAATCAACGAGAAAAAAAATAAAAGAAAAGAAAATATTAGAAGCAAAATATGACCGAACTGAATACAGTAATTAAAGGTAACACAGAAACGAAGCAAAACGCATCACCGCCAAACGTTGAAGTGGTTATCGATGAGAAGGCAAGAAGAGCAAGTGAAAAAATGTTGCGAGCGCAGAAAAAACAAGAAATCTATAATAATTTTGCGACTCCTTTGATTGGTACATTTCTGAATTTAACCAACGAGCCGGCTTTAATCAAATGTCCCAGTTGCGGCATAGAAGAAATGAGTCAAGTGATCGATGAAATTAAGTGGTGGGCAACGGAAATTAATCGCTCTCTAGCCTGTTTATTTGTGTATGACTGCAAAGCAATAAAGAATTTCCTCATAGCAAATATTATCGATTTTCCTTATTTATTACAGAACATTTTGTTGTTGTTGTTGTATGGATTATAAAATACCATGTAAACAAAGCGATCGCAACCATTATTGCAGGAACTGTGGCTGTTATTTTGGACGAGCAATGAGAATAGAACCTTATAAGAAGACGAAAAAATCAACAGAATAACGATAAGAAAATTAATTCAAAAGAATCACTGATGCAATGCAATTTTCACATATTTGAGATAATTTACTTTGCATCGGAATTAAAAAAAATTTATCAATTTTAAGAAAATATATAAAACATTGTTCAGAGCTTTTTTCTCTTATATGAGCTCTTAAAATGAAAATTTTCTCTGCTCTCGTAATTCCTGCTTATGATAGTGTCGTCATTTTCCTCAAAAAAAAAAAAAAAATTTTCATTTAGTTGAACAAAGAACGTTTTATTGTACGTGCTTTTAATTTAAAACTCAAGCAAATCGTGATTTCTCCACCAAATCGTAAACTTGAAACAAATATTTAATTAAACGCATAAATTTGAATTGATTTCAAGGCAGGCAACGCATTAAGAACGCCATGATAGCAAAGCAACGACTGCCTCCCGTTTATTTTGCCGTCGGCCCCGAACCGCATGAAGTCTCTTGCCCCTATTGTCACGAATACGGCAAAACTGTTATGAAAAGTTTCTTCTTTCGATTTTATAGCCGACGTCATTACTGCAGGCATTGTGGCGAATATTTGGGTACATATAGACGCCCACAACTTTAACGGCCGACATAAGAGATGAAAGGTTTATTGTGTCTGAATATGTGTGAAATAAATATTTCGTGGAAAAAATAAAAATATGTGTTTTAAGCATTTCAGTGTCAAAATAGTGAACACATTGTATTTTAATATAATAAAGGAAAGAAAAATATTTATCAATTCAATAAAAAAGATGTATTTAAGATCTCGCTAATGAAGAGCTAACAACATAACAGAAGCAAAATGTTACAGTTAAATGTTCGAAAAAATTTTGTTTATTTTGCTTTTCTTTGTTTTCCTAATTTGCCACCGCATCGATTGCAATACAAACCATTTGTAGTCCATTCATGATTACAACCGCACCAAGTGCATACACAGAAAATCCAAAATATTGGATATAAACTGCAAAATCATCGATAATCTTTTTAATTTTTTTTTCGTTTTCTTAATATCAAAATTCGAACAAACCATGATAAGAGAGATAAACAACATTTTGCATCCTTACAGCCAGCTGCTCGCATTACAGCAGCATTTCCACTTTGACGGCACAAGGGACACTTGATTCGATAGGTTGATGGACCGACTGAATAATAACGTAATTGTTTCTCTTCTCTACTGTATTGCTTATGAGAAGTAGTCGCATTCATGTCATTTAGAGGTTCATCAATAAAAGGCACCTTAGATTCCTCGTCGCAAAAACCATCGTTGTCTGTCTCAACAATCACAACGTTAGGGATTATATTGTTCGTATGTCCTTCATCCATCTGAGGTGCTATTAATTTAATTTTAATTTTATTTTCTTGCCTTTCCATAGCGCGTACTAGCTAGTAAGTGTCATGAAATGTTAAAGTCACTAACTAATGTTATACAAATGTATTGTAAACTCGTAAACTGACTCTCCAGAGAAAGTCGAACGAATATGCGATTTTTTCTAAGAGAATGAAAGTATTTTATAATTTCTTCGGAGAAATGATTGCCAATAGCGTTTAGCGTATGGAAACATAGAAAAAAAATCGAGTTCGCTCCGAGGTCATTACTTTCGGTGAAAGTAACGTATAAATGTCTTCATCTTCTACATCTTTCAAGTAGCATCTTTCAAATCAAACATATAGCAAGAAATATATACTCCAAATCGGCAAAGTTTTCATTATCACTATAATCTGAATATTGCTTTATATTAAACCATTATTTACTGTTTAGTATGCCAGGGACGTAAGTCAATCGATCTGGAAATAACTGACAAATCCATCTGGACAAATCCATTGGACATTGTGCTGATGTGGTTTCAAAAATTAAGAAAGAAATCTCAGACTTTACATTTATATTCTCACTTAACTTAAAGATAACTTTAACCATATAAGAGACGGTATCCTAAAACTTCAAGAAGTATTAGTTAAGGAAAAGCTTCGTGGCGTTTTTCTTATTATTTTTTTTTTTTTTAGTATGACCAGCGGAAGTGCTCCTCAGGAAGAAGTTTGGGAAAAAGAGGAAATAGGGAGTAGCCACAGCTTATTAAATGACTTTAGCATTCTGTAAGTTTGGTAACACTAAATCGATCATGTCCTTAATACTGAGCATACAAAAAACGACAGCCTATAGCTAAATGAAAAGAATTGAAAGCATTGCGATATTCATTAATGCAGTTCAGATTAATTGAATTGAAATGAAAATGAATCAAAAATTTGAAAAAATTCGCTTTCTTTCACCATTGACCATTGATTTCGTTCAATTTTTCGCTCGAGAGGCCCGAAAAGTTTTATAGTAAAGGCAGAATCGTTTTGCCATGAAAAAGGGAGTTGCGTTTAATAAATTATTAAAGAAAAGTAAAACAATAGCAAGAAGAGAGAAGGGCTCAGATCTGTCTAAACGGACATCCTTTCAGTAGGATTGTGTGCTGAAGTACTACAGTTTTACCCTACGATAGGTTGTACTACATTTCATCAAAAACTATGGGTAGAAGATCGCTTTAAACGTTTACCTTAAAAGTATTGCATTTTATGATTAGAAAGACGTCTTTCTTAACCAGATTCAACAGATTCAAACTTCATATCTTTTCTTTTCACTTTGGCAACCCGATGTTTTTCTTTTTATTTTCTTTCTTTTATCTGATCTAAATTTAAAATAAAATGAATTTTTTCATTATGATGTCACAACAGCAACATAATTTCGTTTTGTATTCGATGCTCTTTTAATTCTTTTCACTTTCACGTTTCTATTCAAGTTCATTAGGAGGCGAATGCGTACGTTTAAGAGGAGAAAGAAAAATGTCAGCAAACTTTCAATGACATAAAAAATGATCATCTGTTGATGAAATGCACACATAATTATAGTTGGGTACTTGACGCTGTCTGTTTGCTCGTATTCTCTGGTAAATTTACATGTTTTTGTTTAGTTTTATCTAATTGCTGTTTTTCGATTTTCCTAAAACGTTGCCACCTGTTCTCCTCTTCGACATCCGAGCGTTGCATACGAAATAGTTGACGCTTATACCAGCTTAACGTTATATGGCGTCCAATGAAACAGCCGCACTTGCTGCAATAATGATTGATATCGTGACGTCCGCTCCATCTTATGGGATCACTGTATTCAACAAATAATGTATAAATATTCGTCAAATAATTTATGTTCATATCCCGCCCTATATCCAAGATGATCTTACCAAAACAAACATCGATTAATAATAGCCACAACTTTCTGTACAGTAGTCACAGGCTGCCTCTCTACTCTGGTTTGATTACGTTGCTTACAGGAAGGACACTCAATATCTACGGGTGTCTTTTGTAAATGACCCACATTCTTAGGCAATACTGGTACAATATCTTCCAGTGATCTTAGATTTTCCATGCAAACGATCAATTAAATGACGAATTTTAATACAGTGGGAAAAAATTTTCAAAGAAAATAAAAAATATATTTTCTCGATAGCTGTGTTTTCCTTTCTTTCTTAACCACCACAACGGTACACATATATAGACGCACGCACACTCGACATTAACAAATTAAATGATTACACATAGAGTCAAAAGTTTCATGATTACCAGTAAATTGCCTCATTTAATAAGCGATAGATAGAGACATACAGTGAAAAGTTTTTCTAATGAATGAGCAAAACAAAAAACTATAAAATCATTATCTTTCACATCTTGCGTACGAGTAGAAATATTTTTTGTTAGAAATGATTCAAACAAACTTTTACTGAACTCATGTAGGTCTCCAATAGAATCCTAAATGCCCACCGCACTTATTGCAAAAGATACGTTTACTCTTCAACCGACTCTGCAGACACAAGTAAACAAAGGAAAGCGAGAATATCGGAAAACAGCTGAAAATATTCGAAAATTAAAAGAAAATCTTATAAACATAACTCGCTATTGCCAATATATATAAACATTATTGAAATTTGCTTAGAAATGATTCATATGGCTCTGGATTTTGTGTGACAGAATATACTTTTAAATATATTGCTTACCATGATAAAGTCGACAATAAACAACTCAACTGCCCCAAAGCACCAGTCATTTGAACAATTTCAGCATCCGATCTTTGCTTACACAATGGACAACGAATATGATACGTGCTCGGACCTACCGAGAAATAACGTATGTAATCTTTGTCATCATCTTGGGATTTAGCAGACCATAATCTTGGTCGTTCCGTTGGTATTATAAAATCCACTTCATCCTCAATCAAAAAATCAATCGTATTTTGGCGAATTGATGATAATCTTTTCATTGAAGCTGGAGCACTACCAGACGATGTACGCAGCGGAGTTGCATTAATATCAGCCATCTCGTCGGTATTCCGTTATTTGCGCTCATAAAGTGCGAGCAGTCAATCGAATATCTGATCACCTTTTTCGAGAGATTCTTATGAAATCAAAGTCATTAAAATTGACCACGAAACTAAACAAAATTCTTACTCCTTCAAACATTTTTTCACTAAATTCTTTGCTTTCGGAGAAAAATTCTCTTTTGATACTAAAAAGTATTATATACGTTTTATGAAACTATACTGAGAAGAGATCTCAAAGCAAACTACTCTCTTCGCAAGGGGTTCTGCTCTATTCTAATAAAACGAAAATAATAAGAAAAATGTATATGTGTAAATGTAGAATAATAAATTGAGTGAAAAAGTTTATTATTAATAATTATTATTTTTGAATTTAATATTTCTCAGCTTTTCTACTGGATATTCACCCAACTCCGGGTGATATTATTCAGTAATTCACTAGTATGTCCTAACTGTAGCAATTATATCCTTCATTAGCTGCATGTTATTAATTGCGTATAGGCAGCACTTGCTAGGATGAACTCTTGCTGTAATACTGAATTAACATTACTCGTGGGTGAGCCATTTTGAAGTTAATGTTTTCCCTTGATTGGATGGAGCGCTGGACGATATTATCTTTGGTGTTATTTCGACTTTTTCAACTTTCCATGGCCTCCTGTTGGTATAATCAACGCAATATTTTTATTTATTTTTATAATAATATTATTGTAATATTTTTCATGACACAAATTTTTCAATTAAAAAAAATCTAAACAGTTTTGTTTGTACTTGGGCCAAAACACGTCAATATACCAAATTTTGTCAAAACATCTCAAAATTTGCAAACTCTAGATTGAACAAAGTAATAAATTAACAGATATTAGTCAGTCCGACAGCCAGGCAATCGTTTCAGAAAATGATCTTGAATCGATCGATACAATTAAAGGTGGCTCCGTTGAAGCTCCTTCCGCAAAAACGTAGCAAAGGCTGTAGCGCAAGTGACAGTTTGTATATACAAAACGAGAAAAAAATATTATATTAAATATTTTGTATAAAAAACTTTCTTTTAAATTAAAATTTTATTTAAATGAGTTAATTTGTGGAAAACAAAGTCTGTCCCGACTGCCGACTGCCTTTATACTATACATAAACATACAAGAAACTTCTTCTAAAAAGTCAAAACAAAAAACCGGCTTAGACGACTTAGTACGTCAAACTTTGCACTCGCAAAGAATAATTTATATAATTTTATTAATAACTGATTTATTATAATTTTAAATCTACAAGAACATTTTACAGAGATTTATGAAAAAGTGAAAAAACAAAAAGTATTCCTAAAGTACTCTCGATTGCAAAATGAGGAGGCACTACGGGAGAACATTGTGTTATGTATTTGGAACCTAAGACACATATAACCGATCAAGTATACATAGGGCTAAGAGTAGGATAAGCTAGGCATTAGAAAGTTTAAAAATAAATGAAATGGAAAGCTAACAAAAAAGAACCCTTGTAATAATGAAACACCCACAGAAATAAACAGAATGAGGCTTTTAGAAAATAAATAATTCGAATTGTTCACGTAAGACATTAAAAAGTAAAAAATAAAATATATAAAAAAAAATTTTTGAAGAACCTACGAAGTTTTTACTTTTTTTTGAGGTTATGTTGCGAAATTTATTCTAGATTCTTTTAATGCTTTAATTTAATTGAAAAACAAGAGCAAGTTTAATGACTAGTATTTTCTTTGTTAATTTACATGTGTATTAATGTCGGATATTGATTTTTTTGGTTATCGTTTAGGAGCTCTTAAACCTATCCAGGGACGGCTTAGTAAATTTTGTAATTGAAAGGTAGCAAATCAAATTAATTGAAGGACTTATCCATTTCCTTTTCATTTAAATGCTAGAAAAGTTCATTGATGTGTTTATATGCACCGCACGTATTAAGTTATGTTCCTTTAAAAAAAAAACGATTTAGCGCGATTTATTCTTTTGTTCTCTATTTTGTTCATAATTATCTTGTTTTTTTTTTATTTCATTATAATTATTTACATTATTTTTGATGAACATTTTTGTCTTTTTTCTTTGCAACACAAATATTTTGTTGTTGATATTGTATTGGTAAGTTTGAAACATTTGCTATAAATGTTCATTAATAAATTGTAGAATATATATAAACTGCAATATAGGGTTTTCTTGGTTTGAAAAAGTATTATTTTACATTAAAATTAAGCAAAGAAGAATATTTCCGTATTATAAACATTCGCTTGGTAATTAATTAATTAATTAATGCACTTTTAATTAATAGATATCGTTTACATATTACAGAAACAAGACAAGATGTTCTAATTAATCTTATATTTAGTCTTACGGGATTATTTCCTTGCTTCAATTTCAACTTTCTTGCTGACTCATCGTTCAACTACGAACAATTTTTTATTTACTTAAGTATGAACTGATTTAATAGGAACGAATAAAGATTTCGATTATTCGATTATATTAGCTCGATTAACAACGTTAACCGAACGAAGCACGGGACTATTATATATAAAGAAGTTGCGATTTTTTTCTATAAAATCTTTCTTTGTTTTGTCGTCAAAATTACCATAATGATTGTTAAGTATAGTGTGTAATTTAGCCTTGAGATCAGATATTTTTTCGGGAAAATATGTTGCTGCACAACCATCAGGACGTATAGTTGGACGAATATTTAAATCATCCGGATTACTAAGTCTGTTCCGATTCAATTTGTTCTTCAATGTTCTCTTTCTTTCTTACACACTTTTTCCAAATGTTCTAAATATTTCTTGGAAATCCTTCTCAAATTCTTTAGTACCATGCAATCCTGTGGGCAAATCCTCACTTAAATTATTATCCAAAAATTTGTAAATTTGTAATTCGTTTTTAAATTTTTTTGGTCATGAAAATATTATTTCAACAACTTTTCTTCTGTTAACAAACCTAAAGGGTTAGGATTCATTATTTATTTCTTATTAACAATAACAAATAATAATTTATTTATTTATAAAGGTTTTTCTTTCTTTTCGCTTTTCCTTGTATATAAAAATTTATTTATTTTTTTAAATTTTTATCTAGAACAGGCATGATCTCACTCGTAGACTATTTAAGATTGAAGGAAAAATGTTCTAGCCTGCTGCCGACCCTGACTTAAACATGTAATATCATTTCTAATAGATAGAAAATGCTGATATACCTATAAGCATTTTTTCACACAAAATGGCAATACTTACGTAGCACATAAGTTTTCTTACAGTTAAATTACGCTATACTAGACAGAGAAAGCTTATTTTCATATAGCGACACGTAGAGGAAACGAATTTATATTAGCTTTTCAAGTTAAGCGAAAAATGTTTATAATATTTATACATTTAAAGGTCACGTCCCTCCTCACCACTTACAATCAATCGTAGAATACTTTTAAATAAAATAAATTAAAAGCTTTTAGTGCGTAACTCTAACTTAACAAATACGTCGTCCGAGCTTAGAAATATGTCATAGTATGATAACTATTTCTAAAATATGACATACATATTTAACTTCACTTAAAACCAGCACTGCCAACAAACTATTTCGCGCTCAGACGTGTCCACAATAGAAAAAAATTGAAACTGCCACGAAATGCATTCGATAGAAGTCTTTCTTAATTCAATCGACTTAATCGGAAAGTTTTTCGTTAATTTCAGAAGTGTTAGTAAACCGTTTGGAAAAAGTTTTCAATCGAGCGTAGATGGATTGATTAAAAGTAGAAAATGAACTTTTCGATTGTTCGTCTCTACTCTAAGAGCACTTTAAATTTTAACTTAGACTTTTTAATCCATTGGAAAATATACGTGAAAGCTTAACAGCATACAGTTGCGACAGCCTCATCAAAACTGGTGTCAAATTCGCAAAACTTTCATAAAATTGAGAATTTTCAGATGGTTGAGAATTTGCCAAATACGTACGAAATTCGAAAAAAACAGTTACAAAAAAATTCAAAAATAGTAAGAGTAAGTCTTTTTGACAAAAATCATAACAAAAATTTATAGGAAACCTTCAAAAAATTCTGTGCTTTATAACCATTTCTGAAAGCTATGAGACATCTGGCAATTATAGTCTCTGAATTACCTTACCGTATAAAGACCAGCAATGAGTTGAAAAGATTATTATATATCAAATAATAAATTTACTTAACTTTTCACGAAACTCTTTATCGATTTCAGTAGCTCCCAAGCCCAAGTTAATGAGCATTAATAAGTTTAGACTAAGCTTTACATTCCAGACGTCAGTCGTGATATGGTAAAATTTATGTTACTAGTCAGATTGACCATAAAGTGTTTTTTAACACATATTTCTATTCATTGCAACTATTTGATATATTTAACAGACCCTGTCTTTACTCTAATAACTACCTCTCTAGAAATTCCTCTAAACTATTTGAAAGAACGTTTGCAGCATTCAAACTTACGAGCACAAAAAGTTACCTATAAAATATTTAATCGGTAATAGAAATACAATTGAAAGGAAACATCGGCAATATCTTTTCCTATATATTTTTTTGGAGAATTTTCACTCCTTTTGAAGTGGTTGGTAATTCACCAAAACACATATCGGATATTCTTCAAAATGTGTATGATGTTGAAAAGGTGAATCGATTTAGTCTGCTACTTTTCTACCTTCAAAAATTTTGTTTTCGAACTCAAAAATTTGCTATGAGAGATAAATTTCAAAAATCAGGTAAATTTATTCCAGCTTAGTACTTCTTCCATTACCGAAAGATACGGCATACTTCAAGAAGCTTCAAAGACCCTACAAACCTCCTATAGATATTTATAAAAAGCTGTGTGGAGATGAAATAAATTTAGAAATTTCTTATGATATATTTCCCCCTACATTACATAGCGTTTCTCAAAAATTTTACAAAAAGATAAATTTAAATTTGTTCGTATTATTGTGCAATTAAATGTCATTAATTTTTATCAGTTATTTATTGATCAAATACGTATAACGTAATGAAAAAGAAATTCGTTGCCAACTTTACAGGTCTTATTATATCTCTGAAAGTTTTTCTTTACAGAGGGAAATATAAATATGAAAAGAAGGTAATGAGGAATGGTTGCCACTTCACACATTTTAGATTTCATTCATTGCATATTCTAGCGTAGGAATACTATAATTTTATTATAAAAATAATCAATTTACACATCAAATTTTTCTAAGGATCTACTAAATGTTCTTCAATAATTTCAAAACTGTATCTGAAATAGTTTTCAAAGTCATGATGGAAAAATATTTAAATATCTACATAATTTGGGCCTAATTGAATATATTGAAGTTTTTTCATATTTAAGATCTTCAGCCCATCTAGGAGTTCCCATAGTAACAGAAAGACTAATGATAAGACGATATGTGAAGCATTCATTTGGATAAATATTTGTAAAATAATCATTTTTCCAACTTCCTTATATTTTTAGTACAGAGCACAGAGCAGAAGTGCAGCCAAAAAAAAAACAGAAAAATAATCGATACAAATGAAAAGTCATTTGAAAAGTTTGAAAACAAAATTTTTGTTTACAATTAATAAAAGTTTGTTATCTTAAAATTTGTTAAAATAAAAACCGGCGCATATTTTTATCTGGTAGAAATGCAAGAACAATATGTTTTAAGAGAGATAAACGACTTTGATATCGAGCACAGTCGACCGACGCTTCCGTATCGATCTTCATCGTATCCAGACTTGCACAGAAATCCTCCAAGGCTTTGTCCGAGACCAGCTATTGCACAGAAATGGTCTCCTTATCAATATCGTGAACGTCGTCAATGCACTGCATCATCACCGCATTCGAATTATATGCCAGAATGCGGTCCAGTACCAATACCAATCACATGCCCAACTTGTCGTGCGTACTCACATACACGAATTAAGAGATCGCCAACCATTAAAACACATTTGATGTCGTTGCTTTTATGTACTTTATGGTAAGAAAAATTCATAAATATAGTGTAAGTAAATTAAAATATCGACACTTGATTCGTTACCCAAATGCGAACAGGGTTAAGAAGAAAACAAAAACAAGGTTTTCGCTAAAATAAACTTATCGCGTTATCACATCAAAAGTCTTCTCTCATATATTCAATAAATTAAACTTTTTTATATTTGCAATGAGATAAGATAAACAGTTTATATCATCAAAAATTCTAAAACATTTTGCATTCGCCCAACATACATATCAAAAGCAAAAGCAATTAGCATCTAAGAATTATTTCCAAATAAGAACTCGTATTTTTTCTTGAAATGGAAAGGAATGGTTGATCTTGATCTTCATCCGCTACCTAGAAGTTGCAATCCTTGAGCTTTTATCGTCCCTTTATCTCATGTGATACTGTCCACTGTTGCCCGGTTTGAAACGAGACAAGTTCAGTCTACGAAACATTTATTTTAGAAATAGATGAATTCTAGTTGAACCAAAATATTAATTCCGAAGCTCCATGCATTTTTCGCAGAGTTTCTCTTAATTTCCAATTTCTCTTAAATTCCACTCCTCAAACGACTTGATAATATTTATGTATAACTGCTTTTTGATTTAATGAAAAACATTTACATGTTGAAATTTAGGAAGAGAGAAACTTGGAACCCTTTATAGTAGAAGTTAAAACAATTCTGTATCGTTCAATCTTGTTTTTCGATTAACAACTTTGTAGACTGGTCTGTCTGTTTCTTGAATCATACTAACGACTTATAAATGAGCAAACGTGAATTTAAATTTTTTGTTCTTCACTAGTCAATTTTAAGTTGAAAAGATATCAAAACGCATCCACAGTTGTTTTCTCAATTCACGAATTCAAAGCTTTGTTTAGAAGCGTTACCTTGATTTCAATTTTTTGTTTAAAAATATATATATGGTTATACAAGTTGTTTCACAATTCAGACAAGGTTTCAATTTTGCATAATTCAATTGACCTTGCGTTTTTGAAAGAAAATGTTTCTATGATGTTTCCAGCCCAAAATCTGCCAAAGGTTCGAAGCATTCGTTTTTCAACAATTATTCGTGGATTCTCTGAGCCTCGAAATGGACGAATTCCTCGCTTCAGAATAAGCTTCTACAATTCTGTCGGAAAAATCAGCTTCCACTTGTTGGTGTTTCGTAATCCATGCACTTGCGTTGTTCTTTCATTGCTTTTCCATTTTGAATAACGTCGAATTGTCAACTGTCCCTACATTACTTTACTTTACTTTACCGCAAAAGTTCATACCTTGCATGAATTTTGAGGCACTATATATATGTTCTAATAATTCATAATCAATTAGAGATCTTGGCTTGCATAATGAGCCGTAAGGAGCTGTAGAATAGACTCAATCTTCCACACGCATTTCAAATATCTTTGTCGATTAAAATATCGTACATTAAGAGATATAGATACGTGCGTTATATCTTATAACCAAATTCTGAAATTCGTTTTGTCATTTTAGTTAACAGAGAGACCCCACAAAGTATATATATTCTTGATCAGCATCAAACTTAAGCATGTTCCTCTGTCTGTCCGCGTAATGTAGACTTTCTCCTGGCCGCAAAAGTGAAGACATCGACTTCAAATTTTGGCAAAAATATTGGAAGCTCTTGCACGTAAGTTGATATTGAAAATTGGCCAAATCGGCTAAACGACATGTCTGCAGTACAACTTAAGGAAATTGAAAAGAGGAGGAGGAAGGAGTCATAAGCATAGTTTTGACGGGCTTGCCGAGGACAGAGAAGAGACACAGATTAATCGATTTCCCTTATCCTGCAGATCACGAATCATAGTTTCGATAGGCTTGCCAAGGACAGAGAAGAGACATAGATTAATCGATTCCCCTTTTCCTGCAGATCACGAATATATGCTATAGGTAGTAAGACGTCTTCGGTGCGTGTTTTATTCCAATATTCCACAAATCGAATTTATTTTAATAAACTGCGATTTTCTTACGAATAAACCAATAGACCAGTTTGAGAAAATTCATTATATATGAAACTTGTAGAAAATCCCCTACTACGCTATAATAATTAACAAATACTTCGACCCAACAAATTGATAATTTATGAATAAAAGCTCATTGTCTGTGTAAGCAAACAAACGGCCAATAAACTCCTTGTAAAAAAGTTTTATCTGAAAGTATACTCACAATTTCCAATAACGGTGAGTCAAAAAAAAAAAAAAAACGCGTTTACTTGTACTTCGCGCATATATCTGTTGACGCAAAATATTTAATATAGAACTCCCCTGCATGTCTCCCTTGTCAGTACATGTAATAAAATTATATTTTTACGGTGATAAGAAAACTACAGTACGTGCTTGAATTTTAACCGGTCGCTTGCACTTCAGTCTCTTTTAGTTTTAAAGTGTTATTCAGTGTATACAGTTATTATTATACTCTGAACGGTAAACGGGACTAAATAAAAGAAATTCAAGTATTTTTGCATGTTTCGCAAACGTTTGTTGAAATAAATTTGAAACACGATTTGTAATTATAATGGAGAAACCAGCACAACCGCCACCATATTCTGAGACAAGGCCCGGTTTTACGCCTGCTTCATATTATCAAGGACCACCACCACAACAACCGCATTCTTCGCAGCCATCATTTTATCCTTCAATTCCTCAGCCACAGCCATATCAGCCACAGCAAGGACATCCGACAATTATTGTACAAACTACCACCTCACCAAGTGTGGGTGTGCTTGGTAGTGGTCCATCACATATCGTTTGTCCGACATGTCGTGCAGATATCGTAACTACTGTACAACATATACCTAATTGTAGAACGCACTGTTGGGCTGCTATCCTGTGTCTGTTTGTGTAAGTTTCCAAAAATAATGAATGAATCATTATTACCATTACTATTATTACTAATACAGGTACTTTGCGCAGAGATATTTTAGTATCGATATTAGTGTATTTCGTAACTACCATAGGTGATCAAACTATCGTATCGAATTCACTTAGCCGAGCACTTAATATTCACTTAGAGACTTTGAATTGAAAAAAAAAAATACTAATAATTTTACTTAAATGAATTCTCGTTTTCTTTTAATTTATATATAGTTAGTTTGGCCCGTTTTCAAAAGACAGCTGATTTTGATGACTTCAAGGTGGTTAGACACCGAAAATTATTTGAAAAGCAGGAAAAAGTGGTAGCGAATGAGGGGCAATATTTGTTTGGAAAGAATGCATTTTTGATGGTAAAAGAACAGACCAAACTAATTCGTACTCCCAATAGTTGAAAATATGTTTTCAAGCAAACAAAGAACAATTTTTAAATCGTCTTTCATTTCTTTAATTAAAAAACTTTATCGATTGCTTTCAAAAAATTCACTGCTTCATTGCATCGCTTATGACGAATTAATTAAACATATATTTCTCAATATAAATAATATGATAGCAAGTTATCAAAGTCATAAATATTGAATTATAACGTAAAAGTGACTCATCGGCTAAACAATAGGGAAAAAATTTTAATGTGTTGGAAATGATATAACATACATTACCGGAGTTTAGAAATACACTAATTTGGTAATTTAGAGTTTCGGGGAAACTCTGAGATGATTTATCTAACCTAAGTAATGTCTTACGAGCCGATGCTCACATTAATTAATTAATGAAATGAAAAGATCTTTGTGATATGTTCGCCACAACTTCCTAATAATAAAGTATAATTTGGTGAATGGTAGGTCTCTCTGTCAGGTTCTAAGTAGTTTGATAAAAGGAAATTTTTGTTTTTTTTAAATTTATTTATATTTGGTTAATCCTGTTCAAAGATACTGCCCGCGATATCATACAGTTTTCAGTTTGAGAAACACTGATAGTCTTAAGCTTCGTATCGACTTTCCGGTAAGCGATTTCAGCATTAATTTATTTCTTTTTGAAATGAGTTGTTTTTTGAATATCTATTTGGGTTTGGAAGAGAAGAAAAATTCCCAAGAACATTACGATTACCATTAACATCATTAAGGAGGATTAGATAAGAGAAATAAAAAACTTCGAAATCAACTCATAAAAAAAATTTTAAGATAATAATCGTGATTTCATCATCCAAACGAATGACATACCGACGGAGAAGTCTAAAATTTAAATATAAAAATTTCGTACATTTAATACGCTCGGTCTGGTGAGCGTAAAGTAGAGTAATATTCGTTCGGTAAATTTCGTTTGTTACCTGAAAGCTCAACTGATGTACACGAAGTTGGAACATGTATTTACGAAAATGCTATAAACCTTTCTACGTAATTAATTACTTATTAATAGTCAATAATTAAAATCTTGTACATTCATTTGCTCTTTTCAAAAAACTACGACTAGCAGAGAAATTTAACTGACTTAGTCGAACAAATTTCTCTGTCTTTATAGCTTATGGAATAGAATATTTATGAAAGTGATATTTACGCTTCTACGTTTTATTTTCCTTTAACATTAGGGGAATACATAACTGAAGAATTTCATATTTGTTGACCAACGTGATCTGACGTTGACATTATCGCTGTTTTGCTTTAAATTTTATTCAAAATTCTCATTTTCAGCTTACTACCGTGCGTGTTCTTGCCATACTGTTTAAATACGTGTCGCAATACACAACATTATTGCCCTCATTGCAAGACTTATATTGGAACGTATAACTATTGACTCAGGAATAAAGGTTTTTAATATAAAAACAACTTCTGGCTTTTACTAACCATTTAAAAGCATTTCAAATTATTAAGTTTTTGTGTTTTACATTATTTCTGCTCTGCTTATTGTTCCTAATTAGTTTCGTTGTTTAATTATTTGTTTTCTTTTTTTTTTTTTGGTTTCTTTTAAATTATTGTTAGTTTTTGATAATGAAATTTTCAATATTTTCTATTTTAATTGCAGATGTTGGCCTTGCGTATGCCTGCCTTATTGCATGAATTCATGCCAGAGCGCTCATCACATATGCCCGAATTGTAATGCCCAGATTGGAATTTATGAATATTAAATGTTTAAAATCTTCTTTCCTATCATTTTCCTCCTCCATCTGGCCCAGAAAAACTTCTTATTTTTCTTTATTGAATGCAAAAGGGAGACTACTTTTTAATATAAAAGCTTAAGCTATGCATTCGACGACTTAAATTAATTGAATTAAGTAATTTAATAAAGTACAAATAACAGATTAATTATGAAAAGTTTTATGCTGACTTGCTTTATGAAGAATTGATCTCCACCTAGTTTTTTAAAAATGTAACCTTTTTGCTGATTTTCTAATTCTTTCACTCAACCCAAACTTAAGCGTGAAACCCAAACTGGCCGCGAAAACGTCTTCCAGCAGAATCACAACTCAATTGCAGCTGACGACTTGGGAGTGAAACAAAGGATGAGGAATGCAATTTCTACAAATTCTCAAAGCATTGCAGTGCTTTTCAGGAAGAAATTAGGTCTTATTCAACAATGAATAACATCTTTGCTTTATAATAACATCTTCGAGAGATATTTACCACGTACTCACGTGGTGATAAATTCATTGGCTCAACGAAGTAGCGTACTTCTATCATCTGCGTACTATCCTAATTTTAAAATAAACAAAAAGTGAACATCAGTATACAGATAAGTTTTCCCTCTCTTCTTCTTGAGATGGTTATATCAAGTACACCGCTCTCAGCACGCAAATTTTTCAATCAAGCGAATCGTTTACTATCTACGAAGTTTCGAAACACGTAATTAGATCGGAACTCCACAGTTAACTGTGTCGAAGTCGTCAGAAAATATAGGAAACAGAGCCATTTAAATACAACCATGGCGAAGCGATAAAAGCTTCCACGCACCCTTTTTTCCCACTTCGAAAATGTATTTTTCGCTGCTTGCTGAGAATTTAGTAATTTCATTAAAGGACTGAAAACACCTTTCAGACAGCGCCTCCTTAAAACTAGACTAGGCAATCTCACCCACATAAATCGAAGGTTCACTGCCTAATATACGTTCCACTTATTTTGCATGCTGATGACAGCGCATGTAACCGAATTGAAAGTAAAGAAGATAAAATTTTAGAAGGATGCAAGATCGAAAAGCGGAAATCAAAACAAATATGAAAGTAATTATAAAGTAAACTCAAAACACACTAGCAAAAATGAATGGCAGTCAAGAAAATGGCTTATATTCTCAGTGAGTCGCAAAAGATCGAATTCAATGAAATGAAACTGAAAAACCCTGTCATTAATCCTTGTTTCCGTGTTCGGTTGATTTAATTTATTATAAGAGAAAATATATTCATGTTTTGCACACGCAAATTAATGGTATTGTGAGTACACGCAAATTAATAATACTAAGTACTGATGGTTGTTTATGTCATTTAATAATACAAATGCAAATAACGAAACTAAAAAGGACATAAAACGAATGAAAAGCTTAACAAACAAAATAATTATATTCGCATTTGGTGAATCTTTTATACCCAACACCTTTATCTTAAAAAACGGGGCAAAACTAAATTGTAATAGGTGGGCGTGGCAGTGAAATAACTTCCAATATTTGTGCCAAATTTGGATCCCATATCTTCATTTTTGCGGCTAGGAGAATGTTTACCACAGACAGTAGACAGTTAAGCAGACGTATCGACGAATATGTTTAGATGGATTCCGAACTTCATACTAATGAAGAATATATACATTTTATGTAGTTTCGTAAGCATCTTTCTTAACGCATATAAACATTTTCACAAAAAAATTAAAGTTCAATATTCTATTACATCGAGTTGGCGGGGTCGATCCTTTCCATTTTTCCACAAAGACTACGGAAAGTTCTATAATTCTATATGCTATGGTTTGTGAGTAATGAGCAGAAGTTCCATTTTTTTTTTTTTTTGCTTCCATGTGTTCTCACTCTACTCGGAAAATGCAAAAAACCTCACTAGACTATTACTCATCCGAGTGTAACTAAGTCAACATTACTCTGATCAAGACATACATATTCTTTTGATTGTATTTCTATGACATAATTATAAGTTTTATCTTTGGTCTAGAACTCAAACTATCGCTGATGAATTTCAAAAACTATTTCAAGAAGAAGAGAAAAAAGTGAAACTTTACTCGCTGATATTATGACCTTTATTTCAGTTAATCGTAACCCCATTTTTTATTGGATGAGGTAACACTTTTCAAGTATGCAAACATGCGTCTGGTCTACATACTTGACATTTGCAATGAAATGGTCATTTAATTGAGAGCATTTCGCGCATAAGAAATTAGTTTTGCATTGTCTATGTGAGAAAATGAAAATAAAGAATTTTCTATAGTATCTTTCGAATTCGGAAGAGCAAGTAATACCAAGAAAGCTTTCTCATTATTTCAATGGGAGCTGATGTTCACATTATCGACAAGCATCAGCTCATTATCTATCTATTGTAGCGGGTATCGAAACATATATATAAAATTTTTTGCAACCGGAGGAACCAAAAGTGAACTTTTAAAGTAACACATTAAAAATAAAATGTTAATTTTAATACAAAATTACTAAAATACTGTTCTTTTAAATTTAAAAAAAAAAATTAAATTGTTTCTAATGGAAAAATTAAAAAAATTGAAAAGTTCTAAACAAGTTGACATCTTTATCTGTTTGATTCATATCCATAATGTTATGTATTAACAACTAGCGTATTTTATTCCTTTAATTCTAGCATAAAATGTAAACGATTCATCTGATTTCGAGCAATTTTTGGATACCTATTAGCTCTTAATTAGATATTTAAAAACTTAGTTCTTTATTTCTTTATATCAAACCTTCAAATTGATTGTTAAAATATTCGTTAGGCGTCCTATAAATTGTGAGTTATATGTTATTTTAAAAATTCTATTTTTTAATTTTTTTTTTTTTATGTTCATTCAATAAGAGTCTGAGGGGAGTCTGAGCTTATTTTCAAATCTAATATGCGAGAGAAAATATATAGTCCATTTTCGTGTGAATGTTTAGCTGCATACGAATGGATAAGTAAGTCCATTTTCGCCCGTGTGTTTGACTGACCAACGGACGGATGAAAAGGCAGCTAAACGAATGTATAAAAACGATTGAAATGATATATTAAATGAAAAAACATTGGACGGACGAATAAAACGACATGTTTAAATCGATTCAGAAACTTACGTTCTTTCTTAAACAGGTAGACACATGATACTCGTTTAACTAGTTTTCCTCTCTTTACTGTAAAAGGAATAGCAATACTGTTATAATCCAATCGTTCGGTGCTGGGTACAAAACAATTATCAAATATTTAAAAAGCAATAGAATTTGCTTTGCTTTAATTATTTAATTTGTTCCCCATATTCTTACATAAAAAGCAAGTAAAAACATTATAGGCTGGCAAAATCGCTTATCAAACAACCTACATTATTTCACGTAACATATAAATCTTCATTTATTATTATTTTTATAACTTATTTAGACCAAAAAGATAAATTCCTGGACTAAAGTAGGATGAGCGCTAGCAAATAAGACCATCGGATCTATTTTTTTAAAAAGATAGACTAAATGGTTATTCTAGTCATTTTAATAAAGTTAAATTATATTCTCCATATGTTATATTATGTTCTCCAGGCGAAGCCTCGAATCTGAACCTTCGAACTGTGGAAAGGTTCTGACATTCACAAAGCACATGTTATAATTGCAATTTCTTTTCATGGCAAAGTATCAACAAATGTGTCTTGTTTCCATAAAAAGACATATTCTTCTTAGAATAAAAAATTAATTTCTCGTCAAAGTTCCTATTATTCTTCACCTATTTTTCCTATAAAATACTGAATGTTAGGCTTTATTGCTATGAGAAGTATTTTCTTGGCTGGTGTCTAAAAAATATAGCTTCTTGTTCGAAACAAATGACTTTCTTTGACTACAAATTATTAAAAATTAGACTTTGTTCCCATGCAAACGTAACAGTTGTAAGGAAGTAGATTTGAACTATTTATCCACCATATCCACTTACGCCGAAACACTCTCAGTCTGCGGTATTGTAACTTGTTTATATCTAACGATTTCTTCAAAACAACGCTTTATTTGATTACCCCTTGTAAAAATGTAGGGATCGAATTCGTTTGCAGTAGCGTTGGTCTCCTGGAACAAAGCAAGTTAGCTTGCCCAATTTTTTTTAAAGAAATTACTATCTATAGGCTAATTAAAAAATACAAGCACATACACACGGAAAGATAAACTTAAATTGATTCAAAAAATAATTTTGTTTCATTCGTTATGATAAAAGTTAAGTCAATCTTATTTTTAAGTTCGGAATCTTAATTCACACGTACGCTGCACTACGCTTTACTACAAGTGATGCGTCCGTAAAAAATGCTTTCGCACTTATTTTAAAGTTTTCAATTCAAAAAAGTTGTTTAGAAAATAATAAAAGTAAACTTTAAAAAATTCTTCTCCTATTGAATTATAAGGAAATCTTTCTGATAAAATTATTTATGAAAAACATTACAAAAAAGCCTTTTATTTTACTCATAAGGCTATGTTAAGTAAACTTTCCCATATTTCTGATTAGTTTTATGCAGCCTTGAATGGTTTGAAAATTTCAAACCTGAGCATTTTAAAGATGTATAATGTCTGCAATTACTGTCACGTTTTAATTTCTCTGAATATAAAGTGTGACCTTCAATTCTCCATATTTTTTGATAAAATTCAAATTTATTAAAAGTACTTGTTACAAAACTTAATAATCGAAGTAGCCTCCTACGATCTACGATCTTTTGCTATTTATCAAGTGGTTAAAGGATGCCTTCGCGGTAGAAATTTCGTGATATCAAAGCGAAATAATCATCGATCCATTTTTGCATATCTTCTGGTTTTGTGAACCACAGTTCTGCTGAATACGATTGCATTGATCTGAACTAGTAGTGATTAGAAGAACGCAAATCTGGAGAAATGCCGTAATCGGGATAAGTTCCCAGCTCAAGTTGAACATCACTTACTGGATTGATTTGGCAGTGGACGAGTGAACGTATGCGATTTTCATCATTATTTCATTATTTTCAAGACCACAAATTTTTGCATCAAATTTTTCAAACCGCTTTCTAACCGTTCCATACTCTACTGCAACTTCATTTCAAGCCACCGAATTTAAAATTTGAATATATACGCTTTATGTGGTCTCCGAAGACTCTCCCTTAATGTTACAAACATTTTCACAAAAATATTAAATTGCAGTACTCTATTATATCTTGTGAGCGTAGTCGATCCTTTACACTTTTGTACTCGGGAATAGCCAGCTCAATAAATGTAGAAATTTTTATAGATCTGCCTGCTTTAATTTATGAGTAACAAGCAAAATAAAAACAGCTTTTTTTCTTAAAAGCTGAGTTTACGTTCTACTGTGGGCGCGTTTTTTGAGCGATTTGGACCATTTTCAATATGCATGCAAGAACTTCCAACGCTTATGTCTAATATGTAGCTGACATCTTTATTTTTGCGGCTGAGGGATTGTTTACACATTACACAGACGGACAGACGCAACGACGGACATGGTTAAATTGATTCGAAATTTTTTGCTTTTCGAGTATATATATATATTTGCGGAGTCTAGAGCATTCTTGTGGGCATTACAAAAGCGAGATGACGGAATGAATATACCTTCATTCTCCGGTGATGAGTATAAAAATATGCAATTCCGTAAACGCTACTTCTTCACTTCCATCTCTTTACACTTTGATATACACTGAACGATAGTTAATAAACAATTGAAATTTAAATCGTATAAACAGAATCGTCTAATCTATCCGTACCTGAAATTTCGGGAAAATTGAATGGATCAGATATACTTTTTCGGGGGACAAATTTCAAGGCAGAGAATTTATGACCGCATCTAATGTATTACGTAGAGTTCATTGAATATTATTCGCTCTTAGTTTTTGTATGATATTTAGGAATTTTTATATATCACTTAAATACATTTTTGCAGTATCCTTTAGTGTGGAAAGATACACATCAGAAACGCAATACCTGAAATATATATCACATAACGCCTAAATACACGTACAAAATATACGATCTATACTTGTGATGAGGAGAAGAATTTTAGAGGCAAAGAAATTTAGATCTGTAGATAAGATTTGAAAATTACTTTGATCCATTCGTTGTCACTGATCTCATCTCAATAAAAGTTCAGTGATACAAAATCTTCATTATCTTAGGTTGCTAGTTAGTTACTCCTACGCAGATGTAGATATAAAGGCGTATAGCGTATTTTTGTAGACTTAATAACATTTTATCTTTGTGCGTTTGTGCTGGTTCTAATTCTTACATTTTTTTTTTTTTACTAAATTCTTGCGCTGATGGGTATCCAGAATTCGCTACACATGTTACACAATCATTTTGTTTGGTTTTTCCTTTGCACGCTAATAATAGTACAGCAAAGTGTTACCATAACGTCGCTGTCTCCCCTCTTATGAAACATATAATATTTGCAGTTCATTTCAAACGAAATCAAACATAAAGGCTTACTTTTTAAATACACGTTAACATGTCAACTTTACCCTTGGGGGACGAGCCAACAAATATTGTTTGTCCACATTGTGGACAATCTGTAGCGACACGATTGGAGTATAAAGCAACTACTCGGACTCATTTGTTAGCTTTGCTTTTATGTGTTCTAGGGTAAGAAATGCATTTTTTTTTTCAAATAATGAAAATATCTGTGAATAAATGTGTATTGTATTTTTCAGATGTTGGTTTTGTGCTCCCGTGTTATACTGTACTAGTTGTGCTCGAAATATTGAACATTATTGCCCAAATTGTAAAACGTTCCTTGGAGTTTACAAGATTTAGATTTTTTGTGTACTTGATACGATTTCTTTCAATTAGATTTGCTTAGTTTGCTTAAGTTTGCGTTAAGGTAATGCAAAAAACTATTTTAAAGAATTATTTATAAAGTAAGAAAAATTTTTCCGGAGTAAATCGTTTAAAAGTTTTCTGTAGCACTATTGTCAAACAAATATGCTCGCACAGCTATTACCGTCTCTCAGTATAATGCTTTTCAGATATGGGTGTGACCAACAAATAATCAAAAGAGTGTATTAAAGAATAGACTGTCTACTTGATTTGTAAAAGTAAATAAAAAACACAATGATATTAAGAAGTTTTTCTATATGTGCCCATAATTGTAAAAGTGGTCTAAGTCATATATTTGTTGTTTCGAGATATTCAATGAATCTCATTTGAATAAATCAAAAATTATTTTTACATTATGCGAATTTAGAATTTTTTAGTCTTGATTAATGAAACTTATTACGAATATAAAATTTAGTGTGAATTGCATACAGAAATGTTGTTTTTAAAGTTGATTTAGACCATTTTCAAAATTAACTGAATGCCATATAAGTCTTTTTTTATTTTTGTTAATGCATTAATTTACAATCTATTTAAAAGATAATAAGTAAATGTTATGGATATATAGGATAACAGAGGTTATTTATTGTCCCCCAAAGGGAACAATATAAAATATAGATATAAATGTGTGAATAAATTAAAATGAGCCTTATAAAATTAAGAAGACATAGCACATAATTAATGAACAACATATGGCGTCCTTTTTAATACTCTTATCTCATTGGATTCATCTAAAAGTCGTATTATAAAAATCTTTGCATGGTTACTCAATCAAGATATTTTGAAGAAAGGTGTTGAATTTGATTTTTACTAAACATCATAAGGAATTGCTTGGTTACGGACGAACCATGGAGCATTAGCAGTAAGACGAGGAGTCTTAGATTAATATTTTTGGAGTGTTTCCATATTTGAGTTACTGGCTGTTCCCCATAATTGAAGGCCACATCTTCAAATAGATTGGAGAGTGCTATTGTTGGGACAAACAAATTGAATCCTAATCCTATGTGTACCGCATATATTATAGAGTATTATACAGTAATACGGAGAGACTGGCGGAATATAGAATTTTACGGAGTCGCTGAAGCTTCCTTCTAAAAATCGCATTGACAAAATGAATATATACCCAACCTGGAGGGATATAAAAATTGGAATAAATTATTTCATAAATCACACAATAAGCCACAGAAATAATCCGCTTAGAAAATTTCAATGCAAAACTATCCACATCTACTGAAACGTATTAAATGAAATGCATTAAAAATCGCAATGAGTCGCCGTAAGCAGAAAGAAACAGCGAAACCAAAAAATTATTTGTCTATGCCCCTACATATACTAGCTTGCTTAGGCATAAATACATGCTGTATATTTTTCTCTAATAAAACGAAAGCCAAATAAAAGATTGAGTTTAGAAGCTAACTGTATATACTGAATAAAGCTTATGCATGCATAAAACGAAAAACAAGATTTTGTGTTCGTTGCAAACAATAATGAAAGCAGAACTTGACTTCGTTTAATGCTCTTCGTTCATTTAGTGCTCTTTTCTAATAGTTTTGTTGAAATTGTTTTTTCTCAACATACGACGATACGAGAGCAAACTCTTTGTTATTCATTCTCTTAAACCAAAGCTTGGTACAGCAGCTATGCACATATTTTAACTTTTAATTTTTAACGCTAATTGTAATGAAAGAAGAATAAATCAAAAATATTGAATTACAAAATATAAAGACATTAACATATATAAGATTACATAGTATTATATTTAATAAAATTAAAATCATATGCAATTTAGAGTCCACTTTCACTGTTTTGTGTAGGAGTTTCACGTTGTGGACAAGACTGGCCCAATGGTGAACACAGTATGCTTGATAGATAACAGTAACAGGTAAAAGCAAACATATATAAACGTAATGAGCCCTCACATAAAATATTTTCTCATACGTATTCCCGTTGCGAGCATCAAAGTCAAACGCATTGCTTTTCGATTCATATGTCTGTTAAAAGAATTCCTAATCGAACTATGTTTTGAGTTTTCTGCTTCACAATTAAGAAAAGTTCATTCTCTATCGTCTAAAGTTTGACGTTTTCTTGGCTATGAACCATTTAAGGCACCACCACATTACTGCAAAAAAAAGTCAAGCTTGCTGTTTGTTTCAAAAATAGCCGACAAACATGAACCGATAGTAATAGGAAATAACTGTCAAGTAGTAAGAGGAAACAGCTGCATATTGGTTCGTTAAATAAGTAAATCAGATGCAATGACTTTGCCGGACAGAATTAATAAAAACAACACATCTTATAACTACCAATTTTTGGCTTAACTAGTTGCGACAATGTTTCTTATTACCGAAACAAAAAATGTTTTTTGATGCAGACCATTATCCAAGTAATCTGGACGTAACGCGTCTAGCACGAACAATATTATATAAAGTCTTTCCGTACGTTCTCACTACTTGTTTTTCTTACTATTAAAGTTGCGAATACTATTTGCGGCGAACACTTTTGCGTGTCATGAATGTTTACTTTAGAACACAAGGGAGTGAACTTGATTTATAAATAATTAATATTTAGTAGTAAATATAATTAATTAATTAATAATTAATATATTTTTTCTCACCAGCAGAAATATGAAAGCGTGTCTAAGACAAACATTGTTAAATTCGATCTGTATCTAATATCGCCTTTCGCAATTAAGACACATTTTCTTTACACTACGAATTAACTGCGTATATATACTACCTGCTGATCGGAATAAAGACAACAAAATAACGAATAAAATTGAAGGAAAATATAAAATATTAAAAATCTACGAATCAATCAATAAAAGGTGTATACTTCAATACTTACTTACTGCATACATTTTTTATTAGCTTAATCTTTATACACACATTCGGACAAATACCATATTTTGATATCTCTAAGGAGCCCAAGACGAGATCTACCACATTTTTGTGCGTCAACTGAACAAATGTTAATTAGAAGTAGAGAAGACGACGTCAAGCGTGCAGGTGCGTTGCTGGTTTGAAAGATATCTGACATCGTTTTCTAAATTATAATCATGTTTTGAAAAGTCTTTTATGTCAGTTTTCAGTGCTGCATCTTTTATTATGTCTCTTTAACACAATTTTCTTTTTTATAGCAAATTCAAAGCACCATCACCTCAGAACCATTAATATTTGGTTGGATGTTCATAAATAAGCTTTTCCTTATCAATAAATTGTAGTGAAAAACTTCTCAGTTAAGCTCCTTGCGACATCACTCTACTTTTATTCATGTGTGTTTGTATGCACGTATGTACGTTTAAAATGATTTAAACTTTTTATAATACAGTTGTAACAAATGGCTAATGAGTGAACAAGAGAAAGATAACTTACAGCATATTTTTATACCAATCACTCACTCAAAAGGGAAATATATTCAATTTATCAATCGGTTTGTAACACTCAAATATTATACACTTTTCATTAATACAAAATCTTTCAGAACCGAATGATTGTGAACGAATAAAGTTGTTTCTGAACTGATTGAAAAGTACTGAAAAGAAATGATAAAAAATTTGCTTTAAATGAACTCGTAGATCATATGACCGACAACCTTTCGTAACAGAACTGTTCAGATAGAAACAGAGCCAAACCAACCTAAGATAGATTTGAGTGTCGATGTGCTGTTCATTTTCAACTCTTAGGCAATAACAACTAATCCAAAATTCACAGATTCTCTTTGAATACGTTAGTGGCAATTTGGACAAGATATGTGGTTTTACATTTGATTCGATCACTGGTCGATCCCTCGTGTAGTATGAACAACCCTTCGATTGATAAATATTTATACCTTACACCGCTTGTGTATACAACGAGAAGTTTTTAATGTGAATTTCTTGCAGCTTGTAAGTGAAGAGCACATAACGCAGAAAGAAAAGGTGTTTTTTATTTTCTACCGTAAGCGTGTCCCTTGATCGATATGGCCCATTTCAATACTAACTAGAGAACAAGATTTTATTGCCAAATTTGAACCCGATATCTTAATTTCTTTTTTCTTACTACAACCACTAGAGAGACGGGCAGGTGGACACACGGACAGGCTTAAATCAATTCAAAATTTCATGCTTATGAAGAATGTGTATCTACTTTATAAGATCTCTGAAGATCTCTTCTGGGTGTTTGCAAACGTTTTGATAGAATGAATACACACTATCCTTCGATGGAATGATAAGACGCCATTCATTTGGAACGCATAACACTATAAAATGCTTTTGAAGGCATAGTGTTATAAGATGCTCTAGAAGGCATAGTCCTACAAGATGCTGCGTGGAAATTTGTATTTGTATTTTATGAGCAAAACTAGACGAAAGTAGAGGTGTTTTCAACTTATATTATATTGTAGGCATGTCCCTTTTACCAATTTGATAATACTCTACTGTTGTTTATCTAACCGATAAAGAACAACACATCATACAAATTCAGGTAGTTACGCTTAGCCTTTGCACACAATATCTTAGCATGACAAAATAAGCAGAAACGAAACGGGAAATAAATGAGGATTTTGGAATGAAATGAATCAATTGTAGCGTAGCATTACATCAATGAGTTTGAAAGGTATTTATTTGACTTTTGTTAGATTCTTTCTAATAAAAAACCAAAAAGAATTTTTTTCTCAGATAATTTATTATTGAAAACATTTGTTAGCTGCTCTACTTAAGAAATTCTTCCAAAAGTAATTATAAATCAAATTGTATGCTAGCGATGATAAACTCCTATAAGAGACAGACATTCCGGACAATAATGTTCTACGTCTTTTATCATCTTGGTGCAATATACACAGGGTAATAAAATCCAACAACTGAAGTTCGAAATCAAAAACAAATTAGTGCTCGATTTATGTTTTATTGTAAATACCACACAATAGTCAGGATTAAAGCTATGAGATGGGTCACGATCGTACTGCGTCCTTTAATATATGTTGTTATTTCACGTCGACATCGTGGGCATTGTAGTTGTTGGGCTTCTGGACCTAATATCACGATCTGTGGCATTTGACTTTTGTCGATTAAGAACAATAAAAAATATAGTTTTCAAAAATGTAATTTTATTGAAAGATAACTACACGAGAGTAAAACTGTTTCAAAAATAACTGAATTTACTTTTTTTTTACTCAATTAATAATTATTAAATTTATCCAATTTCCTGGATACTTTACATAAGAATTGACAGAGTACAAGTTAAAGTAATAAAAGATTGGGTTCTTCAGTGAGCTCTACGTTTCATAGCCACAAAGCTTGCAAACTGCCTTTTGTACTTGAATAAATGGGAATTCTCTTTCGATTATTTGTTTCCTTAAGTTGGCAATTTTTTATGTTTGGAAGTTTTTCTTTTGTATTGAAATGAATTTTAGAATGTTCATTAGAAGCGGCAGAAAGTAGCATTTGTGTAAAGGTGCGATATTAGCTGCACCTGTCTTCTTATCACGTTGGATTCATCTAGAAGCCACATTGCCAAAGGATTGCGTCGAATTAAATTTTTAGTAGACAGAAAATTCAGGTCATAGTTTAGTTGTTAACGAAGCACATGGCCTCAACAATAAGACGGAGGGTCTCTAGATTGATATTTTTCAAATATTTCAAGATTAGAATTACTAGCTATTCCCCACAATTGTACGCCAAAGGTCCAAATGGGTTGATAAATATTCTTATATACAATGCATTCATTTCTTAGATTTCTCAGTCTCCTATTCTCGTTTTACGATACGCTGTCAGACAACTGAGTTATGATGTATCCAGCCCACCATGTTTAAATATAGGATTAAAGTTCTTAAATATAATAAGAACAGTCTATTTAAGAAATATATATAAAAAGGCCCGCCAGCAGATTATACAATGTATTCTATTGCACGTTATGGATTTAATCATATCCATCGGTGGTGTTACGCATACCTTGCTAAAACCAAATCGAGCGTCACTAAAATCTAATGCCAGAAACTTTTATAGATTTATAAACCCGAAAAGGAAAGTTTCTTCGTCCGTACCTGACTCCTCGGCTGACAAAAAAATTTCGAATCTTTTTGCAAAATTTTTTCAATACAACTACAGAACAGACTGCTACGATTCTACCGAAATTAATGAAACTACCTTCAAATCTAAAATCATTACTTCAGAAGTATAGAAGTTTTACTCTCTTATGATTATGTTAAGATTATTAAAACATAGCTACTTTCCTTGATACATATGACAATCCTTCATCTATTTTTAAGACGTGTGCAGAAAAAGTCTATGGTTTAATACTAAATATTTTGTAACTTCTCTCGTAAAACTGAAGAATTTCCATGGTTTGGGAAAAGCAATTTCCTGATCCCAAGTCATCAAAATGGAAGTAGGAGACTAATAGAGAACTATAGAGGTATAAGCAAAATTGAGTGTCATACCAAAAAATGTCAAAAAATTGCAAACTCCCCTTTGCCATTAAATAGTTTATCTCTCCGTATCAACACGCTTATCAATACGCTTATCAGCTGTAACAAACCTTATAGAATTTACAAACCATTACTCTCAAGACTTTTTCTAGTGGTTCCTAAATGGATGTTATATACATGTATTTAAATAACGCTTTCGACTGAATAGACCATTCTGTATTGATTTTTAAACTGCAATCGCTAAACTTTCTCTCATAGGTAGTGAAATGGGTAAGCTTTTACCTTCTGTAGAGTACCCTTAATTAATTTCAATCTAATTAGTTTAGGATTACTTCGGAACTCCTCAAAGAAGTCCCCTTGAAACAAATCTATTTGCGATAGATGTAAATGGTCTTTTATATATGGGTAAGTTATTTAAGACCTTCTTGTATGAAAACGACGTGAAACTCTCTATTTACCGCAGTTAACGCCGAATTAAGTATAGATCGCAGATCCTCCCAAAGCAAAAAATTCGCGCTTTTGTTTCTCGATTAATTTCTTCACATTAAACTACAATAAATGTAACTGCCCTTTCCACTTTAGAAAATCTGCCGAATCATCTAAAGGTCAATCAGTTTTAAAAGTGGTGCCATCGAAATGGGTAGTTGAAACTTAAGCCCTAACTACAAACAAAAAGAGATACGCTGGACGCTCCAGAACCACCAAAATATTATGATAGCCCTAGTGCGGACGCGGATAACGAGGACGGTAAACATGAAAAAGCTCTTAACTATGACGAATTGAAATAGATAGAAAAAAATACAATATTGTAATTGCTTTTTTAATTTATTAACATTTTCATACAAGATTTTCAATTTTTAATCTAACACAAGTTCATTTGTTAATGCAGACTACATGATTTCTAACAAAATTGTTCAATACAACTGCCGACCCTCATAAAATTTAGCGCCTTACAAACTCACACAAATTATGTTTTTCAATTAAGAACTAACTTACGATTTCGGGCAATAAACTGCGATTTAACTTACATGCTGAATTTCTCTATAAATAAAGCAAGGTACATATTAGGATTAGTCGCGAGAGTGATCCACATATTTCGAAAAGATTGCACGTAGATTTAATTAGACCAACATTAGAATATGCTCCCGCGATATGGTATCCGCCCTATCCTTACCACTTAGATTCAATTGGATCGATTCAGAAACAATTCTTGCTTTTTGCCTTAAGCAATTTGCTTGTGAGATACACAATGCTAACACTCTAACGAGTGTAATGCTAAATAAAGGAGTTATCGACTCGCAAGCTTTATTAAGAGAAATCAACATTAATATCCCAGCTTGCTCTTAAAGAAAATATCAGTTAATAAAACTAAACCAATGTAGTTTCAACTATGAATTATTTAATCTACCTAGGAATCTTAGTAAACATTTAAATAATGTATAGGATCAAATCTCCGTATTTCTGACTCAATACAAATCATAAAATCAATTCTGCGCAATGGTCTTGCATTACGAATGTCATACTTACACCACAACAATTAATAAAAAGCGGGATGGGATCGAGCAAAATCACTTAACGTAGAATACATAATGTTAGCTGAACTAAAAAGAACTGGCTTGATCTTATAGTGATTCAAATAAAATTGCTTTACTTAGATACAATTTTACTCATTATTATTGGGTTGGCAACTAAACAAGTGTCGATTTCTTTAATAAAATAAATTTTTTTTTTACTTGGAATGAAGCTTAGTCTATAATGTATTTTCCATTTTGTTCGATGACCTTTTGCCACGTTTGTGACAACTTGGCAATTCCATTCTCGTAGAAAGTCTGACCTTTTTCGGGCAAAAACTGCATTAAATGAGATTTTACAGCGTCATCATCGTTGAAAGTTTTACCACAAAAAGAGTTGGTCAGGGATCGAAATAAGTGGTGATACGACGGCGCATGATCAGGACTATTTAGCGAGTGTACCGTCAATTCCCAACCAAGATCCACCAATTTTCGCCGAGTGGCCAAAGAAGCGTGCCGTCTGGTGGAAAATGACACCTTTCCGATTGACCAATTCTGGTCGCTTTTCCTTGATCGCTGCATTCAATTTGCCTAATTGCCAACAGGAGACCTCCGAATTAATGGTTTGGTTCCTTGGAAGCAACTCAAAATATACCGGAACTTTCCAATTCCACCAAATTCACTGCAAAATCTCCTTTTGTTGGATATGTGCATTTGAAATGGTTTGCGATGACTCATTAGGCATGCACCACGATCGTTTTCGATTGACATTGTTGTACACAATCCATTTTTCGTCGACGGATCGAATTCATTGCGTTTATTTAATAATTCGCTAATGCGCTTTGCCAGATGAATTTCTTTCAAATCGTGCGGAACCCTTCTTAACGAGACCGACACGTTTTAAATGCTTCTCAATGGCTGTATGTGAAACATTAAACTTCTCTGCGACGTCGCGTGTAGTTACATGACGATTAACTTCGATGATGGTTTTGATTTCATACTCATCAAGGTCAACTGATCGACCTGAACGTTGGTCATCTTAAGGGGGGAATATTTCGAGAATGGAATTTTTCAAAGCAATTTCGGCATTGGCTTTCTTTAAGGGCTTCATCAGCATACACATCACATAACTTTTTGGAGGCTTGCACTGCGTTCTTTCCTTTAAGAAAATAATAAAGGAAAATATGGCGGGAATGTTCGCGCTCCATATTAATGCGGAGGTAAAACAAAAAAACTTTAAAAAAGTATCTATGCAATGAACTTGTAAAGCTAGCTAAAGCTAGATAGACAGCTAACATGTATAAGAAGAAGAAGATCGTAACATTTACGGATATCATAAAAATGGGAGTGAGAAACATCTATATGTGAAAACGGCACTTATTTAGTTGCCAACCCATTATATCTTAAGTGATAAAGTTATTAGTTATAAAAACCAATACTTCAGCTATAACTTTTCTAGTTGAAGTAAAGTAAGAATAAATAAACAATTGAATGAATTATGTTGAGATTCTGAACGAATTAGCAAATAAATAAAAATTTCGTTTTATTTTGAAATTTTATTTTAAACAAATAAAATACTTATTTTCCTTATAAGACTTTGAAGTTTAATTGCACAACATTGAAAAATATGAGGGAACAAGCAAAAAAAATTCTTCAATTACATGCTTAGTGTGTGTTCATCCAAATACTTACTATTAACTTAAAACAAAACTAGCGGAAAGTTTTTGTACAAATATATACAAATATAAATATAAATAAGCAAATGTAGACAATAATTGCAACAAATAGCAAAAGTTTTATTGCAAATAGCAGCAGACCAGTTATTAAACAAATCTTTGTGTTTTCGAAATTAAAAAGTGATGTGCTCATCACAAAAGTTTTCTAGGAATTTTATCAAGAAGCCGATATAACAAAATCGATGATTATCGCACACCATAACAATTATTCCTTTTGTAGCTTTTATTGAGCCCTCATTACTTTAAATTGAAGAAATCAAATCTTACATTTTACTGTTACTACCCAAGTAACTCCCGCAAGTAGAGCAATAATGGCGAGTGACTTTGCAACTTTTAAAACAATACGGTAAACAGCCGCAACAACTGAAATGAAAAATACTTTTTAATTTCTTATTCGATCGATAAATCGCAAACCAACGTTGTCAAGCATAATATAGCGGCAATAATGTGTGTCATTAAACCGTTTTCATATTCCAGACGAGTTAATTGTCTTCTGCCGCATGTATGACATTTTGTCAAAAGTGAATGGCTGCCATAAATTGTTGCATTTGTATCTGTGCAAAGAATAAAAGAAAAGATTTTTTTTTCTTTTATCATACAGAACGAAAGAAATAAAAATTCTTCACTTATAATGTATCACTTGTGCTATTGTTTGTCAACGGGGCAGCATAGATGGAGTTGTCTGTATAAGAATTATAAACGGGCCTATCAACGCTATAATCAGGCGGCATACGCTGCGTTGTGGAACTTGATGTCGGTTCTCCCGGTAAGCTATTTTCCATCATGTTAATGATCTCCTGTTTGGTAGGCATTGTTGTGTATTACTTTTTGAAGAAACTCTATAATATAACCTTCGCTCCCCATGGAGATATTAATGCAACTACATTGCTGTGGATAGCAATAAATTCAAAGATCCTTTGAAATATTTAAAATTGTTATGATTTCATTTCTTGCGGTTTTTGTAATCAGAAATAACTCTTATTTAATGCTTTGTAAGATAAAAAATTAAAATATTACTGACTCAAAATTAATTTATTTGTAAATAGAACTTTATGTGTCCATTTCTCTTTTGCACTAGGACGAAAAAAAACTCTTTTCTTCTTCTTACTATGATTGCTTGAACTTTTAATTTCCAAATGTATGCAAATCTTAGCGGTAGCATAAGATTATAGCGATTTTAGTTCTCTCATATATTGGATATATTGGATACTTTAGGGTTTTACAAATGAAATACCAAGCCTAGTATACATCCATTATTCGAGGGTGGCTTTACTAATAAATATTAGATATTTATAGACGTGAAATGCATTCTTGCTAAACAAGGAAATTTAACCGCACGCTTACTAATTAATAAAAAAAATACACTGATTCTATAAGATTAGTTCAAACATACATTCAAGTTTGTTCATTTCATACGAAACAACAAACAAAATCTATTGTGGATTATATTTAAGGCAATTACTGCGTATTTTAATCAAATATGTCTACCGAAGAAAAGATCGTGGAAGAAGCAAGAGGTACAAGAACAAATAGCGGCGTTATTGTGGGTGAATACGAAGAACCTATGCCTCCGCCTAGTTATGCCCAAGCCATACGAAATAATCGGATAAACACCAATTCCATTGAAAATGAATGGATCAATCGTACATTCCATTCGGGTGCATTAATGACAGATAGTTTTGTAAATCAACCATCAATTATAGTGCCTCGTAAGTAGTATATACTCATATATAAACGAAGTTAAATCTTTATGCATTAATTTTACTTTGTGCTTAGGGCCAATAGTTCCGCCATTGGGATCCGAACCAGTATTTTTCACATGCCCCAGATGCCAATCCTACACATTAACACGCATAGTATACGAACCGAATTTAAAGACTCATCTAATGGCAGCTCTCCTCTGCCTTTTAGGGTAAGAATTTTTTAATCGATCACTAGTGAATTTGTCCATCCACAAAAAAAACTCTTTAACATACTTAAAATCATTTCCTGGATACTCTAATATAAGAAAATCAAGAATATTATAATTTATACAAAAAAAAAGAATTTCCGAATATTTTTGAATAGGTGTATATTGCGTCAACTAAAAGCTTCATTAAAATATACGGATGACATTTCCTTCCTTTTAATTTAGCAACGATTCTCAGAGATCGATTCGATTCGTTAAATATTTCATCTGTCAATCCTTACCGTATCCAAATTTCGAGCTTCTCTTCATATCCAATCTTCTGTAATTGATTAACTATTCTTTGATCAGTGTTTAGTTGCTAGCGAAGGCATAAATAACATCAAACTATTGTTTGGAATCTTTTAAAGAATGTTATCGATTTTATTAATCAATGGCCAATGGATGAGAACGCAACGTATCTTCAACTTCGATATTTAGTGGACGGAAATGAGTGACCTATTCGACCGTAGAAGAAAACATCTTCACCGTAAAAACAATAAATTTTATCATGGACCTATCAAGCATTATTAAAGCCTTATGCAACTTTTAAATCTTTTATTGAAAAAATAAAAATAAAAGATTTAAAAGTTGCATATATATATGTATATGTATGTATATATATATATATATTTTTTTAATGGAAATAGTGGAAAAATGGAATAGTTTTTTAATGGAAACTTCATTATATATATATATTTATATAACGTTTTTTAATGGAAACTTCATTTTTTTCCTTATAGATTATGGTGTTGTGTATGTTTGCCGTATTGTTACGAACGTTGCGTGAACATCAGACATCATTGCGGAAATTGTGGAAAACTTTTGGGCACCTATTGTAATACTTTATAAATCTCTTATAAATTGCATCGTATTCCATAAAGTAGATGGACAAGAAATCGTGTACTTCCGTTTAATATTCTCTTAAATGAATATTCGATCAGTGCTATGTAGTAACTTTTTAAATATTGTGTTCTTTTTTTTATTTTGTATACACAAAACAGGTCTTATCTTATATAAATTATTTTTTGGATCGTTTTGATGCTTACTTTGTTGGTTTTGTTAGTTGTGACACAAAATTTTTGAAAGTCCGAAGCAATGAATTTGAATAAGCAAGATCTTAAGTGTGTTGGTATGTAAGATAATATATAATGTGTGCTATATACTCCCAACTAATCAAAAATTAAAAATAAAAATAAAAAGCTTTTTATTGTCTTCTTGCTTTCCTTCACGCCAGACTGAATTCAGTTTAAATGACTCGCCAAAAATTGAGAGAGTTTGGTTGGGAAGTTTTTATGCGTTAACCGCAACAAACTGTCATTTGGTTTGCTATCTGCAGAATTCTCTTAATAATCTAAAAATTTGACTTCAGAAGAAACGGCTCATTCTACAATGGTTTTACCAGAAAAATGACAAATTGGTTATCAATCAAGCTGCACATACTTCGATTAGAAAGTTTTCAAAAATGAGCAAAAAACATATTTGAATTCTGGTAGGTACGCCTCGAGAGGTTTTTCCTTCATTTAATACTATTTCAAACTTCTTGAAGCCGGTAGTAATTATCAATTACATATATATATCGTTCATAAGACTGCCAGATGAGAAATGATAATTTAATTCGAACTAGATATTATTTGAATTAAGATGAATATCTCCGACATGTGTTATTGGGAGTACGAATTAATTCGGTCCTTTTTTGTGATCAAATATGCATTTACTCCATAACGGTCATGGCCATCTTGTGAAAGTCGCCCGAATAAATTTAAAGTCCCGATACTATCGATTATAGATTTTTGGCTCTTATGGATGCTCACATCTTTTTTTGTCAACCATTGAACAGACAGATGATCGAATGGTCACATTGAAACTTGAGAAAAAGCATAAATAGAAGTATGGACGGATGGACAGATTGATGTAGGGTAATGTGGATTAACGTACAGACGGATGCATGGTGTATTACCCGCATGGGCAAAGAGACAGATGTACAAATGAAAGTTGCTAACTTGACTACAAACCTTACCCAGATTAAAACTATATATACTTTATAGGGCTATACTTCTGGTCCGAATTTGCCGATGTTACAAATAAAAAGTGAACTATAGTGTATCCGTAACTTTTGGTAGTGATTGGATGAATATTCATATACGATTATGTTTTAAATTTTTTCGCAAAAATTCAAATAAACGCATGCGAACTTAAAAGTATATTAAAACCTCTTCAAAACAAGTAAACTTAAAAGAGAAAACTACAGCTTAACTCAAAGCTTAGAATCGAGCTAAAATAAAGGGAAAATATTTTATAAAATTTATAAACTTCAGCTTTAGTAGTAAATTGAGTTTGTTGAAAGGCAAACATAAATTATCATAAGCACGCATAAGCAAGTTATGGTTTATAAAAACAAAAAAAACGAAAAACATTTATAGCACAAAAAAAACGTGCCTAGCGTTGCTATTGCGAAAGTATAATTGAGTAATACATAAATACACGGTTTCGTAGGTTTTCGTTTATAATTTATTTGCGAAATAAATTATTAACGCTAAGCAGAAGAAAAAATGGATCGTAAACATGCTATGCTTTATCCAGATTCGAGTAATATACCAGTGGAGGAAAGGCGTTCTGCATCTGTTTCTATAGGTCTGCCAACAGAAGCACCACCTTCTTACGATGTCGCCATAGGAACAAGCGAGCATAATACCACATCAGAAGCTGGTTATACATCACCTGCCTTTGAAAGTAATGAGCAAAACGCAATAACGCAGGAAAATTCCTTGCAAATTAGAGACACACAACCAAACACTAATAATGCTAGAAACGTAATCACATCGTATCAATCGGAAACATCAACGGCAACAACAGGTAAGTTTCAAATTCGCTTGAAAGTATTTATAGATAAACGCACTTGAACTCGTCTCAATGAAACCAATGCTTGCATGTATCGATAATTGAACGAACTCTGACAAATCTGCTGCTAAAAAAGTGTGAAGCTTTCTTTATAACAAGACGACCACATTTGATCGTATTGTTTAAATTAAAAAAAAGTTTTCTATTAATATTTTTTTCTTTTTCAAAAATTAATAGAACAAACGTCGACTACAACATCTTCGCAACAAGGGCAATTAAAGCTTGGTCCTGATCCTTCAAATGTCACTTGTCCAACATGTGGTGTTTCTAAAACTTCCCGTATGACTCATACACCCAACACACGTACTCATGTTAGTGCGTTGGTTTTGTGTTTGATAGGGTAAAAAAAGGAAAAAACCAAAAGAAAAGACATTCTTTCTCTGCATGCTTATCGACGAATATAATCAGAAATTGTTTTCATTTTCAGATGGTGTTGTTGTGCTTGCATTGTTCCATATTTCATGAATAGCTGTCGTACAGGCAATCATTATTGCGCTAATTGCAATGCTTTCCTCGGTACTTACACACGCGAAACTCACACACGCGAAACAGAAACGAAAAGAAGAAAACGGGGAAGAAGAAGAAGAAGATAGTTATTCGATAGAGATAAACAACAAGAACGGCGACAACAAACAGAACAGATAACAATAAAACCGGCTTTTATTTACTTATCTGTTCCATTATATGAACAAATATTTATTATCTTAGAATTTTTATTTGATTATTTTTTACTGAATGTGGTTGGAATACAAAGAAATTCTATTTTGGAGTTAATTATTATAATAAATGTCGAGAATATTATGTAAAGTATTAAATAAATTATTTTTATTTTTTGCAGCTTTTTTAAATATTTTAAAATAATTAACATTCTATGTCTCATTATTTAATTCAATAGAACATATAAATATTAAGGCCTTGTCAGTCCATGAAATATACACAAGTTTCCGGTCAGCATATAATTTTATACAGCGGAGATTCCGGTGGTGTAGCTAATGAAAGTATTGATAATTTAATTAACATAGCTAAAGCCCGAAGGACGGTAATAATTACAGCATCTTTCTGTAGAGTACCAAAGAGCCATAACGAGAAGCTTTTACAGCAGCGGCCAAAGGACAGCGAAAAATTGGAAGCACAGCAATAGCCAGTGAAAGGAAATGTAAGATCTCCAATGTACCATAAAAGAAACTACGGAGAAGCGACCTGCGCTTGGTTACTGGCTTCTACATAGAGCGAAACTCCTTAAATATTTTCTGAAAAATATAGTTATTTCACCGACACCGATTTGTGCTGATTTCGTATTTAATAATAAGTAATTAAAGAAAATCGCGTAAGTCGAAAAAAAGTCAATAAATTTTTATATAAATTTACAAAGCAAATGAAATTTGCTTAAAGACACAAATACATAAGCGAAGTTTATCAAACTAAAAGCGTTTATATATAATAGATTTATTTATTTATTTATCATTTATTTATTGAGCTTGTTGATTGGCCGCCATACCGTCTAGGGTTATTGTGGCGAAAGATTATGGCCTTCCGTTTGACCACAGCCGATCACCACATCACACCTAGTGAACTCTTCACACAGTTCATCTCTACGATAATTGCTTCATCAAATAAATAACTCCCAGCAATCCTATCAAGCACATATCTACACCTTCGCGGGATGTAAATCAGCCGTTTGGCCACAGCCGAATATTTTCCTTAAATAGCCACAACAAGCCTAGTGAACTGTTCACAGTACACCTATATAATAATTGCTTCGCCAAATAAATAACTTCCAGCAATCCTATCAAGCACATACCTATGCCTGCACGGGATGTAAATCAGCTTTTCTAACAAATTCTGAACTTTCAATTGCTGTTTTTCATGAATTCTCTCCCTGCATGTTGTTGTATAAAACCCTCTTTTCCTCCAATCAAAAAAAAATCTCCTTATTTTAAAATGAAATAACTGAAACTTCACAATACGTTAGCTTTCTATAGAATCACTTGTTTGCGAACAATTTGTAAATCCAAACTTAATATGTTGCTTCGAGTCAAAAGAAGTTGTGGGTTACGCGCAAGAATTATTAAATTGAAGGACGAAGATTTCGAGTATAATAACGAGCGAATAATATTAATATTAAGATACACTTCGTGTGCGCCAACGTCAGTGTATTTACCAGTTACTTTTTGTCTATGCTTATGCATCAAATTTGACAACAGGTGCGCGTTAAACACACGTACAATAAGCAAAAATAAATAAAACCATTAAGGGCGGTCAAGGACGGCTACGCTACTTTGCCTAATGCAATTTCTCATCTTTCCTCGCTATAAAGTCAACGCTTATATTTTGTGGCCACATAAAAACTTATTATTCGAACGTCTTATAATTCTTTACCTAATTTCGTCATAAAATATGATAAAGAATGTACTAATATGGTCCAAGTCTAACACTGTAGATGGATACTTTGTATTGCTACTCTGGACCAATTTTCTTCCCAAATACGAAATATTACAATTTGTTTTCCTATAAAGGCCAATTTCTCGCAGAAACGTTTATATAGGAGGAAATTAAAAAATACTGCCATTCCATTCAAATTTCACACTTCCATTTAATTATTTGGTCGCATAACTTTTCACTGATAAATGGTCCGATTATAAATAAAGTTAACATGAATAACTAAAATGGCCCGATTATAAATCAACTGGCCCGATTATAGATCAACTGGCCCGATTATAAATAAAGTTAACATGAATAACTAAAATGGCCCGATTATAAATCAACTGGCCCGATTATAAATCAACTGGCCCGATTATAAATAAAGTTAACGTGAATAACTAAAATGGCCCGATTATAAATAAAGTTAACATGAATAACTAAAATGGCCCGATTATAAATCAACTGGCCCGATTATAAATAAAGTTAACGTGAATAACT
>KK351109.1:0-31289 GCA_000671755.1 Glossina brevipalpis
GATAGAGAGAGAGAGAGAGAGAGAGAGAGAGAGAGAGAGAGAGAGAAAGAGAGATAGAGAGAGAGAGAGAGAGAGAGAGAAACAGAGAGTAAGAGAAAGAGAGAGGGATAGAGGGAGAGCAGGAAAGAGGAAAAGAGAGAGAGGGATAGAGGAAAAGAGAGAGAAAGAGAGAAGGAAAGAGGAAAGGGAAAGAGAGAGAGAAAGAGAGAGCGATAGAGGAAGAGAGGGAGAGAAGGAGAGAGGGAAAGATAGAGAAAGAGAGATAGGGAGGATAGAGGGAGAGATGGAGAGCGGGAGAGAGGGAGAGGGAGCAAGAGACTGAGAGAAAAAGGGCGAGAGAAATAAAAGCTCGGCTTACCAAAAGAGAGATAGAAAGAGAAAAAATTAAAGTTTTAGTTGCTAAGAAATTTTCGCATATCAATATTTAAAATGAGCATATTAAAATTTTGGCCTTTTGTGCAATACCTGCCGTGATTTATTGAAAGACGAATTGTTTTAGTTACATTTTACGACTGAAAAGTACATGGAAATATTTTTTGCATTTTTACTTTAATTATCTTAGGAAAATAAATGTAAGCTGATTAACTTCTTTAAGAAACCTTAACGAAGTCAAACTGTATAATCTTAAGTTGTATATATATGAAAATTGATTCAAAAATTTTGAATTTCAAAATTAATTTTTATAAAGCAATTAATACGTTGTCGTTGTCTTTCTTTTAAATCCCTCTACTAAATGATACAAAAAAACGTGGCCTGCATAGAAGTGTAGTGATCGTGTCTTAGATAAAGGTCAGGTTTATCTAATCAAGATCACTTACACATGTCTACAAAGGATGAGATATTCATTTCTAGGCCGATTTGTACGGTTTACGCTTTAGTTAAGAGATACAGGATTTCTATTTAGGATCATGGGGTTCTTGTCTTAGCTAAGCGATACACAGTCCTTGTCTCGACATTATATTTTTATTATTTTGCTAGCATTATTAAGAGGAGATAACGCCAGAAGACTCATTTAATTACGAATTCATAAATTGCACAAAATTCGAACTTTGCCTAAATTTTTGAACCACCTGCACTTACTATAAGAACACATAACTTGCCTATATATCCGCGATTATTAAAGAATTAATGATTTTTATAATTCTGAGTCAGGAATGTGAATGTACTGACTTTGTCATTCTATTTGCGCCTCCTCAATCATAAAAATCGGCTTCATTTTTTTTAGTAGAAAAATTGTCAACTGCATGTGTGTTGCTGTTAATCTTCATTCAACATAAGAACATTTAATAGTAAAAGCATACCCGCGATGCAATGCACTTGTTGAGGGAGCTTAAATAAGACATAAGATAAGAATAAGAAGAAGAGGAAGAAGAAGAAGAAAAGAATATACATATGTGTATTTAAATTAACTACAATTGAACAGTGTTGCCATCGCAAAACGCATATCAAACGGTACCAGACATAAGAACATTCATAAACCTTCTGAGCTTGGGGCCATGAATCTAATGAACATGATCCGCATGTAAACTCAGCTGGAAAACGTGAAAAGACTTAAAGTTTTCAAGGGTAGTTCGTATTAACTAGAAACATTTATTGGTGCGATGACGTATATCAGACACACTTGCTTCGACGAAAAAATTAGTCTTATAACTAACTGCCACGGCCTCTTATGACTCACAAATTGGACGCACTTGAGGTGGCCTTTCGAGAGTCTAAAGTTTTTTTTTTTTTGATTTAGAACATGAAGATTTTCTAGTTTGCATAACACATCGCTTCTTCTTAAATAAGTATTCATCAACGGCCTCTAAATATTCTATATTTGCATTTACGGGCAGAAATTCGTAACATTCAAGTGGAACAGCCGGTTTACTGGAGAAGTCATTTTTTAGTTCGATCCTTTCCAAAAGGGACGCCTATGTTAATTTATGTTAATGCTTTGCTGTGTTAATGTTATTGGTAAATGTCTTTGCTACTTAAATTCGAATTTATGTTCACACCATTTATAAAAAATACCGTTACCTCGTAAGTAATGTAAGAATCGGTGAGTTTTAATTTACTAAGAAATGTAGCGTAAAAAAGATGTAAATAGAAAATTTCAATTTCGAAAAAGACAATAAAACCAAATAACGTCTTTCGATGTCTAACTACGGTTGTTAATAAAATATTAAGTAAGAAAAATTTTAATTTTTTTTTTGAAAGTTATTGACATGTTGCATTATTATATTATATTATATGCCTGATGCACGCTAACGGAGGCGATATCTTCCAATTTAGCCCTGTAATAACCTTTTTCAATAGATTGTTTTGTGTTGGTCCACTGCCTTTAACATATTTATTCTCAAGGATTTATTAAAAAAGAAAAAATCTCCCGAAAAAACGTTTTAGTTTTAGTTTTTTTACATTATTTCGAAGTTATATTTTCTCATATAAAAAATCATATCTTAAAATTTCCATATTAAGTTTTGTAATCTAGATGGATTAGAGTTTAAAAGCCAAACCTAAGTTGACGCTTCTACATATACATTTATATATGTTAATATTCAGTTAAGATAATTTGTCCCCTCTCTCTCCCCTCTGTAGACTTAAAGCAAATTTGCTATTTTGCTATTATTGCGATTCTATGGCATAAATCGTTATTTTTATTTCTTTATTACTCATATCTATATATATCTATATGCATAAAGGCGGGAAGGGGGGTATAAAGAAAAAATTTTCTTATTTAAAATTTTATATGTTTTTAATGCTCCATAATTTACACCTTTTGATGAGTGTCGCTAAGTTGTTTGTTGTTATTGTTGTCCGCTTTTAGTGGCCACTATTATATTAATAACTTTATTTAACACCCTTTCTTCTTCTTCTTTTTTCCATTTCATTTACTTTATAATCTTCTGTGCTCTTTACAATGCCGGAATTATGACAACAAAAATATCACAAAAGCTGCTTAAATAAAATACAAAAACACAACGAACCTGACTTTTAAGTCCTTTTTTCTTTTTATTTATTTGTCTTTCTGCTGTTGCTGTTGATGTTGCTGTTGATGTTGACGTTATTTCAGTTTTACTCAAAGTCAAGTTTTAACCGTTAAGATGACAAATAAGTATGTTCATAAGCGATCAGTGTATGTATATTTAAGTTTTATGGTCAGAGATAGTGCGACGGACGGCAAGTGGTTAAGCATTATTAATAAGAAAAAGAAGCAAATAAAAAAAAGCCTGAACACTTAATTTAACTTAAGATGATATAAATTTTCAGATTAACAATAGTAGCATTGTTTGTACGATGCATACATGTACGCTGTTGGTGCATATTCCTTCGCCTTGTATGGATGTATTTTTAGTTTTTTTTTTTTATCATCTAGAAGATCGAAGGGTATGTCACCACATTTAAATATCCATTTAAGGTCTTATAAAGTATTGACTTTTGTTAATAAAATGATTTAACCGCACTATATATATTTGCTTGTATGTTCTGTTAGGCAATTCGTGTACGTTGTTCACCTCAAGGCGATGTTTAAAAATTGTAGAATATTTTGTTGAATCGTAGGCGGGAACCAACATTTTTCTTCGCTTTACGATGTGCTTGTTAATGTGTGCCGTTAAATATTTATAGTAAATTTTTAGAACTACATCTGCTCGAATACTTTAACTTCTTGCGAAGTTTTTGTAAAATTATTTTTAGTTTCCAATTGCATTTGAAAATCCCGTCTATTTTCAAATTTGACTTATTCTCTTAAAACTCCGATAGATTTTCAAGGTTTTATATCTCATAAATTTGAACAAGTTTAGAGAACGGCATACGAATGGATCTTAGAAGAACAAGTAGTTGCAAAAATTGTGTCGTGGAAAAACTTCGTGGCGATCGTCCTTTCCAAATAGATAACTTTAAAATTATTACGTAACACAAGCCCCATCAAATCATGAACATAACGCCCCTAAAAGTTAAAGGTCTATCGATAATCTTAGAAAACTTTCCGTCGAACGAAATCATATCTCAAAATTGACTCAAAATTTGTTATAACAGGTGCGTTGAAAACTTTGTAGGCTCACACATAGATGGCATTACATTACACAGTAAATCGATATAATTTTTAGTTAGCTCTCATCTTCAAAAGACACGCGTATAAATTTGACAGCTGGTGCACTATTAGTATGTAAGTTATAGCATTTTTAGTGAAGCAACTTTTGTTAGTTTGAAAAAATGGATAAAAATGTATTTCGTGTGTTAATAAAGCATTGCTTCTTGGTGAAAAAAAAGAACTATTGATGCCAAGGCTTGACTTGATAAACAGTATACGGATTTTGCACCAGGAAAATCAACCGTAGAGAAGTGATTTGCTAAATTTAAACGAGCCGAAATGAGCACTGAAAACGATGCACGCAGTGGACGCCTCAAACCATACAGTGAAGTTAAAGATATTAAAGAAACGTTTTGCACATGAGATACGATCATAATTTGCGGAAAAGATTGTGTTCCAAGTTGTTCCAGAGTCGTGTAAGTAGTATAAAGGCTGGACTATAACATGTCAAATAAGGTGATTAGTGGAATTGGAAAGCAGTCTTGTATGATGACCAATTTCCATCATGCAAAGCGCCGGCAATTCGTTCAATGGGTAATGGGAGCAATATCACATATTCATAAAATACTTGTTTTTATTTTTAAATGAAATGGTGCTCTGCTATTGAGACAATCTTTGGATTCTTATAAATCGGAGCAAAATAGGAAAAATAAGAAAATAAATGAATAAATAACTAAATAAATAAAAAAAAACTATACGAATACTGGGAGCTGACAGATACAACTAAACTCGAATGCAAACTTTGCTTTTCATTTGCATATCTTTTCATTATTATTTCTAGTATTTATAATTTATATATTATTGTGTGTGTGTGTGTGTGTGTGTGTGTGTGTGTGTGTGTGTGTGTGTGTGTGTGTGTGTGTGAAGCGCAGTACTTTTCACCTAAATTTATTATGTTGTTGCATACAATTGCCTTGAAATTGAGTTAAGAGAAAGACGACAGAAATCATATGGAAATCATTTAATCGTTTAAATGCTTACCCTCAACGATTTTTGCGGATTGCATGGGAATATTTTTAGTCTCTTTAGAATATTTATTGTCGTTTAACTCATGTTACTACTACATCTAACAAAAGGATGTAAGTTCGTCTATTTTTCACTTTTTTTATGGTTTGATTTAAAGGAAGGAGTTGTCTTTGACTAATAACGCGCTTGTAGGATTAAAACTTTCCAGGGTATAAATCAAAAGGGAAAGTCTTTGACTAATAACGTGTTTAGGGAATACGGTTAGTGTACGCCTTTAATTTCAAAGTTACATTTCCTTTTCCTTTTTTTTTGTCTTTAAAAGAATCTCAATATGGTGTTAAGCCGAGAGCGCTGAGATGATCTGTGTTCTTTAATAGCGAATATTTTCTCGTTTTATTTAAAAATACTTTGAAAAATATTTTGAAAAGTGACTCTTTCATGTATTATAATTCAATAAATAATCGTTTATACTGTTCACTTAAATGAAAAATACAGTATAAGCTTTTCTCAGCCTTCGAGCGTAATATTGATTGATTAGTGATTTGCTTTTCTAATGATAGATATTTTCATTTATTTGATTGATTCATTTCCGTCTTTAATCTCTTAAATTTTACGCACATACACAGACATCACGCACACGCACACACACACACACATATCTACAGCCATAAGTATTGTGTATGCATGGCTGTGTATATATAAATTGCAATTAAAATGCAATTTTTTGTTTTTAGTTCAAGTAAAGATAATAAATCATCATTACAATTAATATGTATGCATGTGTGTATGTGTATCTGTGTATGTATATTTCATAACAACCTCATATATAATTTTTCTATTTCACAATTACTATATAAGGAGAATTCCACATATTTTTAGATACAATTTATTATTATTATTACACTATAATCTATAGAAGGTATATTAAATATCTTAAATCATTTGTGCTTGTCTGCGGAAAATATAAGTTGACGAGCTTAGCAAACTACAGATAGATATTAAAGTAATTTAGTATTAGTTGCCCTCTTCTAAATCGGAATGGTATGAGTTCAAAAGTAGAAGCTAGCTTTGCTTAGAAGCAGCATATATTTCTTGTTACTATTTTGATTAAAAATGAAATTAAAAAAAAAAAAAAAAGAAAAGAATATAATTGTAAATGATTCGAAACCGTGCCTATAATTAAGTAAAAACTTGAACTATTTCTTCATAGGTGTTTTCTATATATCATTTGCATGCATATAACTCATACGTCCTGTCGGTTGATAATCACATACATTTGTTCATCATTAGAGAGAGAATAAACATTAATAAATAAAATATTTTGTACTAAAACTCTACTGACACAGTATTCAAGATTCCCTTCAATAACGAACAAAGCTTACCACCATTTGTAATGTGGGAATTATACCATACACAGATATTTACACACATATATTATTCACATTATTATAGAGTATGTGTTATTTTGTGCGTGTTTAAGTCTCTGTTGAATTTAAAAAAAAATATGTTTAAAAATTTGTTAAATTTAACATCAATTTGCTTTTTATTATGTTGCTATTTGTGTGTTGCCGTATAACAACTGCACATCATAGCACATGTTGTTGATTATTGTATATGTCGTGTGCATGCAATATACTAATTTATAATAGAGAAAAAAAAAACAACAAAAATTCTCTATAAATGTCATTTAATATCAGATATAATTACGCATACATGTGAATGTAAGCACTGCATGTATATATATTTATAATGACGCAGACATATGTTTATATTATTTCACACCAATATAATTGATAAATATTTATATGTAGACACACACACACATATATATATATATATATATACATGTATATATACTTCTTTTAAGAATGACAACAAAGCAACTGCAGCTTTTAGTGTTATTATCGTTTAGTAAGTTTAATCAGGTCCTAGCTTAACTAAAAATTGCTTTAAAAAATTATTTACTAACACATTATTAGCTCGATTATATAAAACAATCAAATTTAGTGGCTTTGTTTTATTACATAATGATGATAGAGGCTTAGATAGATAAATAGAGAGCGCTAATTAAGCAAAACATTTTTTCACCTACCAAAGAACGTTACAATGTTTACAACAGCCAGAGGGAAGTTTCATAGACTTCATAAAGTATAGATCTAAGTATGTTTGTCAATAAGTCTTTCTATCTGTGTAATGACTGCGGTAAATGCAGTATTCTGGTAGCAAAATTGACAATATTCAACTTTAAATTTGGAACAACTTTAGGTAAATTTCTTGCATGTACGTTGATATTGAAAAAAGGCTAAAACGAAAAATATAAACTAAGAATATCTCTGGCTTCGAAAACAAAAAAATTCTTTTTTTCGTCGTTACTCATAAACTACGACAAATACGCGATAAAATATGTTCTATAACATGATGCTACATATAATCCCGCTTTGATTTGAATGTTTATCTAAAGCATGCCATGAGATGAAAATGTGATCCTTGTATTAGGGGATTTCAAGTTACTCTTTATTTCTTGGTATGCAGATGAGATGATTGCAGATGGTTGTTTATCGAATAACCTCATCCTAGCGATTCAATCGTTTCGATGAGTTTTTTGACTTCATTTTTGAATCTTGTATTTTTCAAGTTAATAATATACCCGACTTTAGATCTGGTATTTTCCAACGTAAGTGTTTTAAATGATTCTTGGACTCTTCCCATGGTTCTGTCCGCTCGTCTATCCTTTCTTTACAGATGACGCGTTACCGGCATGGTTTACAAAAAATCTTAAAATAATTAGAAATAAAATCAAGCGCCTGTTTAAAAAGTATAAAACGAATGGCTCGTCTATTGATCATGTTCTTTATTCTTGTCATCAATACACATTTCAGTGACTTAACTTGCCTTGCTGCCACCATTATTTAATTGGAGTCAAATATACCTTGGAATATACCAATCGTCTACTTTCGTACTTAAGGGAGTTCTATATCTGATGTGAGCATAACAAGACGTCAATTAAGTTGAAAAAATGCAAATAAATTACGTTTTATAGAGGTATGATGATGGCTATTGACTACTTTATTGGTACTCATAGGTTGAGTTGTGTTTTGAGTTTAATTAATTATTTAATTGAGTAATTATTGACTTATAAAGCTGCCTTAAATTCGTATTAATTACGAAATGAACCATTCACTTCGCACTACGTGTCGATCTTTTAACGACTTTTATAATCTGTATAATATGACGCCCTCGTCGCAATTCTAGGTGTAAAGAAGATAATATTAAATTAATATGTCTGAGTGTTCCTCTCTGTTGTAACTGCTCCTTTTAATTTTCTTGCTGTTTACTTTTGAATATGGAACACAATATTGTAAATCTTTGAAGCTTTCGTAGGTGTATAACTGGTTATTAGGAGATTTGAAGTTTTTGTCTATTTCGGATATAATTTAGTAAGTAAAACAAAATTTTCATAAGATATGGGTGATGATGAGTATAAAACATGCGATTATAATCGAATATATTTTTATTAATTTTTTTATTTTCTTTTTTTTCCCTTTGGTTTTTCTTATCATTATGTTTGTGCTCATTTATAACGCATGAAACTTTTTTCACACGTTAAATGTGTCAATTGTAGCATGATATTGAAAAGTGAATTTAATGTTGTTATCAAACTTTCTATGAAAGTCTGCAATCGTAACTGAATACGTGTTGTTAAGCTCTTTGTTTAATTCAGATCGCATATCATGAGTGGGAAGATATTGCTTTGCAAGTTAGTAAATTTTTATACCCACGATATATGGGATATAAAAGATTTGTTAAATGTTCATAACGCACGCAAAAGCAGGCGTTATAAAGCATAAACACATATACTCGTGAACAGCGTAACTGGTATGGAAATGTCAGATTATCGCTTTGTTTAGCTAACGACAATAAGACGTTGAACAAATTTGATCACAAATCTTCAGCTTTCACTTTCAACTAAATCAACTTAAATGTCGTATATAACATGAAAAAAGTTTTTATTTAGTTTAAGTCGAAATATATTTAATATTTAAAACTAGTTACACACTATTTTTAACAAGACAGAGTGCTGATCCATTCGCTTAATGCATACCGCACTTTGTATCGTTAACATTTTACATCATATATCGCTCGAAAGCACATGAAAAAGAAAAAAACTACTGAATTATATAATGCTAAATAGTTTTAAATGCTGTGTGCATTCACGTATCGTATCGTATTAATATATACAATAATGTATTTTGATTTTATTTTACAGTCACACAGTCTACATATATTCTGAGAGATTTATTTACTATTTTTTACTGTATATTATAACGTTATTTCAACATAAGTTGCATAGTGCTGCTAAATCAATGCTATGAAATTCAAGTTGAATATAAAATTTCTCTCATGTTTTCTTTTTTGTTTCTTTTTTTGTAAAAGACTTTGTCAAAACTAAAATTTATCGCATGCAAATAGTTTGTCTGCTAGAGAGAGTACCGTAGAGATATTTCTTTCATGAAATATGAAATCAGCACTAGTATTGTGATCGGCACAAAACGAGTGAATTATTTTAAACATTTTCAATTGCGTTAGCGTCTTTTATATGAAACGAATGCTTCGAATGCAAATATAAACTGAATGTTGCCACTTTAATATTAGATTATTTGTTTATTTATTTAATAATAAAAATGCAAAAAAAAAACAACTAATTTTTACACAATTAAAGAAAAGGAGTAGTAGCAATAAAGGTCATCTGCTTGGTTTTTCTTTTGTTTTTTATTTAAAATTAAAATTTTTATATTTTCAAACATAGAAAGACAGGCAGATTTGATAATCCGTAGAAAGATTTAATATTAAACCTTACTTAACATTCTTCCGTTTAGTTATTCTCTTCAAAACCTAATCAAAATCCGATTAAATTTGCACGAACAGTATTCGGTTTTTTAATTCATGAATTAAAGCGGCTTTTGTAATTGTTGGAATCTGTTCTCAAAGAGTTTTTTAAAGGGATAAATTTATTGAACCAAAAATTTGTATTAAGCTCTATTTGGGAAATGAAATTCTTTCTGCAAATTCGAAAAAAAAAACTGTTATGGAAAAACCAAAAACAAAACTCTACAAGTGTTGGACAAAACTACACGAAAACAAGTCAAAATTCAATGTCATATACGCTTGTTTTTTACGTCAATTATCGTGACGTTGCACACAAGGGGTTCCCTCCATGCGGTCAAACACTTAACAAGAAACATTATATAGATTTTCAGCGGTGTTTGCATTATTGTTTGAACAAAAAAAAAACAAGTATATTAATAGGGAAACCAATTTTTGGCTTTTGGGTTACAATAATTTACCCAAGCATACTACTCTACAATTCATTCCTTAATATTTCAACGAAAGTCAGAACATTGTTCTTTCATGAGCATCGTATTCTCTTGATATGGTTTTTCTTACGTTTAAAGAAAGCGCTTGATAACCGTTTTCAGCCAATAGAAACCATTAAAAAGAGTACATTCGCTGCTTTGAAGATTAGATGAGAAAAGGCGACTTAATCTATAAGCTAATAAACCAAACGAAATTTTGATTTTTTGATTTTTTTTAATTGGTAGCAATTGATAGAAGAATGTAACTTGTACTTATGTGGTATATTTCGTCATCTATTCTCCAATTAATCCGATAGTGTTTGACGAAATAAAACTAAGTACCGGATCAAGGAACGAAATACATCTAAATGATGTCTCAATAAAAGTGCACTATTTAAATTTTGTGTCACTCTCTGTCATTTGACTGCCGTCACCTAAGATTGTTCCCATTATCAAGAATGGATATCAATTGGACAACATGAATCTGGACGATATATAGTTTCAGCAAAAAATGACGCCACCTGCCATAGCATACATGAAACAATGGATTTATTGCAGCAACGATTTTCAGATGAAATTATCTCATGAAATTCTGATGTTAACTAACCATCAAGATCATGCGATTTAATGCCGTGCGATTTCTTTGTTGAAGATTTTGTAAATTCTCTCTTGGGTTTACGCGATTTAATGCTGTGCGATTTCTTTCTTTGAGATTTTTTAAGTTCTCTCTTATGTTTATGAGTATAACCCATAAATAATTGCTGAGGGCAAGGTCAAAATCCAACGCGTCGCCAAATCTTTATCAAAAAGTCATCGTAAATTTCATGAAAATAGTAACCGTCTGTTAACAGATCCGAGATGGCCTTTTGCTAAATATTTTATTTCATACTTAATCGGAATACGTCTACTTTACAATCTTCAAATAATACGGGTTTTTATTATTTTTAAACGAAACAGAGCACTTTTATTGAGACATCCTTTACTTTCAAATCTTCGCTTAGTTCTTCGTTTATTTTTCGTATTCAATTGCAAACGATTAAAAATCTTTGTTAATAATAATTTATAATGTGAAAAAATCTAATAGAAGAAAAAATTCACCAAGTTGCTAATTATTTCTTGTTAAGAGATACGTCAATATATTTAAGTACCGCATAATATCATGTGTAAGTTAAGTTTACATTAGACCGCAAAAGGTATCGCTGGTTCGTTTTAGTACAGGGCATTAGAATGACCGGACAATTCGTTAAAATATTTACTTCGAAGTGTGTGACATTTTTATGTTGACAAATGCGACCACTATTAACATTTTCAGTTAGTTTGCTAAACGTCAAAAACTGTAAATTATAAAATTCTAAGCCTAGGAATTCTTGGTAAAAAAAAAACAATATTTCTTGTATCTGCTTGAATAAGAAACTTATGCACACAGGTCTATAAAATGTTTGGATACATTTTCAACAACATGTGTGCAATAATAATATAACGCTGATGTTTTCTCTAACATTATTTATGATGTCGAAATAATAGCAATAACAACACTATAGCACATTAGCTAAGTAAAATAGTGTGTAGATGCGTTTAGTTCCCCTTGTGTGTAGCCACATGTGTATGGAGTAACAAAAAAAAAAAATTATTTTTTTGCAATTCCACGAAAATTGTTAGCTGAACGGTTTGCTGGAAGCTGTTTTCCTTTTTGTTTTGTTATGAATTTTTTTTCTTTTTTCTTTTTTTTTAAGTGTTCTCTACACTTTAAACGTAATAACACATAAATACCTAAATATATAGATAAGAAGGTCTGTTGTGTATATTTGAATGTTAGTCTACTACTGTAGGCATTTATGATCATTATGCTCGTAAAACATACATACAAGCATACGTGTATACAAATAAATAAAGTTATTAGTAAATTTTATGTATTCATGTTCGTTTGTGTAGGTTTCTTTATACGCATACACATGCATACATACATTCGTACATATTTATTTTGCCATAAAGCCCTACTCTCTTTTTTTCTCTCTCTCTCTCTCATACCTAAATAATATACAACAGAAAGCAATCAAAACGAAATATGCATCAAACACAAAACCATCAGTCAAGCAAATATTTTAACAACATGTGCATGATTGTGCGTGCGTTTGTATCTACCTATATGTATACATATATATGGAAAGGCTGCAAATGGCGCTACATTCACACATATTATTTTTATGGTAATTATACGTTAGAGTAGCAACAGTAACACGATTTGAATTTAACATGATGACGAATTCAAATGAATTTAACTAACAGTCACACAAACACATTTACAAATTGCAATTACATATGGCAAAGCTCTATACAAAATAATAAATGTTACCCGCGTGTACGTATTTATTTTACCTAAAAAGCAAAACAAAAAAAAAACAAAAAAAAATGTAGAAAAATATTTCGTTTTTGCCTCAAACATCACATCGCATAACCCCGTCACCCGATATTTATGTTCATTTATTTAAGAAAGTTGTTGGTGTCAACTAATTGGCAACGACAATAACAACGACTTGAAAGCAAAACTACCCAATAGCAACAACATTCGATTTAAACTTTGTCGACACACCACAGAAAAGAAAAAAACAAAAACAAAAGCAAAAAAATAATAATAAGAGGAGAGTTTATATTCGGCTCGGGTCGAATGTTTTCGCTACTCAACACTACTTTTAATATATTGTGGTACGTTTCGTAACGAATATATGGTTACAGAGCTTATATATATACCTATCAAGTACATTTTAAGTAAAAACCTACAATATGCAAACAAAAAAACAAAAAAAAAAAAAACAAGAAGCCATTGAATGAATTGTTTTCTTATTATAAATAAAAGAATTATGCTAATAAAATTATTTGGAAATTTTTTTTTACGAGTTACAAGTTAATACGAGCCTACGAGTCTATGAGTCTAATGCACCTCACATCAGGTATTTCTCTGCTAACTCTATTAGATTTTATAATCTAAAGCCTAATCAAGCTCTTTACCAGAACTTTTGCTTTAACTAATTAACTAAGGATTATTTGTGGGGTTTGATTCATTATCTATTCTATTCATTCATTCTTAAGAAGTAGAAATTGTGAATGAGGATTAAAAGTAAACAAAAATAGTTTTACCTTCAAACTTTTGATTTCATATCATACAAATAAAAATAGATAGACAAACGTATATTATTAAATTGTTCGTCTTATATAATCTAAGCAAAGATCTGTTATATATCGATATACGTGATATATACGGCTTTTGGAAATTATTAAATATTTCTAAAATGTGTGTGTGTGTTACATGCGATATTACAAAGTTAACACACTCTCTGATAATGGGCACAAAAACAAAAAAAAAACATAAAAAAATATTTAAAAAAAACACTGAAAAGTAATATAAAAGGACGTCCTGCTGCTGTCAAAAATTTTGTAGGTTAACATTAGCGGCAGCAAACAGCAGGTTTAACAAATGAAATTAAAGCGAAAAAAGGCGTTGTTTTCTTTCTGTATTTTTTCATTTTTTTTTCGCATTGTTTTTTATCCATCAACTCATATATAGAGCTTGTCATGCTAAAAATATATTTGTTAGTTATTGTTGTTGCTGTTGTTTCTTTTTTGTTTTTTTTTCTTTATGTGCTGATTGTTCTCGGTATTTATTTTATACAAAATTAATGTCTTAATTTAGTTGGAATTATGTGCATATGTTAGTAGACGTACGTGTGTATGTGTCCGTAAAGTAAAAACCCACGATTAGGAATATAATTATTATTGTGATTGTCTGGCTGTGTGTGCGTGTGTGTGTGTGTGTGTGTGTGTATGTATATATATAGGTCTTTGTTTACATTTATTAGTTTGACTTTTAATGTTAGATTCGCTTAAATTGGATTTTTTCGCGTAAATCATTCCTACAGCGATTAGGACGATGACGAATGATTTTTTATACCTCCCGTGTTGTGTGCATAGAAAGGGTTATTAGTAACGATTTTAAAATCTAATCGTTATATGTTATATGACACGCTTCCATTTGCATATAGCGTTAATGTCTCTAGTTTGTGTTGGGTGACAGACAGTGTGTGTGTGTGTTTAGGTGTTTTTCATTTCTGCACATTAGTTTTACAAGTGTTTTGAATCTAAAGGTATATATATATATCTCGACGGCTTTAGATCTTTAGATATTTCATAGAAATTTTAATTTCATAAAACATTTAATCAAGAAAAGATATCTGTTTGGAATCGGTAATATTCTAATATTATTAGGCGGAAGAATATATATTAGTCTTAAAGACTTCCGATTATGCATGATTCATACATTTTGTTTTCTCATCATCATTTATATCATTTAGCCGTTTGAGTTTTCATACAACACCACACGTGGATACACAGGATATGTCAAGTTTTTGCGAATGTATATATGTAACACCTAGAAGGATTTAAAAAATAGACCTATCTTGTATTATACTGATATCGATTTAGAAGCATTTTTTGTCTATCTGTCCGTACGATCTCTGTACACTTATGCAAAGCAATTCGCAAATTTTCAAAAATTCTCGACAAAATACTTGGAAGCATTAGTATACAATTTATTTATTTACTTATTAAGGCGTTACAAAATTTTCACCGAAAACCTGATGTCTGATTCTGTAGATTGCCTTACATTCGCATAGAATACAATGATATTGATAGGACGTTTCCACTGTCCTTGCAGACAATCTTCAAAAATCAATGAGGGAGTTATGATCTAAGTGGCAGCTCTTGACTAGTCGCAGATCGCCTCTATGCAGTTTCTTCTAGCTTCTTAGCTAGTGAGCTATGATGGGATATTTGATAAATCTTTTCTGGTTGCCGCTATCTTGCATTCTGTTTTCAGTGATTCGCTGATTTTTTCTTTGCCCATTACGATACCAGCTTTTTAATATAATCCGTTGGCCTATTACAGAAGGATACCGGATCTATCATGGTTCCTCATACCTCCCTGTTGGTTAAGCAAACGGCCCGTTCATTAGGCTCAACACCCGAATATCCGGGGACCCATATCAGATTTACCTTGTTGTGTTTGTCCAATTTATTCAGAATTTGAAGGCACTCCCATACAAGCTTGGATCTTATCGTGTTCCTTTCCAGGATCTTCAACGCGGCTTAACTGGGGGATTGGATGCAGATACTCACACTCTTGCATTGCCTTCTTAAACGCTCACAGGCACATCCGAAAACTTCTGCTTGGCATAACGTACGGGAGCAACCCATATGGTTAAGACTTTTTGAAATCTCGGCCCGCATAAGCTAGCCTCATTTACGCTATTTTCCAGTTTAGAACCGTGTGAGTATCATTTTTATAACGCTACCACAGGTTCAGGGATTTGTTCCATCCAGATGTCTGGCTTTTGTGACAATGACGATGTTCACTTTAAGCCTTTTAGCGGATAGCATCACGGGAACGACGCATAACCCTCAAATAATATTCTTTGTCAGCAGTTTGGTTCGAAGAAATCTGTTAATATCATTTTAATTCTTTTCGTTTCGATTTTTGTTTATTTTTAGCAAGTACACGCGTAGATGCAAATCTTATCTCCCATTATAATGCATTTTATGATCGATTGCTAGTCAAAAATTTTTTCCGTACAGATTCTAACGCTTCTTCCTTCAACATTAAATCATACATTGCAAGAATCGGATAAAAATACAGTTTGTGTCGTATAAAATCTAACGCATCCGAGAGACGTTTATGATGCGTAAATTTGTTATAGGACGATATTCAGAATAATGTGAATCAATTCGAATTTTATAGTTTCTATTGGACGATTTTATAATAGCGATATTGTAACGATTCTAATTTTTCGAAGAAAATATTTACTTAACACAATTTACCCTAATAGATCCTCACAACTAATGCCTACTATTGAAATTACCTCGTAAGAGATATCTTTCGTTTCCACGTTTCGAGTTTATGAATCTGAGGTACGAATTGTTCTTTGCTGAAGCCACTTAATCCCACTAAACCACCAGGAAAGTAATAAGGGTATATAAATATATGAATCGGACTTATGTCAGTAATAAATTTAATGTTAACATTCTCTACGCTGTACATGTTCAAGATAATTAGCATTAAAAGTATATTTTTTGTCTAATAATTACAACTAAACCAACCCTTCTATTATCTGGTTAGTATTTTTCTAAATTATAAATTCATTTGTTTCTGATATTTACGATTGAATTGAAACCAGTTTCGGTTATTAGACAAGTATGAATACTAGAGTAATAATAGTTAAATATTGAATTAATTCTGAATATTTATTGCAAATGACTTTTCCATTCCAAGTTGTAATATAATCAGATCTTTGTTTTTGATTGTGATAACAAGTTGTATTGAAGGTTCGTGATAACTATGAAGTGGGATTCAGCTCATTTCTATAATTTGTTGGTTTTGTTATTAACCTTACGTGCTAAATTCTTAATTTCTTCCGAAGTATAGGTAAGTAACTCATTAGAACCGTTATTATTGTTTGCTTTAACCTTGCTACTGTTTGGTGATATCATTTCTATAAGTTCACCAATTTCCGGATAAGGGTGGTATACTTTGACTTAGTGTGTTTGGGAAATATTATACAATTTTTGGTAGAGGACTCTAGCATTAATACGATTTTGATGCCATGATGTTGGGCTATATTGGTCACCCAATATGTAGATAATTATTAGGTGCTTGAAAAAGTTTTTATCAGCAACTTCTACGGGTAAAAGTGTTAAATTAATAGGAAATACAAGTGTAAGTAAGAATGGAATTCGATAATTTTGCACTTCTTCTACCTAAAAAAACAATTTTCCATTAAAGTTTTATTGAATTATTCAGTGCATATAGACGCTAATCATGGAACGTTCAAAAGTGCATTTTTCTACACTCATTTTCTACATTCATTTTCTACATTCATTTTCAATATTCATGATTTGAAGAAATCTGCTGCCAAAACCCATCAAAAGCTTTTAGAAGTTTATAGTGATGCTAAACCATAATATCGCAATTGGCGCTCTTGATTTCAATGGCATAAAATTAGTGATTTCGCCGTCAAGGATAAAGAATGACCTGAAGGAACAAAAAAGTTCGACAATTGCCTATTAAATAAAAGTGTAAAATAATAATTGCTTAGGCGGGCATCGATCGAAAGTTGAATTGTGCGAACCGGTTCAATTTACTCATTGAGGGTTGGGTTTTTTTTTTTTTTGCAATCTAAGATTTCATGATTACCAGCGTAGTTGGAAAAAAAGATTTTAATCTTACATCAGTTAGAGCCATGGTCGAACATTTGACTATTATAACAGTAAATATTTCGGTTCTGATGATCAAATATAATATAATTTTGCTTGAGAACTTTGATTGTGATTGTTTGTCGTTTAAAAGAAACCAAGTAAATGATACGTTCCGAGTTAAATGCGTTCTTTGCGATTCCATATTAGGTCGTTCTTTTTTTACTCTGTGCTCATTATCATGTCTATCAAGACCGAATGGAAGAGCTTAGATACTTTTCATCATTGATAATACAACTGAAAAATTTGTGCTTACCAATAAGAATTTCATAAAATATACCATAATTTGATTTAGTTCCAACAAAGATAATTTTCTTATGGCATAATCAGACACTGCAGAGCGTGTAAAATATTTTGCATTTTAATATGTTAATAAGAGATTTATGAGACTTAATTGTTCTTTGCGCGCTAATATTTCCTCATTTCGAATCGTATCCTCTTCAATATTTTGAAGAGAAAAAAAATAATTATAACTTTGTGATGCACTTTTGGTGCATTACTCTCGTTTTATTGTTTTGTGTTTCTATTATTAACGCTAATTGCGTTACTATTGTCGCTAGCAAGTTCACGGTTGATCTAGTTTTTATTTTTTCATTTTAACATTTCTTTTCTTGTTAGGTTATTAGAACAATAGTATGTCGGCGTGCAAAATTGATTTAAAAAAAATCATATAATCGTTCCCACGAAATGTAAGTATTTCTTAGAAAAATTCGTTTTCTTGAGATTGTTTCAGAATTTTATCTAGTATTATATGTGCGTATGTCGGCAGATCGCATCCATTTTTTAGTCTCGCTATCGTATATAACTTAGCAATATACGCTCCGAATATCAACCACCCATATTCAGTTTTAAACCTGAATCAATTCTACAAAGAAAGTAAGTCAAATTCAGTTCACTAGGTTTCTATCACCGGTGCCTCAAAAACCAGAGCAAGTTGAAAAAGCTTGATTGTACGTTTTGTGAAATGTTATTTATTTGAAAAGTTTTTTAAGTTTTTTTTAAGGACGGAAGTTGAAATTAATTGGTAGTTATTCTGGTAGTAATCGGTTTTGCCTGACTATAATGGTTTCACTTCGCTTAAGAGGAAAAAATTTTATTTTCCTGTCTCGTTTAATAGTTAAAAAAAAACATGAGAAGTATTTTGGATTTTTTTTTATAATCTAAAATATATGTATAAGATTCGTTAGTTTAATAGCGCTATTTAGAAGTAGACATTCCATAAACTATTGCTGATCCGCCTGAGTCGGGGGATCGATTCAGAGATATCAGTTTATTTATAATATATGTTGAAAACACGATCACCAGAACTTAGAGAGAGAGAGAGAGAAAGAGAGAGAGTGAGAGATAAAGAGAGGTTATTATTATTATTATATTAAATTATATGTTATATTATATATTATATTATATATTATATTATATATTATATTATATATTATATTATATATTATATTATATATTATGTTATATATTATATTATATTACACGTTATTTTATACAATGTTTTATATATTATATATTATGTTATATATTATATTATATATTATATTATTATTATTATTATTCGATACAAAACGAAAAAGAATTTGTATAAGAATAAAATGTATTTATCTTCATAATTGTCTACAGACATGCACGATGTTGCCGCTGTAGTTGATATTGTTTTATTCTATATAACAGAAAGAGAACGATTGCACTCTGCGTCTGCTAATTTGTGTGTTTATGTATGTCTTTTAGTGTGTGTGTGTGTGCGATTTCTTTCTTTTATGTTTATAAAAATTTTTTCTTTTAGTTAGAACACGGCTCATAAGCAGCAACAGTAATAGCACTAGCACTAGCAATAACAGCACGTTGCGTATGCCCATATATATATATATATATATACGGCGTACAAAGAACTCTGAGTTCGCAATGAGAGTTGTTTATTTTGTGGCAACTTGCAACAACATGCAAGATAACACATGAAAGAATGTGTCTTTCATTTTCTTCCTTCTTTTTTAGTTTTCTTTCTTTTTTTGCTTTTTATGAAATCCGGTTGTAGAGGGTGGAGAAGCGAAGCAAAAGTGCGACCGACGAGAAGTAATAAGAAATATTGCACAAATTAAAATTGTTTAGATTTTCCGCCTACTTTAATTCACAAAGTCGTGTTTATGTATGCGTGTGTGTATGTATGCTTGTTTATATACACATCACACGCATTCAAAGATTCACGTAATCTGTATAAATTTTTAAATTAATTTATGTTCATATAATATGAAGAGCTTGTTTTTCATACTAAGGGGTTAAGATAATTTTACAAAATGCTCTGCAATGGGAGTGAGTGAGAAAAAAGGCGGGAGGTGTATAGAAATATTACATGTTATGACGGCAAAAATTTCCTAACATCAAATAAATATATATGAGATCGTAAATTTATGTTAACTTTGTGCATGTGTGTGTGTGTAGGCCATGAAGTTGTTATTTAAAGTAAAGAAACCGAACATCTCATCACACTTTTGAACTTTTCAAATTATAAAATTTCGCAAACCCGAAGACGCGATATTGATGACTTTATTTTAAGGTATCGAAAGCACATTTAAATAGTAAAAGATGTGTTATGTATATTTTTTTACTGAAAGTGATAACAACACTAGACCTTTTCAAAATTTGAAAAACCACTTAAAATTCCTTTACAATTTTAACTGTTATGGCCGCTACTTTACGCTTTATATGCAGTGAAGCAAAGCTTTCATATGCTCAACCATCGTTTCGCATTAATTATGTTTCGTTATTGATTTTATTAAAGATCTGAAAAGTTTCTATCTCGGTAAGCTGAACTGTTCAATTTAGTTATGATTCATAATGTATACAAGAAGAAAAACATCACTTGTACTCGACTTGAAGAGTATTGTGTTTATGCCCAGTATCAGATTATGTTGAAAAAATCAAAAAAATTTGTAAAACATTCCGATATACCTGAACAAAGTATAGGGATATACACTAAACTTTTATTTATGTTTCAATAAAAATCAGAAATATTCAGCGAAGTCACTACTAAATTAAGCATTCTTGATCTGAATATGACTAAGACGATTTAATAATGTCCGTTCAACTATCGATTTACTTCGTTTTTTAATTCTATCCCTGTAAAACAAATACATTTCTCCAGATGTACAATGTCTTCTATATATAGTTTTCCTTGACGCAAGATCAGGACTAGGGGTGTAGTATCAATTACCAACCAAGATCCATCAATTTTCGCCAAGTGGCCAAAGAAATGTGCGGCCTCGTGGAAAATGACACCTTTACGATTGACCAATTCTGGTCGCTTTTCCTTGACCGCTGCATTCAATTTGTCCAATTGCCGACAGTAGACTTTCGAATTAATTGTTTGGTTCCTTGGAAGCAACTCAAAATACACCGGACCTTTCCAATCCCACCAAATTCACAAGCAAAATCTTCTTTTGTTGAATATGTGCCTTTGAAGTGGTTTCCAATGACTTATTAGGCATGCACCACGATCATTTTCGATTGACATTGTTGTACACAATCCACTTTTCGTCTCCAGTGATGATTCGTTTTAAAAACGAATCGAATTAATTGCGTTTAAACAATAATTCGCAAGCGATATTGCATTTTGTCAGATGAATTTCTTTCATATCGTGCGGAACCCAAATATCCAGCTTCTAAACGAGACCGACACGTTTTAAATGCTTCTCAATGGCTTTATGTGAAACATTTAACTTCTCTGCAATCTCCCGTGTAGTTACATCACGATCCGCTTCGATGATGGTTTTGATTTCATCCTCAGTAAGCGCAATTGGTCGACCTGAACGTTGGTCATCTTTAAGCAAAAAATCTCTAGAACGGAATTTTTGAAACCAATTTCGGCATTGTCTTTCTTCAAGGGCTTCATCATCATACACATCACGTAACTTTTTGGCGGCTTGCACTGCGTTCTTTCCTTTACGAAAATAATGAAGCAAAATATGGCGGAAATGTTCGCGCTTGCGCGAAAGAACGCAATATTAAAGTAAAGCTAGATATGGATGACAGCTGATATATATAAGAAGAAGAAGATCATAACGTTGACGTATATCATAAAAATGGGAGTGAGAGACATCTATAAGTCGCAATTACTTAGTTGCCAACCCATTATAAATAAGAAGTAGAAAAGTCCGAGATATATTTTTGGTGCAATATATTTGATTTTAAGGTAAAACGAAGATGTTGCCATTTGTTCTAAAAAACGGATTTTAAAATATGATTTTTAAGGCCTCGATAAATAATGGTTTTATTATAATTGTATGCAAACATTTATGGCTGGCATGGCTGATATACAAACCTACAAAGAAATATTCCGAACAAGTTTGTTCTTCTTCAAACAAAACAGCAAGCGAGTAGCCACTAATTCGATTCGAACTATTCCTGTTATTCAACTTCCCTACTGTTGTTAGATCAGATATTTTTTGCAAAATATTCATTTAATTATTATTTCATATTTTTTAACATTTCGATCCCCTTTTTTTTATTGTAGAACCGTTTGTCAAGATCCTGAAAATACGCTTCAGTTTCCGCATAATTTCTAACTTTTTGGGCACACAGTTAGAACTTAAATCCATGCATTTTTACCAACGCTTCGATTGATCATACGTCAATATCTGCGTTATGCTATATAGGTGCGTGACACCTATCTGGAATTAGAATTTAAAAACATAAAATTTTGCTAAACAGGGTTTAAAGGTTGAAACTATTTAAAAATAATATAAGATTTTGTTAGAGATGATATCTATGTCTCTATCCCGGGAATTATCGACCGTGGTGTTATACACATTTCTTCTGTGATGTATGATGTGTATTTTTGGAATAAGAAATCTAGTATATCCCCAGTTTCGGCTGATGGACGTAGAAAAGGCACGATATGTTTTAGTCTATTTCATCTTAGGATGTATACAGAATTCCATTCCATGATTTCCATTCTTCGTTTCGTTCTTTTTATACCATCGGATGACAACAATAAAAGGAAAGAAAAATATGTAGTTGTCTACTCCAACTTCATGCCATTGGCTTAATAATTCTTTTTCTTAAGGAATTTGTTCAGGAAGAATCATGTGCTCTCTGGTTATTGTTTCAATTTATTAACGATTGCCACAGAGATAAGCGACAGATTTTTCAATTAAATCGTTTTTCGTTATATTGAATACATCGTGAATACTTGTTAAGTGTTTAATGGTAATAGCAGTAGTGGTAGTGGTAATGGTATTGATAGTAGTAGTAGTAGTAGTACTGTAGTAGTAACACTCGTTAAGCAGCTGAGCCTTAAACTAGTATCGGCACTAAAACTGCTTTATATAAATAACTATACATACATACAAACATACATACATACATATATATATATATATATATATTTATATATAGATATATATATAGCTGCTTTGGCCCCCTATCTCCTAAGAAGTTAAACGAAATTATTTCTCTTCTCTTCATTTATGGTTTTCAAGGTAAATCTTTTACAGCTATTACGCTCGGTGTCCGTCTCTCTGGTTAGTTAGTTATAAGCATAGATAAAAAAAAAAGTAGGAGAAAAAAAGGAATATGATAAATCGCCATCAGTGATTGTAGCGATAAATTATTTTCGATCGATCGTAAGAATCGATAAAACAAAAGCCGCCTCTAGGCTATTTGGCGTAACATCACTCGCTATCTTCAATACTCGCTACACGCTTGGAGTCTTCTACACACCAAAAAAATATACTTACACAAGTTCTTTCATATATATATTATTGCTTGAATTATTTGCAATGGACTAAGATTCTAGGATTTGGTTATAAATTCTATATTGATGTTGTTGTTGTTCTCATTGTCGTTGTTTTTGTTATTGTTTGTTGTTATCGATGGTAAAAAGTGAAACTTTATATCTATTTCTTACTTAGATACCTTTGCTTTTATTTTATTTTTTTTTTACTTTTTTTTCTTCATTTTATAATCAAACCTCATTTTTCAATCAATTCAATTGGGTGCAGTGAACGCCTACTACTTACCTATCGAGCCATCTAACGAATAAGCATTACGTTGCCAGGCCCAAGTGCATAGATCACAAGTGGTTAGTCCGTCAGCCGCTACGCTTTCATCGAGAAATGGCGGTCGAGGTGGTGGTGGCACAAAACGTCCATTCCATAGACCATTCTCGCTGGCATCGAAGGCCAACGGTGACTCGAATGTATCCTCTTCGATGGCATTCGACCACCAATCTTCATCATCAGCGGGCAATAAGTTTCTAATTGATGTTGCATCTGTGCCATCGTCACTAATAGGTGCTGTTGCATCAAAATCAGCAGTTATCGTGGGATCATACGGTGATAATAATTGGTTTCCTTGCTGTACAGTGTTTGGTGTAGGTGTAGCAGCAGCTATGTTATGTCGATGTTGATTATTATTATTATTATTATTATTATTATTATTATTATGATTGTGAAGCGAATCGAGTCGTGAATTCGGAAATGCTGTACGGACGGTGGTAGTGGCACCCATTAATATGTCTGCTCCAATCGGTCCGGGCAGACGAGGAAACATTTTTCGTAAATTCTTTCTACTATCAAGCTATTATCGCCAAACTATTATTTCGCTGTAATGTGTTAACGAAAATCTGGAAAAATAAAAAAAAACAAAATATTTAATGGAATTTAGCTTAAAATTCTCATATGAATCTATACGAATTACAATAATATATACTTAGCTATGAATATTACAAAGTCGTAGTTGTCATATACCCTAGCTATGAATATTACAAAGTCAGAGTTGTATGCAGCAATATGTGTGAAATTCGTGAATTTTGTTTAGCGATGAATTTATATGGATATATTTGCGTCTCTAATAATCGAAAAACTTTAAGTTATTTCTAGCAACAGATACAGTATCCATCGTTTCATTATGTAAACGCATATATACTATTGTGTTATTCATGGAGGCTTTATCATGCATCTTATACGTTAACTATTTATACTCGTAGTGATGGGTTTCTTGAAAGACTATATCCAAAATACACCGACTGTGGATAGTTCGTGTGCACAGAGAATCAGCAAATTTTTTTTTTGTGTGGTTGCATTTTATTAATATAAAAATCAATATTAGTTTCCTTCGTTTAAAACTAGAATCTTAATGAGGACTCTAAAAAACTAAATTGAATTTTTTGTGGAGATATAGGCGGGCGCTAATTAACGTTGCTATGTCGTTAATATTTTTGTTTTGTTTGGATGAGTTTGTTTTTCAAATTTCGAAGAAAATAATATATATACAGAAAATATCAAATCGAGGAAAGAGATCGTGTTTTTAAGCATTGCCCATATAATAGCTAAGTAATCTGTTCGAACTTATGCATTTGACAATTTTTCTCTAGAAATTTGAGATTATCGTAATTACTATTGATCAATCTACCGACCAAATATTATGCAGGATCCCGTCTTTATTTCAGGACATAGTGCTTATACTTTTCTTGATGGCATCTTAGTACGCTTGAGTTCAGTCAGTGGTTGACAAGGAAGATGCTGCTTGCAGATCAGATATGATGATTGAAAGTGGACCAACATTTAGCAGATGGTGCAAGCAATCCTTTCTTTCGGCGCTTTACTCGTTCATCATTAACTATTTTTAACTTTTAATTGATTAAACACCAGCACACACAACACATCCTATCCACAAAGGGAGCTATCATTTGCAGGCTTTTGCACAAAACCACAAATAAACGAAACACAACAAATACGCCGGCGTGTGGGGAAACTGTTGTTTAGTCCAAGTCTTTTTCCCTCTTGGCGCTGCACAATTGCTTGATTTTCAATCTCTATATTTATTTAATATTAAATATTATAAATTGATCAATTGGAATACAGTTATTTTCTTCTCATTTATGCAATCTTTGAAATCAATTTTTTCCGTAAGATCTATAAGATATACTTTTAATGAAAAATACTTAAAATCTAGCATTTCTTGGGGGAATGAGAAGTGTTCACTTTTAAGCTGCATTCATGCATATAGTGAATATTCCAAGACTTCATAGTATCAGGTTTTAATTACTAAGTACATAATTCACGGACTTAATGAAAACTTGTTTTATAGCTTTTATATGTTTCTTTCTTTAGAAATACTATCCTAATATCTTTTCATGTGACTTTGAATGGGGAAAAATTTTATTTTAAAACCCAACAAATTGACATCATAATCTAATTTTCACCAGCTTGTTGAACAACGGGACTGAAACGGGATTGCTTTCGCTTATTGTAAGAATATTTATTAATCTTTGAATATAATCAATTTTATGGAATTAATATAATGGTCTTAATATATAAATCTATTATGAGCAAATGATGAAATTTCAACCATTAAAGCGAACAGAACTCAAAAATGTTACGTCATTTTATCCATATCAGACGGATCCATATGAAAATAATTTTTAACAATTTTTTTTTCAAATTATTATCTTTGTGTAAATCGATTGAAGAAAAATAGTTGAATTAGAAAATGCCACTACAGTCCTAGGTGTACATGTCGAAATAAATCCCTAAAGAAAGATAAAAAAAAAAATTCGAATGCTTTTTTTTGGGGTGGTTGGTGAGCGGAAGGGGGGAGGGGGAGGGTGAGGGTGAGGGGCTGGAGGATGGAGAAGGGGAGGGGGAGGGGAGGTGGTCTTGTTAAAATAGTTTATAAAAAATGTTTCTATCTTGAAAAAATTCTCTTCTAATCTAATGGAGTCTTAAACCATTTTTTCTCATGCACTTTTGTAGTTGTACTCTGCATATAAACAAAAAAAAAAAATAATAAATAAGTTTTTAGTTTAAGCGTCAAATATTGTTGTCATACAAAAAAAAAAAAATTTTAACTTTTTATTATATGTTTGTTTATCGCTGCATATGATCGATCGGTTGATTACAAAAGAAATCTTTTTCAATTATATTTGAAAGTTGAAAAGTTTTTCTAGAACTTTGTCAGACATGTCGGTTTGTTGTGGAATTAAGAAAGACTATCATAGAATTTTTCAATTCATCGCCACTTAGCACTTAGTTGGTAAAAGAAATATTCTCTTAGAATGTTAATACATAACATAAACATATTGAATTTCCAGGAAAATGGTAGACTTTCTGACTGAGATTTTATAGAATGTTTTGTTTCTTTTTTTTTTTGTTTCTCGAGCACGTTGTGTTCGCTTTCAAATATATGCACAAACGAAAACACATTCTCTGCCTGGATAACCTACTCTCTCTCTCTCTATATATATATATAACAGTTACAGTTCACGTAAATCTTCTAATAAATGATGCGATAAACTGTTCTTGTTAATGAATTTGAATGAAGTGAGTGGCTAGCTGATCATTTCTTTTTGTTTTTTTTTTTTGCCTCATTTTGTTATTTATTTTTATTTTACTTTTTCCCTCTGGGTTTATTCGTGTGTTTCATACTCGACCACTGTTAAAAGACCACCCTGATGGAGGTGATAGTGCTGGTGGTAGCTTAACTCACTCAGTGTGTTTTGAAATTGCCACCATATTCATGTCTATGCTCAAGTAAGCATATGCAAGTAAACACACAGATCAACTACACTACTTCAACTAATATATTAACGTGAGTAGAAGAGAAAAAAAAATGCTAATAATTGCAAGAACAAAGGAAGAAAGAAAAAAAAACGAATATTTTATTTATAATTTTTATAAGTATCGGCTTAGAAAGCTTATAAAGTTACATAAATTATTTGCAACACACACACATATATATATATACGACCTATTACGCACCCCGTTATTGAAAACGGGATAGAAAAAACGATAGTTTTTTTAATTATCTACGTATTACGTACATTTCTCTTATATACGATACGTAGAGAATCTATATAAGAAAATGTAATTTTGAGGATTTATTAAAGGTTTTCTGTTATTATTTCCTTTAATTGTTTACGCGTTGTAATAGATATCTAGATAGAAGAGAGTACTACTAAGATTATCGGATTTGTTCCAAGAATCACAATCAACATACAACTAACTAAATCTGAATATATGAATATACGAAAAGATATCGGAGAATGGAATTAAATATAAGTTTGCTTTGAATTCTCTATCAGGGTGTAGTAGTAGTAGTAGTAGTACAGGGATACATAAAATTTGCACTAAAATGACTAAAGTTTTTTTTTTTCATTTATTGCTTTTTGATTTTGGCGAAAAGAAAAAAAAAACGTACAAAAAAGTATGAAAAATCGTGAGCATAACCGTGCGCCACTTCATAAAAAAAAAAAAATAACAATAAATAAAGCATAACTACAACAACATTAAAAACTGCGCTACAAAAATTACATAAAAAAGAAAAATACCTGAGAACCTTATGATGAGGTGCCGATGCTTATAATATTTAAAGATGAAACGCTCACTTGCAACTTATATATGTCGTTTCGTTCGACTAGTAGAAGGATTTGCGAACGGTTGATGAGAAGGGTAAAGGAATTTAACTTTACAAAAAAAAAAAAAAAAAAAAAAAAAAAAAAAAAAAAAAAAAAAAAAAAATATATGAAAAAGAAAATGTTTAGCGGGCAATCATGATGACGGAGGGTCTCACTCATATTGATTGCTTATTCTTGCTGTTGTTATTGCTGTCGTAGATTCTCTTATTGTTGTTATTATTGTTGCCTACACCTACTTATTGCCACCACTGTGGTATGTTTGCATTTTAAGTCGGTCTGTTTTCTTTACTCTTCGGCCTAAGCATCACAAGTCGTTTTCTTTTAATGTTTAAAGTACTTATGAAATGCACTTCTTCACTGGGTTTTGTTTTTGTTTTTTTCTGCTCTTGTTGTTGTTGCTGCTGTTATTATTACAGTTGCTACAATCCTTTCCCTGATACAAGTGCACTGCATGTATGCTTATATGTACGTACATATATATGAGAAACATATGTAAGCTTTAAACAATTGAAACAAAACTTAAACATCAAAACTTGTTGTAGTTGAAGAACAAAGTTTTCAAAAAGACCTATTGATATTGTTGTTGTTGTTGGTGTTGTTGTTGCAGTTGTTGCAATTGTTGTTGTTATTATTATGGTCGGTCTTCCTTGTTGTTGCTATATACGTTTGACTGTATTTATGAACATATCTTCAATCCTTAATAGAGTTATTATAATTTCGTTGAGCGTTATGATAGTTGCTTGGCCCATTATGACGCCACCACCATCATCACCACCACCACCACCACCTCCACCACCACCACCACCACCACCATCATCGTCATCATCATCATCATCATCATGATCATCATCATTATCATCAATATTAACATCAACCAACGAGTACAACAGTTTTTAAACAACGCAAAACAACATAACACAATAGCGACTTAGGTGAGTGTATATGTGTATGTATGTTATTATGCGATTGTTAAATAAAAATCAACAACAACTATAGCAATGCAAACAGAAAACAGCATGGTGGTCGTCGTGTATGTTCAAAGTGCAACTTCATTGTTGTGTATGTTGCACCCGAGTCTTGCGGGTTATCTTTATTTTGACTCGATTCGCCTCTATGGGATTTTTCCTTTTAGTTTGTTTGTTTTTCTTGTTTTTTTTCTTTTTTTCTGTTATTTTCTTTTTCTTTTTCTATTCATTTGAAATTGTTGTTTAAACTCTCTCCCTGGTTGGTGGATTATGATTAAATTGCTACCTTTTTTTTTCTTTTTTGTTTTCTGCTCACCACCCGAGAGTAAGTCATAGGTAGTTTGGTCATTCCGTTTAAAATAAACAAAAGCTCAGATTGGCGGCTACGGCTGCGGAAGGCGTTCAACAATCGATTTCGAACACTCGACTGACTTATGACGGTCAGTTTCTTAACACTTCTATTGTTAAATGTTCTCAATGTGGCCAAAGAGGAAGATAAAAGTAAAATTTAAATTTGTTGAATATGCTTCGTATACTTGTGGTTAAATTCCAAGTATTAGGCTTGAAAATGGATATAAAAAAATAGATTCTAGAATTTAGCAAAAAAAAAAAAAAAAATTTTGAAAAAATTTCAAATATTTTCGATCGGCCCTAGACTTTCATAGACTTTTATTTGTACTCTTACTCTTAAGGAAGAGAGTAAAAGAAATTGTGGATCTTGAAATGATAGTAAAATTGCCCGAACAATTCAATCCAATATTTACTTGTGAAAGGTGATGGTTATCCAGAAGTCGGCCTAACTTTGTCACTTATTTTTAGAGTTTTCGTCTTTATTAAAGTGCAACAAACTGCGATTGCTTGTTATTGCACGCTTACATAGCTAAGCACAAAAGTATGATTTTTAAAAGTATCGGGGATAAATGAAATTCTTCCGTATTAAAAGGATTTTCACACAAATTATACCTTTTTCGAGATTAAAGTCATGTTTGTTTTGCTTAGTTTATGCAAACAAGAAAAATTAAAAAGAGAGATGACTTTTAATTTTATTACAAATCATAGTTTCATTAGTAACATCACTAACGCAGATGGTTTTCCAAGATTTTTTTTTTAAATTGTTTTATTTCATTAGCCCGGGTATGCGAATATTAACAATAACATATAATACAAATTTTAAACATTCTAAAAGTGTATGTGTACTTTAATTAATTTGTCTATAAGATTCTCTAAGATATAATATTTGATATCTGGATACCTTTTAGCGGAATATGTGCTTTGAAATATTAAAATATTTTTTTTTTTTTTTTTTGATAATTTATAAAATTTTTAAGGCATTTAACAGCAAACTTCATCGTTCTTTAAAAAAAAAAAAAAAAACGCGTCATTATTTTCAGTGAAATTTCTTAAAAGGTTTTAGTCATGCAAAGTCGCGACCATCAAATATTCTACAGCATTATTTTTGCCGTAAAATATTAAATATTATACCTGGTTGCCTTTTAAAGAGAAGATCTATAGTGATTGGATTTTCTTAAAAAAATTTGAATAATTAATTCTTATAAATCAATAAGGTTTAGTTTTGATAGGAACGTTTATAGGGTCGAAGAAAATACAATTTTCTACATTATTTTCTACATTAGTCCGAATTATCCTTTTTTTTTAATGGCCAAGTTTTTAAGAATTTAATATTATAGATCTTAAAAGTAATATAAATAGTATTAGTAAAAATAATCCACAATCAAAATTTATCTAAAGCTAAACCAATACTATACTGCATGCTGCATTAGACTTTAATTCTCTAGCTAGGTCTAGGGTAGTAATGGCAAATACCTTAATTGAATTTGTCGACGTCGCTTCAAATAATGGTTTCAAATTGAATTCTAGATTAAGTGTGCACGGGATTACGTCAATTATACACAACTTTTATCTTCGTACACAACTAGTATAATTTGAACTGATTTTAATTAAATGCCTTATTATTGGTCCCTATTATATTATATATTATAATGTTAATCTATATAATATATGGCAAACTAGATTATAATCAAGGGTGTGAAGTTATATTTAAATATAACTAGCAAAGACACAAACCAAAACTGTTAACAGAGGTCTGTTAAGCGATTAACAGAATTCTGTTAACCAAAGTCTTGGAAGGATTTATATCAAATATAGTTAAAAAGGCAATATTTGATATAAATCCTTCCAAGACTTTGGTTAAC
>KK351109.1:31893-79067 GCA_000671755.1 Glossina brevipalpis
TTATCATATTCATTCAAAAAAGTTCCAAAATATTGCCTTTTTAACTATATTTGATATAAATCCTTCCAAGACTTTGGTTAACAGAATTCTGTTAATCGCTTAACAGACCTCTGTTAACAGTTTTGGTTTGTGTCTTTGCTAGTTATATTTAAATATAACTTCACACCCTTATTATAATCGGTATCTCAATAAGAGTGCACTATTTGAATGTTGTGTCATTTTTTTCGTAATAAAAATGGCAATACTCAAATTTGACAGTTGTCACTTATGATTGTTCCGATTATTAAAAATGAAGCGCTACACAAAAGAAAAATGCGTTATAACAGAGTGGAAACCTATAATAAAAATAACGAAACCTACGCTGACATTGCTCGTAAAACTTTGCAGAAATTTTTTGTCAAGAAAGTCTACCTAATTTGTTAACAATTCGAGGGGGTAATCAAAAAATTTGAATAAAGTTGAGATGATCATAGATATTGAGACTCTTGAAAGGTGTACTGCTGTAAACGAGATGGTCGCCGAAATTCTTAAAAACATCAATTCGGCATCGTTCTCAACATGTTTAAATTTCATGAAGAATTACGCAAAGAATTTTGACGAAAGACTTCCCCACCTTCACCAAAATCAAAAATATTATATAATATATTATATAATATCACAACTTAGTCGAAAAACAGAATTTTTTTTTTTGTATTTTTAAATATAATAATGCACTCTCACATTGAGATATCCATTACTCAGTATGAACGATATGCGACCGTATCTCTCAAATTTCATTCAGAATTCTCGATTTAAATATGGATTCATTGGTATGCGAGAGAAATCTTATTTTTGTTTATATTAATTATTTCTATATGCACAAGTCCAACTAAAATAAATTTAAAAAAACTGTTAAATCTTTATTTACCAGAACATAGAAATACTTTCTTGTTTTTAATAACAAATAATTACATTTTTTGTCTTCAATAATGATTGAATTTATTCTATTATTGCTACTCTATATATATACAGATATATATATATATACATTACATGAGATCTTGAAAGGAAGCTTTGTTTATTTAACAAATTAATGCCTGACGCGTAAATTTTTATTTCTTAAAAAGGAAACAAAAAACAATAATAATAAAAATATACAAAGAACTTATCATAGCTACTGCTTAAAAAAGTGCATCATGCATGCATAGCCTGAAATATTTGAATCCATATGAGCCAATCAATCTTTTGTTTTGAGTTTATGAGATCCCTTCTTATATTTAAAAATATTTGCTATCGAGTATGGAAATGAAATTATGAGTTGTAAATAAAGAAAGCATTACAAAACCTTCTTTTAAAGGTTTAAAAAAAAAAAAAAAAAAAAAGTACTTCAATTACCTCATGCTTTATGGTTTCAATTTGCTTGAAAATTATTTTAATTTTACATTTTATCTTTAAAGTTGTAATGATATCGATACGAATTTTTTTTTTTTTTTTTGGGGGAAATTTGATCTACATATCAATAAAATCTACCCCGGTCCTCGAAAAGCTATTTACGTTCTTTTGAAATGTATGTTTTACGATAGGTATGCATGCATCTATGATATAATTCGATGATATATAACTGCTAAGGTGCATGTAATCGGTTGTTTACTGGATTTTGCATATTTTTTGTTTAAATTTATTTCTGTAAATCGCAACTTTTATGATTCTTTTTTTATTAATAGCTGACGGTTTCCTAATAAATTTGTTAATATTCGTGTTTTTTACGAGCATTTACTTTTAAACAGGATTTCGTAGTATGATCCAGTTTCATTGGATTTTTATTATACTTGTTCTGTTTTTTTTGACATTAATTTAAAAAAGAAAAAAAAGGAGGAAAGGAAAAGCTAGCTTAATACGAATTCGTCAATGCTCACTTTATGCATTATAGTTTGTACTCTCTTTAAGATAAATTAATACTTAAGATTTAATCGGAAAAATATCTCGATTTTATATATACAGAAATGTAAATAATGCTCTTAAAGCGGAAAATATATACATAAAAATAAAAATATACATATAAAAAAAATAATAAATATTTTATATAAAGATTACTCATACAGATATAAATTGAAATTTATTTATACTATAAATTGTTGCTTTTTTAAATGTAAAATAATTGCGAATACTTTTACTTTAGATATTAATTTAGTTTTAATCGAGGATCCGATATGACGTAAACAAAAGATCTGATATAAGAAGCGGTAAATTCATCAATCATTCTATATAGCATAGTTTAGTAAATAAAAAGCACGTGTGCCATACCTGTCCCACGGATATCGTTCCTAGTTTGTTAATTTCTACTTTTATTACGCGCGATTATTGTGTGGCCACACTCAGCTATATTCAATGCTTGGTCGAGAAATGCATAACACTCATTAGGTGGGCATACACCGAGAGCCCAGGTTGCGTGTATACCGTTATCCCCCCTCTACTTAGTTTTTTTTTTCCTGAACATTACACTGTTTCCATAGTAATAAAAGGAAGAGATAGTCGCTGTGTGACGAAGGGTTATACGAAGAAAAAAAATGCATCGATCATTAGAAAATTAAATTATCACCGATAAAGAAAGAATTTAAACAATTAATCTATTCCTTTTCGTTTATATTTTTCTTATTCTTATCGTTATCTTTATATTTTTTTTCTTTCCGCTTGTTAAAGCGTCATATCTGCCTTGCTTTTTTATTTACTCTTTGAGTTAAGGTTTTCGGCATAACTATCAATAGCTACATTGGTTTTTTTTTTTTTTTTTTTTTTTTATTTAAATATTTGTATTACATTACGTTATAGCTCTTGTCTTTTTTTTTTTTTTTTTTTTTGGAAATTTGATCGACATATTAATAAAATCTACCTTGGTTCTCGAAAAACTATTTACATTCTTTTGAAATGTATTCTTTGCGTCTTACATATGGACGATCAAAGTCTGCATACTTTCTAGTATTACGGATATAATTACTACAAAGCTAGAGAATGGAAAACGAAAAAAAGTGTAAAATTTATTTCAATTGCTGCCTTTTTTCTTTCTTTTTTCGATGTTGTTTATTTATTTATTTATTTTTTATTTAACATTTTTTTTTGCATAAATTGTGTGTTAATGGTTGGTTAATTTTAATGAATTAAACTTTGCTTTATGTGTATGTTACTGTGTCATTTTGTTTTTGTTTTTTGATGCTAGCCTGCGCATAGGTAGATATGTGTGTGTATGAAAGTGTATATATTTAAGCGTTGTGAGCAATTTATTATGTAGGTTATGGCTATAATTCTTTTATGGTATTTTTTTTCCACTTGTTTAATTTTAATTTCTGTGATTTCTGTGATTTTCTTCAATCGCATCAACTTGAATGTTGTTCATATTCATGTTGTTGATTCGTTCGAGTGGTGGTAAAACCAGGCTGTGTATGTAGAATTATACAATTTTAAACCATAATTCATGATGATTTACAGCGGCCACTACTACTACCACTACTACTACTACTACTATCACCATCGCAATTGATGGTGTTTTTAGTCTTGTTGTTCTTGTTGTTATTGTGATTGTTGCTCTTGCTTTTCTTATATTTTATATTATTGCGCAGATGTTTTATATAGTGAGTATTTGTGTGTGGCGTTGCAGTCACACAGAGAGTTATTCATTACTTTTATTATTGATTGTATTACATGAGGTGCCATCCACATGTGTGAGAAGTTGTGGTGTAAACGACATTATTAAGATGATTATGTGGAGAACGTGTAAAACAACAAAAAATAACAGCCACAACAACTGCATCGGTAATGACAGAGATCACACAGTGTTGAAAAGCATAAAATAACATATTTACAATCAGCATGTTTGGTATGTTAATGCCTCTCTTCTTCTTCTGCTTCTTCTTCTTTCCCCTTTTTCCTATTCCTTTTAGCAAACAAGCGTTTTAATCGGGTAATATTTTATTTTTCTGCTTAACAACTTCACTTCATATATATATATATATGTATATGTATATATATATATGTATATGTATATATATATATATATATATGTGTGTGTGTGTGTATACGAAATGAATAATTGTTGAAATCTCACAAAGTATATATAATCTTGATCAGTTGAGATTCTTGAAGCGATTAAATTATATCCTTTTGTCCGTTTGGTGGCTGGTTTCATTAAGCTCGATGCGGTAGACTTGAAAAATTGTATATATATATATATATACACTTGATTTTCTCTGAACAAGTTTGGAAGCAACCGTATCTCTTTAGCTTTTATGTAGTAATAATCATAAAAGATGGCGGCGGTTTTCGGTGTAAATGTGTAGACAGGTATTTTCATTATTTTTTTTTTTTTAAATACAATTTTTGATATTTTCGAAAATTTTTTGAAATTATTTAATCGCGAGGCATTCACTTTTTTTTTCAACAACACAACTGAAATTTATGGTTAAAATCGCTTTGATTCCAGCAAAAGAAATATTTAATACGAGTACCATTTCAGGCGAAGAATACCTTATTAGATTAGGAAATGAAGAAGCTTTAAAATAAAATATTTAAAATTGTTGTCCGTCTACATTATTATCATATTTTCTGCATATTTTTTTCTTCAAATTTTAGTTTACTTTTTTTTTTTTTATCCTTAAGAGCCATGATGATGACTAAACCTATCGGTCAAATGGCCAGTTTTTAAGCGATTAAAATAAAGAATTAAAAAAATAAATTTTTTGTAAAACTTTGACAATGTTCATTAAATTTTGAGATTTAGTTCTAAACAATATTTGATTTTTTTTGTTGTTTTATGACTTTTGGAGATACGTTAAAGACGATGCAGGAAAATAAAAGATTCTTTACTGAGAGCTGATCACTCGACCGAATTATTCTTAAAAAATCTTAACAAAAAAAAATGTTTTTCTATTTCTTAAGACTTCTACACTCTTATATAAGTATACGGTACAGTTTAGATAAGTTCCAGTAAAGTTTTCTGGATGTGTTTTCCTATGTGGGGGATCGGATTTCGTTATGCTGAAAATTCATGCTGCTATTAAGGCTTTTGATATATTGCACCAGTTTTTCGTCTCAACTTTAACAGTTATCGTTCGTAGCTTTGGATGGAGTAAATCCTAATACCTCCTACCCACTTCATCGCCACAAACAGAATTGTCGTAGATATGCAGTTTTAACGTTCACGTTAATGGTTCGCCTAGTCTGCATCATGGGTATATGTGCTTTGATAATCTTATCTATCTTAAAACAACCACTGTTCATCATTCGTAAGGATTTAGCAGAGGTGTCCTTAGAATTAGACAGAAAAAGTAAAAAATTCTTTCAAATTTCGCTTTTTGAGTACAAAACTCGACATTTTCGCATGAAAAATTATTAGTTAATGTTGATAACGAGTCACTAAAATACTTTTAAAATATGTTATTACCGGAGATAACCAAACTTACAATATTACACTTTGCATCGGACATTCTTAATATAATTAATTTTTACCAAACGGCGGAAGTTTGTTTGTACACCTAATAATATTAGATAAGCGTGGCAGATTTTGTCCATTTTTGTGTGAAATTTTGAATAAGTAGTACCTAAAACACTCTTTCAGTTTTGTTTTCAGCAAGAATTTTCCGTTTTTTTTTTGTCGAATTAAGGCAAGAAATTTTCTACCCCATGCATTACACGGATGGAGATGAATAAACTGCTACTCTTCTTCGGTAAATATAAAAGTTATATTAAATATTGACGTTATACGGTATACGGTGTAAAGATATATGCGGTCAATATATCGAATAAATAATTCTTCGTTTCGCTTCGCAATTAAATATAATATACAAGCTAGAGGTATTAACGGTATTTGCAGCTTCAGGAAATGCCTAAAACTTAACTTGTATTTCGTTTCAATTTCAGCTTTTATTAATAATTGTCTACGCTTGAGATTTACATTAGTTACTCATGCGAATTAGGTATAACTAATTAATCCAAATTGTTCATAAAATAAAACTTTTCCTTAAAATCGTTTTTATCGAGCCTTAAAGCGTTTATTGTATAAAGAATTATTATTGTTTCGATTGCCTCACGTTTTACAACGATTGCTGTTTTCTTTCTTGCTTTTGCTTTTGCTTTTGCTTTATGAAAGAAACACTCATTCATTTAGAGTCGTGGCTGATAGCTAAAGTTTATGGGCTGTACTGATTGAATGAATTTATTTGTACTCGTACATACAAATTGATTGAACAAAATCATTGCCGTAAACCATAAGTGACTGGCTTCAAATTTAATATATATTTTATACTAATAATGAAATTCAGCACTTGAAACCACGCTTTTTATACCCACCATCGTAGGATGGCGGTATGCTGAATTTTTCAATTTGTTTGCAATATCCAGAAGGAAACTTCGGCGAACCTATAAAATATATATATTGTTGAGAAGCATCAAATTTAGAATCGATTTAAGCATGTCTGTCGGTCTGTCAGTCTCTCTGTCTGTCTGTGGTAAACGTTGTCCTACCCACAAAAATGAAGATATCGACTTCAAATTTGACAGAAGAATTGATAGTTCTTGCACGTAGGCTGCTGTTGAATATGAAGTTAAATTGGTCGGCTAACTATAGTATAAATTAAATTAAAAACGTCTTTGTTTTATTTTTTTTGGTATTTTGATATGATTTTAAGATATTCTATAAAAATTAAAAAAAAAACCTACCACGCCCACTCGACATTGTAAATTGTTGAAATTTATTGTTTTTCAAGCTTATTTCTAAAACGAGGGTGACGGGTATAAATGGTTTGGTTACAGCTGAGTATAATTTTCTTACTTGTTTTTTTTTTATGTTTTTTAAATTTATATTTTACGACTATTAAATTATATTTATAAAATTATAGATAAGTTTTTTTTCCTCATTTGATTTTTAAAACATAAATAATTCGATTTATAAATCTATGCAAATTTTATGAGAATATTTGAAAATTATAATTTTAGCCGGTACATGTAATCTCAGCAGAGGTTCTTAATCTTAAATCTAGTCAGATCTTCTTTTTGAAATTGAAGATATATAAAAACTTCGATTCATATTAACTATTCTTAGATCTCTTGCCGTAAGCAAATTGTATCGACCTTGCTGTTCTAAGCTAAGCAACGAAGAATTCATCGAGTCCACAGAGAAAATGTAGTATATTTCGTGTATTAAGAGGCTAAGAAGGGTATTAAGTTATTTATACATAAGTGCTGGGTATCGCGGAAGACTATTTCTGTATATACACACACCTTTTCAATTATTGCAACGAATAAACGATAGTGACTTTCCTTACTAACGGAAAGTTCATATTTGTACCGCTATCTGACGAAAACAAGTTTTGTATGTAAAGGTAGATTAGCTCTATTTTGAATATGCAGAGAATGTGGTAACTAAAAAAGTGTATCGGAAGTGTTGAAAGTGGATCAATGACAATTTTTTTTTTTTTTTATAATCTAATCGGTATATAAAATCCTCCTACATTAACCAACTGGCTATTTCAAGATATTTACGGAAACTTTGAATAATAAAGCAATTTTAAGTTTCGTTATAAAATTATGTATAAATCCAATACAAGTTCCTAACAAATTAGAGATCAACTGGATTTTAGAATAGCAAAATGAGTGATTGGTTACTACTGCAGCCTCCTCCTAAATACGATGAGGAAAAGTATTAGTATGCAATGCCTTTATGTTGTGCGATAAAGGAGATCATTCCAAATGCGAACACAACTATAGCCAGATCTGACTAATTTATGAAATTGTAGAGCTCTCGGAAATGTCAACGGTATGCAACATCGCCAGTTATCGCAATATATTTCAGTATGGTACGCTTTAATTGTAATGGGTTTTAGGATCATCGTGCACGCGTAGCGGATTGAAGTATTAAACACTTATTTTTCTAATTTTCCATTTTTTCCATTCTAAGGTGCTCTGAATCGAAGAATGCCATGAAGCGAAGAATGGATATTACAAATAAATTTGGAAAATAAAGACATTAATTACACTCAGATTGAAGAGAAGTCACTACCATTTCTTTGACTCGTCTTCGTCTATTGTAAGGTTCGCTCTTTCCAAGCGCTTGTTTGTACAAACCTTAGTACGACGGGTACTTTCCCGTACTCTCGTGGAACGCAGCTTATAAGACCGACAGAAAATTGATTATATTTGCGTAAATTACACGCTTTCTATCGCATTCTAATAGATACTTGCCGTCGTTCATCTATTGATTTTCATTCATAAAATTTTATTATGCCCCAAATTAATGGCGTTTAATGTTATTAATTTGTTATTGAAAGCCAATGACGATTATTGAAAAATCAAATAAAAAATTAAAAATGTAGTTATGGCCGAATCTTTTATATCCACCAAGATTATGTTAAAAAAAAAAAATGACTATACTCACTTTTTAGGTGTTACAAACCCTTTAACAGATTGAATATATGTCCAAGCTTCGATGGTGAGGTTTAAAAAAAGTTTATAACGTATAAAGTGAATTATGGTTATTGTGGTTTGGCTCTAATGTTTTTATTGTGTACATATGCATTAACATATTTTTCGCAATTTTGAAAAGTAACTTTCACACTTTTATTATTTCATACATAAATACGACAAATAGAAATTGTTGGTTATTCACCCGACATTAAATCTCATTTGAAATATTTCATTTTTTTTTGTTTTTTTTTTTTTACATTAATATTTTTGTTTTTCAAAATTCATTGTGGAAAATCATAAACTGATGTTAAATGATGTAAATGATGTAGGAAAGCGCGAACACAACAGCAACAAAATAATCATTTATCATAATCACTGTGATTGATTTGTACGTTAAAACACCAATAAACACAGCAATCAGATCAATAAACTATTCATGTAAGAGCAAGGGTATGCAACTAGGGACTTACAAGCACATACAATGGTTGTGAATTAGACCCTTGAGCCATTAAATTAAAATTTAGTTCGCAACAAAAAAAAAAAAAAATAAAACAATTTGAAATTCGAAATTTTGAATTTTTTTTCTTTACGTCTACTATGTGAAAATGAAGTTATAAGCGAGATATATGTGAACGAACTGTACAGGACATTTCTAAACACAAAAAACAAAAAAAAAGGTGATAAAAAAAAGCGACACGAATCTTTAATTTTTATTATCATTCTCTTAAAACACTAGAGAATTATAAGTAAACAAATAATTCGTGCGATATTAATTAAAAATAAATAAAAAAAGACTGTATTCGTCTTAAAGCGAATCTTGACGTCTATTACTTTACGTAGGTGTAGTCATATAGAGTTTCTTGTTGACCTTAAATATTTTAAAAAGTAGATCTCAAATTCTTCAACATAAAGGGTTTGTGTCATTTTTTTCATGCAAATTGCAGCTCTGAAATTTGACAACTATCAGCTATGATATGTTTCAATTATTAGAAATGGAGCGCTACACAAAGGAAAAACATGTTACATTGTCAAAATCCATTACCCAAGTGAATGGTGATTTTTGAATGGCTTCGTAAATAAACAAAACAATCGAATTTGGGGCTCACGCGATCCGTAAGAAATAAATGTATTCAAAATAAGCAACTGTATGATGGTGCGGGTTTTGGTCAGGCGGCGTGATTGGACTTTACTTTTTTAAAAACAAGACCCGAATTGCAGTGACTTTGAACCGCATTCATTACAAGAACATTATATTGGATTTATTGTTGCCTCAACTAGGCGACATAAATATGGATGACATGCGGTTTCATGACACAATCGATTTATTGTAGCAACATATTCCAGACCAAATTATTTCACGAAATTCTGATTTCAACTGCCCACCAAGATCATGCGATTAACACCGTGCAATTTCCTTCTTCGGGTTATTCTGAAATCGTGAATTTATGGGAATAAATCAGAAACAATTCCTGAGTTTAACGCCGACGTTTTCTTTGTCAAAATTCGAAAATTTCATGAAAACAGTAGTGGCCTGTAATCAGAGCCACGGGCGTAATTTGTAATAAATATGTATCACAATTCACTCAAAAAATGCGTGTTTTGATTTCTACTGAGACACCGTTTACATTTCATTCCTAATAATCCTAGGTCCCATTTTAAATGAATGACTTACTATTATCAATAATAGCGAAAGACTTTTACGAATCCATGTGGATTAAATTGGTTCGCAAATGTGGCACAAGGAATTCCTCAAAGGAATTTTTTTTGTCCTAAGCTTTGTATTTCTAGAAACTTGAACTATAGGCGAATAGATAAATAAAAGAATATAGTTTAAGAATATACATATACGTGTGTACTTTATAGGGTTTCATAGGTAAATTTTTATTTGGGACTTAAGAAGGGCCTTATTAAATTGGTTTATTCTTATACTTTGATGGTGAATGTAAAACATAATTACCAAGTCCAAGTAAAGGTTTTACTTAACCTTAGTAATGAAATGAAAGAAATTTATTAACTTTTCACGTACTTGACGTTTTCGTCACTTATTCGAATCCACGAGTTTCGAAGTACAGCTGCCGTACTATTATTGTTAACGCGTTGCGTCCTGAACAAGTATTGGTGACGAGTTACTCAAGGGAATAAAAATAAGAAGCTCGAATGAATGAGTACATTTATCGATAGCACTCGTACTCTCCTACTGTCATACTGGCACTATGATGATATGACTAAGCTCTAACTGTAATTGCTAGAGTATTCTGATTAGTCATGACTAATTTTACTAATTTATGACAGATTTGCCTTGTGAAGTGAAAGTGAACTCTATTATTGCTCATTTTTAATCTAATGGATCAAGACAATTAGAATACAATTCAATCATAACAATACGGACTCCAAAACCAAAGAAATTGAAGCTAGAAAAAATGTCAGTTTGGCTTTAAGAGTTAATTCAAGCCAAAAAAAAAAAAACAAATTAGGGCTAGAGATTCCTAGAAATAGAGTTAAGATAAATAATTTCGAAGTGTTATGAAAACCAAAGCCAACGCTCAATATAACCGAACTAAGGTCACGTTTTAGCTGCCTACGAGTCGAAAAACAATAATCGTTGAGTTATATTCAAAACTTTCCGATTAATTGAATTGAAAAACATTTGGGAAACTTAAGGACCTTTACAATCGACAGCTTTATTGACTAATTAACTGCACACAATTTTGCGAACTTTACTTTATTATCTTTTGACAATGGAAAGCATAGTGTATAGAATTTCGCATATGCGCTCTATTTACCAACGGAGTTAATGAGTTAGGTTTCGTTAATGCGAAATGTGCTTTAAATAGTTTGAAAAGATTCTTTTTCGTCGTCTGCACCTTTTTTTTGTTTTTTCCTTTATTGTTATTAAGGTCTGCTGTTCGATAAATTTTCCCATCCTGGAATCTTCCCTTAAATGCATTATATACTCGTAGTATTTCTCGTTTTGAATATTTGAAAGAACTTGCACTCCATTCGTTTGTATGCATTTCCTTGCTTTTACTCAAACACATTAATTAATTTTCTTTAGAGCCTATATTAAAAAAAAAAAAAAAAGAAAAAAGGAAAAAAGTCTCAGTTTTTCTTTTTGGTGAGCAAACTTGAAATTGCTACGTTTGCATAAAACCTTAAGGAACTTTTGTTCAATCTTTAGAACGAACTCGACAACTTTTCCATTAAAAACTTGGAAAAACTTCTGCAGCAGTAATCAATGTTAAGTGCGTAACAGCAAAACAAAGAAAGGAAAAAACAAAAAGGCGAAAAAGAAAAACATTCAAGGAGTAAATACAGAAAACAAAAAAAAAATAAAAAACCATCGGGAAGAACTGAAGCGAAGTAAGTAAGTAAATGAAAAAGCACTTAGAACAAACACTTTGAGTAAATGAGGTTAAAAGGACTTGATGCCAATAGAAAAGATGTTATAAACCAACACATATATACATATATATATACAGCGAAAAAAAATTTCATTTAATAAGGAATTAGCAACTTTAGCAACTACAAAAAAATCGTGCATTTAAAAAAAAAAAATTAAACATTTGACAAGAAGCTGGAAATAAGCCGACGAGAGAAAGTGTTGTAGTGAACGACAAGATATCTCTAAGATATCAACAGAACTTGAATGTTTGAATTTAGAAACTCTTAAATATTGTATTACATTCTTAGATAATTTTCAATCTGCTAAAATATATATATATTTAATCAAGATGAATAGCACAAATACTTTAGTAATGACCTTATGTCTGCCTAGTTGTTCGTTAAGATGATAAAATTTTTTGCTTCAAATATCAAATTTGCTTTCAATTGTTCTATTGTCCCTATCGATGATTTTCTTCTGTTTTTTATTTGCAATTTCAAAATGTTTTTTGAAAGTTTTTATTGGATCTTAAATTTTTTTAAAATTAAAATTTATTACTACTCTTTCAAAAATCATCTAAATATCAATTCCAAAATTAGCCTATAAATGCCCAAAACACACTACTACTAATGTTTTAATTATTAATTAATTAATATTAATGATGGATGTACGCGTATTAAATATAATTACATCTCTTTGCATGTTCCTTTAATTATTCATGAGTTTCTTTAAAACTCATGACAATGAGAGAGAGAGAGAGAGAGAGCGAGAGAGAGAGAGAGAGAGAGAGAGACAAGGAAAAATATTTAAATTTAACAGTGATCTTTGAACATTACTCTGTTACGAGTAGGAATGTCCATTATGCTAAGTATAGCAAAATAGTATGTGCACTCTTATATTAAAACACCCATTACTTACATATGTTGTAAATTTACAACTCGTTTCGGATGAGAAAAATTGTTTGCCGTTAGCCAGACATTAACATCACGTTTGTAAAAATGTGTTGAATATTCTCGATACATTTATTTCACTTTTCATAAATAAGAGTAAATTTGTGTGGGTCTGTTAGAGAGAGTGCTGTATTCGTTGATTTTTTTTTTTATCGAATTAGATAATACGTCTAATTTCATTAAAGTCATTGCAGTTTAAAGTCTTTTGAAAAAATTCGGGACCTCATTTATTATCCCATAGATATAAAAGTTTCTTATTCCAAGTACATATGAAATAGATTGAAATGTTTGGAGTTTTATAGTTGTCAGTTACAGATGGACAGGGACAGATACGCTTCGTTGGATTTTGAATTTGATACTGATCAAAAATATATACCTTTTTTGGAAATTCTGAAGTTTCCTTTTTGAAAAATTTAATTTTAATTTTATATTATATCGAATGGGCATGATCGATCTTTTCTCTTCTATGCTTTATGAGTAATGAGCAAAAACCATATTCTTTTTTTTTTTTTTGCTTTCAAAAACGGAGATGTTGAGTGTACCCTTTAAATGATTTGACACGTTTCTAATACCACAACCTGAATACGAAAACTTCAGTGTTTCTATCAAATTTAAACCCAATATTAATGCATATTTGCGGCAGGAGAATATTTACCACACACATTACACAGACGGACAGACGGATATGCTTAAATCCATACTAAATTTGATGCTGATCACGAATATATATATATATATATATATGTTTTGGGGAGGTCTCTGATGCTTCCTTTTGACAAAATATAAACAACCCCATCCTTTGGTGATGGGTATAAACGTAAACAAGGGTAAAGTGAAGATTGAAAAATATATTGAATAACAAAAGTTTTAAAGTGAAGATGGTGATATCATAAAAGTATCTTATTGACCTTCTGCATACGTTTAAAAAACAAAATACAATTTCTTCCTTTTTTTTTGATTTCTTTTAGTTTTTCGCAAGTGGTCACAACTACTTTCAACGGAAAAGTTGCGTCTCAAGATTGCTACTATTACTAATTAGCAGAGCATTCAAAAATATCTTGCCATTAACCAACGTAGATTTATGGGTTCAAATATTTTTGTTTTTTTTTACCACACACATCTAAAAATATTATGATATTATTCGACATGCCGAGTATTGAAGCCATTCCTAAAAGGAAGCATTGCCAGATTGATTCTTCATATCGTAAATTTTTTTTTTATTTTCAGTTGTTTCAACTAAGCACGATTAAACGAATTTAAGAGGGGATCGATTCTTTCATAGATCTAAATAGAATTATGCTTTAGATAAAAATGTATTCAGCTATTTTTCGAACTTATTTCCCGCAAATACCTAAACTACTATAAACTTCGGTGACATGGATTAAATAAAGAAAAAAAGAAGGAAAGAAAAGAAAAGTTATTACGAGTACGAAACTAAAAGCACAGATATACTTCTTTTCGTGCCATTTGTTTTGCATGCCCATTAAATTACCACAACAGTCGAAAAAAGAGAAAGCACTGAAGATTGAAACATTAATATTGTTGTGCTTGACTGACGGCATTGATTGTGGTGTAATTGCGGCCAATGATTATGAACGTTTCGTTCATTCATTCATCCATTCATTGGATGGTTTACTCACTCGTTTATTCGTTCCTTTCATTTGTTTAGTCATTTGATCATTCACCCACTTTACACTGAACTTAAAGAGAAATGATAAAAATCTATTTTTTTCTTTCTCACTCTCTGCATATCACCTTTTAGTTTAGAAATTTTTATTATATCGAATTCACAGGTTGTGCTGTTTGATATTTAGAATAAATCAATATTACAACAATAATAACATATAAAAAAAAGTATAAACGTAAAATTCACTAGAGCTTTCCTAATTTTCCCAATTTTCATAACAGTCCCTTATTTCGATCTTCTTCTTTTTTTTGGTTTTTAATGTTATAAATCTTGATGAACTGTTTATTTTCTTCTTCTTCTTTTCATTCTCAATTTGTCAGAGTATTGGTATTCTAACATTCTATTCTATGTTTCGCGGTTTCTCATTAAATCTTTCTTTATCTGTTATACTTTTCTGTTGTTCCGTTCGGTTAAGCTTTTTTTTTCTTTCATAATTAAGATTTGATTTAATTTTCATGATTTTACTGCGAAATTGATTCCAAATTGATTAAACTCTATTAGCGCAAAAATAATTAAATATTTGCTATTTGCATCCAATCTAAGTAGTGAAAATATAATTAATTCTCAACAGGACCTCGATGTTTAAGACATGCTGACAGATTTGTTTATACTTATGAGAGCTGCAATTTTTTCACTGTCTCTAGTAAAGCAAATGTAAATTTGTGTTCCTTTTTTTTATAAAAAAAAAAAAAAAAATACGAAATACGGTGGAATGAGTATTGTTAGTTAGTATTAGTTAGTTAGATATATGTTTTATAGTAACTCATAGAGCTGAGATTTTCGCCTTCAACGTTGATCTTCAAAACAGTATTGAGTTTAATGGATACTGCATATTTATTTATGTTTTGCCGAAAAAATATATTCTTTGAGTATAATTACAACAGTTAACTAATTGTTCGCGAAGCAGCTTTTGGCTTATCACTAAAGCTTTGGCTAATTTAATAAAGATTTCCATTGGCTTATATATAGTCGAGAAAGCTAATTAAAAGATGATATTTATTATACTCTCTCTTACGATGTGAAGTCCCTAATGCATCACACCCAACTGATTCTATCTATCAGTTCATAGATCGTTTTTAAAGTATTATAGATATATAACTACTTATGTTCTCACGCGTTTCAGATTTGAACTTTCATTCAAAGTTTAAATCGTTTTAGATGTAGAATGTTTTTAATATTAAAATTGTTTTTACTTAATCATTTAACAATTCGGTCACAGTCAACAGTGCGATGAATTTCGTTAAAAATGTGCTAACAATAAAATAAGAAATCCTTCAAATATCGCTTTGATGGCTCGAAATCGCAAAAAAAATATTTGATGTTTAACAATCTTTCTTTAGATAAACGTGTTTTGAAAGTGAACGTTTTAAACGCATCTGTTTATTATGTTATCAAATGAAAGGAAATGAAACGTGAAATGAAATGAGATATGAAAGGAAGAGAGCGAATTAAAATATTTAATAAAATAATCTATTAAATGTTATTTGCTGTACGATTACAGCTGTTAAAGCGATTTTACTTCTCTGTATTATTAAAATATGGTTCATCAGAAGTTTGTTCTTGAAATAAAGAATTATTGTGCCTTGGAAAATGTAATGTTTATAGGAAGAGAGAAAATCCTTTTTTTTATATGCTAGGATTTTATATATACGGATCATTCAGTTATTATATCTTATTCCTTCTGTTCGGATAATTCTTATTGCTAGAATGTTAGTTCCATTTAGTTCCGCTGTCAAATATTTCCAATCTAATGAGGATCTAAAGAGGACGGTGGGCGGTATTATTAAGTCGATTTCATTTTTAGCTAATCTAAGGGAATAGATTTGTGAATGTGAATGTAGCGAGTGTGCGTGTGTGTGTGTGTGTGAATGTGCACAAATAGTGGCTGACAACATCAATGAGGTCATTGAGTTTTTATCTGCAAATGTTCCAGTTAAAATGTAGCATATGTAACGTGACTCACGTAACAATTTTTTTTTTAATTTTTTACATTTCGTATGTTTTGTCTTTAGAATTGAATAAAAATAAAAAAAAAAAATTCTAATTGTTGATCTCTCTATATATAAGGTACACACACATACACACACACACACACACACAAACACGTGTACACGTATGCAACAGACATACATTTGTTACATTTTTAAAGCAAGACAACTGGAAAATTTATCTAAAATTGTTAACCGTGCTAATCTTAAATCATGATCACCGATCTACAACAACAGCAACAAATACGGGCAATCATACACAATACAAATAGCAATAACAAGAACTTTACGAATAACCAGAACAACAATGACAAGAAAAAAAAAAAGAAAAAACAAAAACGGCAACTAACCAACAACGTGTGCTTAAATAATTCGCAAGTAAAGTTTTTTTTAAAATTTTTTTTTTTATTTTACTTTGAAAAAAAAAAAAAAAAATTTTTTCAAATGTCTGTTGAATTAAGTTTTACGACGAATTAGAAGATCAAACAAATATATATTTACAGTCGTACACACCAACCAATACTAAGCTAAGCCGCAATTGTTGTTACATGGAAATAACAGAACTTGTGAAGAAAAAAAAAAAAAAAATATAAATAAAAATAAAAAGAACGCCCGGTCGTTATAAGTTTCACTTGAACTGAACTGTGATCTGTGTTGTGTGTTGTTCACGGTGGTAATGGTGGTTGTGTGTTTCACAATTTGCTAAAGTTTTCTTGTAAAAACAATTTAAAACAAATTTGACAAAAAACAAACGAGAAAAAAAAAACAAAAAGACAAAATAAAAAAAATAGAAAAAATAGAAAAAATTCCCAACAGAGGTACACCTCCCGTTCTCGCTACTCGTCCTGCTACTCCTATACCCTTTGAAATAACAAATAAAACGACAAGTAGTTGTTGTTCTATTACTAACAACCGCGAACAAAAAACATTTTAAATTTTATTAAACGAAAAAGAAACAGAGGAAAAAAAAACGAAACTACACATGGAGTTCCATTCTTATTTAACCCAAAATGCGCTTTACTTGCAAAATCATCTTGCAGATGGCGCTGCCGCCGTTTCATTTCAATTCAGTTTTTGTTGCTTAACAACACAGACCACAATATAATCTTCCTTTTCGTATCATGACAAAAAACAATTCATTCTTCAATGTATGTCTTCGGTGATGATAGACAACGGGAGTTGGGGGAGTTTTTACTGAGTGCCTAAGTATTAGTTGCTATGATATGTGCAGGAGAGAGATTCGTCTCTTCATTATTTTTTTTTTTGTTATTTTTTTTTTCTTGCAAAATGCTTAATGATCGTAAAATAACATGAAAATCGTGCAAAATCATTGTTGAACTGAAAATTGTGGAAAATTGTTTGATATCCAAACATCACAGAGGCAGCATATAAAGCGCCTGCTTAAGCGCCTTCAATAACTATACCTGCATGTATACACATACATATACATATGTTTGTTTATGTGTACAAACACCTGCGCAGAGGTGTGGTTGAGAAGACACTACCTTTGGTGGGAGTATGTGATTGGGACTAAAGTTTTTTCCAAAACATAAGAAAAATTTATCTTTAGACATAAGTGTGTGTTGCTACGAAACACTAATGTTTATAGCAATCACACTTTAGGGCCTTATCGTAGGCTTAGTATTTTTGAAAAATCCTCGTAGTCTCGTTGGTTTCGTTCACAACTACATTTTAGTATTACGAGTAAGCGTTTAGCTTCGAACTAGACATTTGTTGTCTGATATTGTTTAAAGTGTGTAATGTTTAAGTTTATGTTTTCTAGTTCTTATATGTGAATGGAACATGCAAAATTATATATCTAGCGTTTATCACAGAGAGAAGAACGCAATATGTTCAATTTTGATATTTCTTCTTCTTATTTGATGCAACTTTCTCTGCTAAGTTTTAATTGTGGGTTTTTTCTGTAGCATATTATGTGAATTATGTGGGGTATAATCTTCTTTTTGCTTCAGCTAAGTTCGTTGAAATGTGTTACTAGTGCCTATAATAGATTTGAACTTTATGCGACGGAATTAAAAAAAGCTCTAAAAATTATATGCATGAGGCATTTCCAACTTAGGCATTACAAGTTAGGTTCAATAAGGCTAAGTTACCGGTCCAACACAACAACGGGACTTACTTGAACCGCAAATATGTCAATTGTCCAAACTCGGAAAACTCGATATTGCATGGACTTTCTTTAATATTTTTTTTTTTTTTTAATCAGAATGTAAAGATTTCTCAAATCTATGAAGTAACATAAATATCTGTCGTGAGTCCCATCATAAAGTCAAGACGATAAGAATAGGTAGTTAGAAGGAGAAGACGCTCGATCAGAATCTGGACAATGTCTGTTGCGTTATGTTGATGGCGTTTCGGTCTTCAATTCGCTTAGCTTACATATTGTCTCGCCAGTCAAGTCAGCAGCTTGGATGATTTCCTGCTTTTTTTCCTTTTTCCTTTAATCGTAAAGTTATGAATAACAAGTTCCAGTGATTTTTTTTAGCATATTTACTCGCACTGTAATTCTGATCGGTGTTAATTATCGTTATCGTATAATTTCATTCTATGATTCTACAACTGCTGGCTGTAAGAACAATGCTACGGTCTTAAGAAATCATTTAAATAGAAAGAGTACTACGAGCCGAGTCAAAATTTTTATATTTTTATTTTTTATTTTTTTTTTACTTTATTTTTGTTGATTAAGTTTTCATAATTATTGTCTAGTATTTTATGTTATAATATTCAGAAGGGCGTGAAAACCAATTCAGCTTGAAGGAATCTTGAGAAATATATATATAAATTCCTCATAAATAATTCTCGAGGAATTTGCGGATCCACATTGGGAACTTAAACTTGAGGAGCTAAAATAGCTAACACTGGAAGCTACGGTTATTTTGAGAGGAATTTGAAACAAGCCCCCGATTATGTACATTGTTCGATCCATTTAGAAATTGAATTCAAATTGTTGCTGGTTACCACAATGACATTTTGGTGGCAGCTCTCTACTTCTTGGCTTAAATTTTTAGTTTCTGTGCCAATCTGTAGTTTTTTTTTTTTTTTAAACTTTTTAATTAATTAATATTTTATTTAATTTTTTTTATTTTTTTTTTTCTTTGAAGAATTTTTACAATTAAGAGTATTTTGCTGATTAGTATTTATTCGAAAACTTTTGCCTCCTTAGTCTATGCTGAAAATTTTGTAATCATAATAATAATAACAATAATAATAAGAGCTGACGCGTGAATGTTAATGAATGTTAATATAGTTGAGTATAAACTGAATGATAATAGAAAAAAATAGAAAAAAAAAATTCTATTTAGCTAACACGTTTAAACTTTTACTAGATATCATTAAATATAAATAAAGAATTGGTATCATCAGCTTTAATTCGGCTTATCGAATCTATTTTATCTATGTATAATATCTGTGCGCTTTTGTAAACGTGCGTTTACATTACTCCTACTATAAAAATTCTAAGGTTACGTTTCTGAAATTGTTTCGATGATGATTAGTGATTGTGATGGTGTTGCCAACCAATTGCGAGAGTTTTACTGTTTGTGTTGTGTATGTGTGTGTGTGTGTGTGGCTCACTTGCTCGTTGCGTCATTCAACAAATTTTCAAATTCATGCGATTTTTAAGCGAAACTATCGATAGCATTTTATTGTGATTTGATTACTTTAAATTGCAATTCAAATAGTCAACGTATAGAGGCAGCAAATTTATAAGACCTATGGTGGTACGCTTGCTAATGCCTGATGACTGCGGGGGGATTATAAAGAAAACTAGATAAAGAAGGAAGAAAGAAAAAACAAAAAAAAAAAAGAAATAAACAAAAGAAAAAAGAAAAAACAATAAAAGAAGAGAAAAAAGCGAACCGCAAACGTTTTAGAAACATGAACAAGCCATTGAACAATTCTCATGTTGGTGGTATACTAAATAACAACAACAACAACAACTTCAGTCAAGCATGTTGAAGATAAGAAATTTGTGGTGCATATTTTCCACTTGCTAACCGAACGGCATAGTAAGGGGGATGGAGGCAAAAAGAAGAGGGGTCGCATTTTGGGAGGCGCGTTCCGTTTGCTTTTTTTCGTGCCTGTGTCTCTCTAAACAATTTTAACGTCAACAATCAAAAGTTAGTAAGTTTTTATCGACCTGCCCGCCTGACTGCCTTTCCGCCTGTTTACCTTTGATACTGAGGCAGTTATTATTGTGGATCACTTTGCCTATCATTGCAGAGTTAATAAAAAAAAGCAAAGAAAAAAAAAACGAAAAAAAAGGCAAAAAACGAGATAAATAACAAATAAACGTTTTTTGATTGCCGTTCGTTTGTTTAAATCTTTTTTTTTTCCCGAGTTGTTGTTGCTATTTGACTTTATGACGTAACTTGTTGCCCTCAGGTGTGATATTTATGTTGTGTTTATTTACAAATTTCACTTTCCACAAAAAACATACACACACACGCACACACACACACAAATACACACAGATACAGAAATGTATTTTCTACTGTCGGTTTTAAAGTATTGAACGCATTGTCTAAGCCTAGCATTGGATCTGTAAATACTACCATTACCACCACAACCACTAACAACATTGCTATTAACAGCTTTGTCTTCGTAGACAGTGAAGTTTAAGTAACGAATACACAACAGTTAAAGTGCTTGCTGTTTGTTCCTATTGTTGTTATTGTTGTTATTATTGCTGCCTTTTGCTGGTATACTGCCTGCCTGACTGCCTGCCTGTTTGCCTGCCGTTAACTGACTAATATGAGTTTTTTTTTTGCAATTTTTTTTTGCCATTTTTTTTTGTATTTACCACCAAATCAAATCAAATATGAATATGAGAATATTTCTTATGTTATATTATAGTATGGTATTGTGTGTGTTGTATTGTTGTTATTATTATTATTGGGATACCTCTCCTTTACTGAACCCTTGCAAAGTTATGAAAATATGTCAGCCAACTGTCATTTTCAATATTAGCATAACATTTGCAAAAGGTTTCCTATCATAAAGTGTTGCATAGCATTGTGTTCAAATTGTCTATGCTTGTCCGTCTGTCCGTCTGTCCGTCTATCTTTCTGTTTTGTTGTGTTATGTTTCGTCTTGTATGTTTGTTATTGCTATTATTGTTGCTTTACTGTGTTATTTGGAGTGTATGGCCGACATAAGACAACAAATTTTTCGAAAATGTCAGTTAAAATTTATGTCTATATGTCGTGATTCAAACATATTTTCTCATTAGCTATGCCGGTTGTCGTCGTCGTCATTGTTGTTATTGTTGTTGTTGTTGTTGTTTTTTTATTATAGGTTATTATTATTATTTCGTTGCTGTTAATATTATGCTTGTAATTTGTCTCTTTATGATCTCATAATGAATGAGTTGAATGTGAAATAATCGAAGCGAGATGATGGTAGAATCCCCTTGGTCCGTGTATAACACAAAGACTTGGCTGATTTGATAGTGGTGGTTGCTGATTCGTGTAAATTAAGTTATTAAAGCTTTTGTTTATTAAAAAAATATATGATTTTCGAAGTATTTGCAAAATATTTTTGAAGGTGCAGTACTTTAATCTTTATTTTATTTATTTATTTATTTTTTATTTTATTTTTTGTTTTTTTCATTTTTTTCTTTTTTTCATTTTGAAAACACAGTTTTTATATAGTATGTGTAACTGTTTAGCTATTAACGAAAATATCATATTATTGGTCTTAACAGTAAATTAATGTCAATTTAAGTTAAGAGCAATTGATGACAGGTGAACAGCCCTCGTAAATTTTTTTTATTTTTTTATTTTTTTTGTATTCATCAAGATTTTTTCCCCCACCGCGCGACGGCACAACAACGTCACCACCAATAATCATTTTAAAAAAATCCCTTTCTTCGTCTATATCTAATATAATTGAAACGACGATCTGGTATATTTTAAACAAAAAAAAATAACAAAAAATTCTGCCGCTAACCTAAGGCTAACGCGACACTATCTAAGCAACCGAGTTACAAAACGTTACCGATGATGGTAACCGTAAAGTAGGTTTTAACTTACACACACACACTATTACATATACACAATTCATTCTTTGTCATCTAGCTATAAACGACGATGATATGTGGACACTGTGCCACTTAAGGTGACAATCTGATATGTCAAAATGAGTTGTAAATGGCATCGAGAAATATACAACAAACAACCTGCTTTTGCTGCTGGAAAATGCCACTAGCAAACAATAACAACAACAACAACAATAATAATATCGATAGCTGCAACATACAATAAACATGACTAACTTAATGCACACGGCTGCAAGCGTACCAATAATTCAATTTGATGACAGGTTACGACTAACAGCAGACTTGACTAAAAGCTTATCACATCGCTAATATCTCTCTGGTATGCTATATTCGTCTCTGCCTCTCTTTCATATACAATTGGTCTCATTTTGAGAATGCACCTGTCTTCTATCCTTTTCTTCTTCATTTATATATATTCCTTTAAACACACACATAGAAAAAAGAAAGAATAAAAAAATAAAATTAAAAAAAAAGAAAAATAAAAAAAAATCGCTTTAGGAAAAAGGAAGCATTTAAGAGATGAATTGTATATTTAAAGCAAATTTGGATTAGATTTGTTTTCTCATTTAAAACCCTACAGTTCGGCTAATTCATTCATTAAAGAAATGAAATTGAAAAATGCTTGAAAAAAATGCTTCTTGTGTTTCAAAATGAGATCAATATATAGTCTCTGAAGATCATTAACAATTACTTAACACTTAACCAAATCCTTAATAAATTTTAAAATATAAAAATATAAAATATAAATATAAAATATAAATATAAAATATAAATATAAAATATAAATATATAAAATATAAATATAAAATATAAGCTAACGAGATCTTCATAATAAAAAATCTCGCTAATTATCGTAATAAAACTACATTTCTTCTCCTCCGTTTCGTTTCAGTTTTGAAACAACAAGAAATAGACGTAAGTCATTTTCAAAGCAAAGTGCAAGCAAATGATTTCTACATCAATATTGGAAATCATAATGAAAACTTTTATTGGTCGTTCCTAATGACAGATCGCTCTTAAAAAAATGCAAAACAAATAATCGTATTATCATTGAATGAACGAATGAATATTCTTTTTGACATAACATAGTTTTCGTAAAATCTACAGAATTTTTAATGATTAATGCACTTTTTCGTTTCAAAAATGATATTTTGGAATCTATGTGGACGAAATTAATGATTTTCTCATTTAAATTCATTTTCGTAAATTTTGTTTTCAATGTTTTATAAATCCCGTTAGTTAGGAGTGATGAAACACCGCCTTATCTATTGATAAATCAAGAAAAGTGTTTTAAAGTGATAAGGTTTTGTGACTTACTGTGTGACTTTTTTTTCAATTTTTCTCTCGCTTACAAGCATTTTAAAAATGAGATAAACATTTTCGCATTATTTTTTATGGTAGCAAATAATGTTTTAAAAAATAGTGACAGCGTTTTTGTAATTCTTCGAAAAAATTATCAAAAATTCAATCTAATTTTTTTTGTCATCTCTTTTGAAAATTCTATTAGAGACAAGGGTGAACAAAGATCACTTTAAATCCTATAAGAGACTTTTTTTTTTCAAAAATTTCCCGCTATATTTCTTTTAATTTGATGAGTTGCTATGGCTGTTGTATGGTTTTCTAGATTCGTTGATAGATTGACAGTCATTATCACACAAAAGTACTTTCATAGAAAATGAAGTAAGACATTCAAGTGTTTCATTTAATTAGTGACCCAAGCCATGTATGATAGACAGCCAGTATATATATATATATATATATATATATATGTATATATATATATATATATATATATATGTATATCCTCTGTGTGACTTTTGTTTGTTTATCTCGTTAGGTTCTAATGTTAGTTACAAAGAGGTAGTCAAGATTACAATGAAATGTCACAATGTTGCATTTGTAATGATTTAATGAGAAAATCATATGTCATTAAATAGTGTGTGTGTGTGTGTGTGTGTATGCACACACATATATGTGTGTCAGTTTCAATTCTCCTTCGGTTGATAATGATTTTATCAAAGTGAAAGTATCTGATACCATTCTTTGCTGAACTCATTGTGAAGTCAGTGACTTTGAGTTGGTCTTTGAAATTGTGTTAAACGGAATTAAAATCAAAGTGTCAGGATTACATATGAGTTTACGATTGAAATTTTACGATAAAGGGCCAAACAAACGACGTTTTCTGTTTTCTGTGTTTTTTTTTCTTTTCTCACATGTAGTGAAGTACACAAAAAATGTCTTAAAAACGAATCAAGCAGAAAAAAGTGTAGCAGAGTATAGAGTAGGTAATCCAAGAAATATTCTCAATTGGTGGTCCATAAGAAACACAAAGCTCTCTACTCGATGGATGCTATATGTTATGAGATGATTACGAAGGAATGAATGTATATATGGATGGATGGATGGTTGGATAGATGGTTAAATGGTTGGATGAATAAATGGTTGGATGGATGGTTGGATGGATAGATGGATGGATGGATGGATGGATGGATGGTTCAATGGATGAATGGATGGATGGATGGATGGATTTTTCTTAGAATCTTTACATACTTGTGTCACTTAACTGAAAATGAATTGTAATCACGTTTCGCAGATAAGAAACGCAAGCAGATGCCAAAGCAACAACTCCTGATGTAATTGTGTATTGTGTTGTGTAAGTCATATAATTTTAATTATCACGTTAACCCACGTCTGCATGCAATATAAGCGAAAGAGCGAATAAGCGAACGCCTTTTTCGAAATACAAACATCGTGATTCACACTACTATACCACTACTACCACATTGCCACACAGAAACCCACACTAACATAAGGCGAGACATCCTTTTCATATAGTTATGACATAATTCTCTTCTTTTTTTTTGCAGATTACAACGCGCAATAAAAAGAAAAAACGAGATGAGGTAACGATGAAAAAAAGCATCACTTAAAAATTGTTATAATTGCACACACACACATACACTTTTAACTCCTCATCATCATCATCGCTTGCGTCTCCCTCGTCTTCCTATCATTATTCTCATAATTCAGTTCATTGTTATGCAAGTGCTTTTCGCTTTTAGCGCGCACATGCGAAAATTTGTTAAGAATTTCGTAATTATTTGATAACGCAATAAAAAACTTGGCGCGCACAAATGTTATGATGACGCAAAAGAATCGTAATTGTTTGTTATGACAAAAAACCAACGTGAACGCATTCCAATTATGTTATAAAGTTATTAAAACAATAATACACACAAAACTGAAACTTGAAAAAAAAAGTGCAAAAGATGATGTTTTTGTTTAGCAGGTGGAGGGAATAACTTTTTATTTTTTAATAAGAAAAAGAAAGGAATGGAATGCAAAACACACATACAATTTTTCAGATATGCAGATATATTTAACTTTCTAACCGTTGTGTTCTTTGCATTTTCTTTTTATCGGGCATTAAATATGGCCAACGCATGAGATTCTCACTTATTTTAAAACGTCAAAGCAATTAGAATATTAAATAGTTTTTTGTTAATTCTTATTCAATGAATGAAAGTGTGGTTTGCACGTTTTTATGTTTTCATTTTTGTTCATGACATAGTTTTAAATGCGCGTAATGAAAAAGGGAAAAAAGAAAAAAAAACAAAAAAACAAAAAAAATGAAAAAGAAAACGAAAGAAAAGAGTCTGCAGTGGGTTTATAGTGATTTCAATTTCAAAGAATGTTTTTTTTTGCCTTTAAGTCGCAGTTAAAAACCATATCCTTCAAAGAGACTTGAATAGTTTACATTGAACTAAATTTTTCTTGAAAAGGAGGTAAATGAATTTTTGTAGATTTTTTTTTTTGTATATACAGGTAACCCTCCTACAACGCGGTACTTCTATAACGCGGCTTCGCTACAACGTGGTTCGCAAAATGCGGAAAATTTCTTATAACGCGATACTCCTACAACGCGATTTTGAAGAATTTTTTTAAATAATATTCTGAAAAACTTTAATTTTGCATTAAAAGTTTATTTAAAAAATTGTGAGATCTAGCCTCCTTGAATTTTACACTACATATTTTAATTTTACAAGAGAGATCGTCTATCTGCATGTGTATTGTCTCTTTATAGCATGGCTAGAATTTAGTCGAGGGCAAAGTTACAAATCTTAAAAATAATTTATCCGTCTACCAGGAAATCTATATAGATTTACGAAATAAAGGAAAACAGACTTTAATAAAAGATTTTTTTAAAACCAATAATCGCTGAAAAGGATCAGTCTGACAGTGGATCAAGCTCGGAATTTGAATTAGGGTAGATATGAGCAAAACGTTTGGAACACACTCAAATTGTAATAAGTGATGTAGAGGAGGGAGATTTGTAGAAGCTTGTGATTTGAATTTTCGTTTAATTTAATGTTAAGTAGAGTTGAAATTGCGTTTTTATTTGTTTTCCCAGATTTTATTTTATTTTGCGCTGCTTAAATAAATGATGAAATGGATAAATAGAAAAATATCTCAAATAAAAACTTTTCTTTTCGATTAGGAACGTATCCCCCCATTTTGCACTGGATCTAAGTCTCCTACAACGCGATTTCCTATAACGCGGAATTTTTCAGGAATCTATTGACCGCGTTGTAGGAGGGTTACCTGTACATATAATGGTTTATTTATACTTCCTTTGCTTTAAGTCTGAAAATTAGGTCAATAATATATTAAAGCATGACGGAAAAAAGAAAAGAAACTCTCTAAAGATATGTATGTGAAGATGAATTTCAATTGAGCAGATAAAGAAGCAGAATTACTTAATAATGATAATGTATCGCAGTTTTTCCCGTTTCATCTGTTCGAGTAACGATCGATGAATCCCATATTACGCATGATTATAGATAATTTTCCACCTTGTTTATGGGTTGCTTCACTTTCTCACTTTAATTCCAAGAACATTACTTACTTTACTTATGCTGTTGCTTCTTCTCTCTCTCATTTTCTCTCTCTATCTATCTACATACCTGTTTTGTTTCCTAATTTAATTTTTTTTTCCTTTATTCTGTTGCCTTATAATTTATTGCAGCGGTAATCGATTGAAAGTTTTTTTTTTATTTACTGTTTAATTCGTACGTTATGTTATTGATGTTGCTTTTGTTGTGATATATGTAGATGCATAACAGTAATGCTTGCCTATACATATTTAAATAAATGTATGCATATATATATACACACCCATATACATATATATACATATATATATTAAAGTATATATATATTGGGTTGGCAACTAAGTAATTGCTGATTTCTCCAATAAAATAAAAGGTTTTTTTATGCTTGGAATGAAGTTTAATCTATAATGTATGTTCCATTTTGTTCGATGACTTTTTGACATTTCTCTGACAACTTGAAAATTCCATGCTCGTAGCAAGTTTAATCCTTTTCGGCAAAAAACTGAGTTACGTGAGTGTCCTCAACGTTGAAAGTTTTACCGCAAAGCGAGTTGGTCAGGGATCGAAATAAGCGGTAATCCGATGGCGCAAGATCAGGACTATATGGTGGCTGTACCATCAATTCCCAACCAAGATCCATCAATGTTCGCCGAGGGGACAAAGTAGAGTGCGGCCTAGCTTTGTCCTGGTGGAAAATGGCACCTTTACACTTAACCAATTTTGGTAGCTTTTCCTTGACCGCTGCATTCAATTTGTGCAATTGCCGACAGTAGACCTCCGAATAATGCTTTGCTTTCTTAGAAGCCATTCAAAATACACCGGACCTTTCCAATCCCACCAAATTGATAGCAAAATCTTCCTTTGTTAGATATGTGCCTTTGAAGTGGTTTGCGATAACTCATTAGGCATGCGCAACGATCATTTTCGATTGACATTGTTGTACACAATCCACTTTTCGTCTCCAGTGATGATTCGTTTTAAAAACGGATCGAATTCATTGCATTTAAGCAATAATTCGAAAGCGATAATGCGCTTTATCAGATGAATGGCTTTCATATCGTGCTGAACCCAAATATCCAGCTTTTTAACGAGACCGACACGTTTTAAATGCTTCACAATGGCTGTATGTGAAACATTTAACTTCTCTGCAATTTCTCGTGTAGTTACATGACGATCCGCTTCGATGATGGTTTTGACATCAATCGAGTAGAACGTTGGTCATTTTTAAGAGAAAAATCTCCAGAACGGAATTTTTAAAATTAATTTCGGCATTGTCTTTCTTCAAGGGCTTCATCACCATGCACACCATGTAACTTTTTCGCGGCTTGCAAAGCGTTCTTTCCTTTACGAATTTAATAAGGCAAAATATGGCGGAAATGTTTACGGTTGCACTCCATATTAATGTTGAGGTAAAACAAAAAAGCTTTAAGAAAATATCTACGCAATGAACTTGTAACGCTAGATAAGGATGACAGCTAACCTGTATAAGCAGAAGAAGAAGGTTATCATAAAAATGGGAGTGAGAGACATCTATAAGTGAAATTGGCAGTTACTTAGTTGCCAACCCTTTATATAAGTAAGTATGTAGTTAAGTAAATTGTAATGATATCTGTGTGAAGACTTCTTTCTTTCTTTTTTTTTTTTCTTTCTTCCTTTCTCTGTGGTAGTTGGCTGTTCACACCTTTTATTAACTGATTGATTGATGGATACGGATAAAAATGTTACCATAAAATTTTATAGACATTTCATGTTACATGTAACGAAGAAATTTTTATTAACTTTTTTCTTTTTTTTTTTTTAACACACGAACAGCCATAAATTTTATTAAGGGAAAATTTGTTGATTTTTTTTACTTTAAAATTCTTATGTCGCAATATTTAGAAAAAAACAAAAAGAAAAAAGGATAAACAAAAATTTAATTTAAAAAACCAAAAAATCTCTATAGAAAAGTGTCGAAAATTTTCTAAGAAAACATCGTTGATTAATATCGCAAGCTATTCACAATATTTAAGAGACGTTGCATTAATCAATTTGTTGTGCCTCCTTAGCCAAAATAACACAACTCGTAATTGTATTACGCCATTAAAGGGGAAAGATTTCATTTTACATTTATACACGCATTCTTATATATAATAAGTACTCTTCGCGCGCGCGTACTTAGGTTTACCTCTGTACAATAATTAAATATTATGATGAACTAAATACGAACACAACTCCATTTAATCCGAATATTAAGTATTCACTTAATAAGTTAGTAGAATAAAAAAAAAACACTTCTAAGCTTATCTGAAAGCAATTTTGTTTTCAGACGGATCATCTACGTATATGTTCGATACGTATTTATGGGTTTAATATTTATGAACCATTTAGAGATACGATATAATTTGGAAATGAATATAATCGAAATTTCAAGTAATTAGAAAAAAAGAAAAAAAAAACAATTAAGTGGTGTGTGTGTGCAGCTTTCAATAATTATATTCTTAATTAATTAGGTCAAGAAGAATTAATGAGAGATGGAATTATAAAAACAATTAAAGAATCTGATACGTTGTAATCAAACTTTTACAAAAGATCGGGTTTAAATATATCACTTCTTTTCAATCTACATATTAAGGCAACATTTTCTTTAATTTCCAAAATATATATAAAAATTATTTTCCTTAACGAAATTCATAAGTTCGTTGATAATACGGGTGAAATATAATTACTTTAAGCTAATTTCAATTTTCGTTTTATTATTTATTGAAAAGTAAACGTTTTATCTGAGTAAAGAATTTCATCTTCTTACAATCTATTTCGATTTTTTGTAAAGAAAAAAAAAACAAAAAAAAAGAAAAGAAAGAAAGAAAAAACGGTTCAAGGAAACATGCCGACGTAACCAATTACATTTATGTTACCATAAACTGAATTCTGAACGTATTAAAGTCATTATCACTTTTTGTTGTTGTTGTTGTTTTTCTTTCATTTTGTATGCTTATATGAGGGGATTGTAAAAGAACGATTTCAAGATTTTGATGTTTTCATACTGAACTTAAGGTAATAAGCTAAATAATACGATATCAAGCTTTTTAAACGTAAACGTTTTCATTTCAGTTTTTTTTTCTTTATTAAGGCGCTAATACCTACCTTATACCATATACGATAGCATAAAAAGTTTTCCGTTACCAAAATCACGAATAAAACTCGAACTACAGAAATGTTAGTCGTAAAGCCAAGAGAAGATGCATTTAGAAAACATAATTTTCTGCATATTGTGTGCGATGTAATTAGAGTTAGTTCTTCGTTTTTTTCGTTATTTGAGAAGAATAATTAAACGAAGGTAATATTACAATTTAAAAGGAAGTAAAAAAAAAAAAAAAAAAAAAAGCAACAACAAACCAAATAATTTTGAAAATTTATTATGAATTTCTTTTTTTTTTTTTTAAAAAAAAAGTTTATTATGAATTTTTTTTTACTTCCAATTAAAGTAATATTTTTAAAAGTTTATTATGAATTTTTTTTATCTCCAATTAAAGCAATGTTTTTAAAAATTTATTATGAATTTTTTTTTCTTAAAGGGTTTATTATGAATTTTTTTTTTAAAATTACTTCCAAATAAAGTAATATTTTTAAAAGTTTACTATGAATTTCTTTTTTTTTTTTTTAAATTTATTATGAATTTTTTTTTCACCTCCAAATAAAGTAGTAATTTTAAAAGTTTATTATGATTTTTTTTTTTAAATATTATTATGAATTTCTTTTTTGTTTCTTGAAAAATTTATTATGATTCTTTTTTTTTAAATTTACTATGAATTTTTCCTTTACTTCCAAATAAAGTAATATTTTTAAAAGCTTATTATGAATTTTTTTTGTTGAGATTTTTAAACACAAGCAAAATCTTAATTATAAAGTGGTTATCGTTTATTTCTTAAATGCAGAAATATATTCTGAAATAATTTTACTTGAACTAGATTCGATAGAAATATAATTTATAAATAAAGATATATTTGCCCAAAAAAAAAAAATGATTCGATTATAATATGTAATGTAAAATGTTGTCTGAAATTGAATTATGTGCGAATTATCTTAAAAATTTTTCTACAATTTTATGTCTCATAACCCATTAACTAATTGCAATGCAGTGAAATTTTGAAGATCTCTAAGATAATCTAATTGAAATATCGGCTTTTTTTTTACTTATCATAGCAAGTTGACCCATCTAGAGAGAATTTGTATTGAAATATGAAGAGAAAGACTGGCAGACATGCCGAACAAACTTATATTAGATCTCAGTTTAAGAGTCATTAACAACATTATTTAATGAATCAAACAAAAAAAAGCATTATTTTTTTTATTTTACAAGTCTGTTATATTACAACATTACGTTCTTTGTTTGCAAAATAATTGTGTCGAACAACGAATAGCAATAGTGGTTTTATCGATATAGAGGCCTGTGTCTTGCTAATGATAAAAGTCAGTTTTGATAGAGATTTCTTAGCAAAAAAGCCACATTAGAAATGTAAAATTTCGATGTAATCTAATTTCGAAATATTTTATGAAAAAGTGAAAATTCCTGCTTCTGTTTGATTAAATAATGAAAGTTAATAAATAAAATTAATTAAACTTGAAAATGATATTTTCCAGGATGTTGAGAAAGTTTTTACTTAAAGAAAATAAATAAAATACATAAAGTTTTTACTTAAAGCCATTGGAGCAGCATTTAAAACGTCTCGGTTTCGTTAAGAAACTGGATATTTGGGTATATATATACATATAGATAAGCAAAGTGATGAGAAAAAATGAAATTAATTATAATCTAGATGTCAAAGGCTTAATGTTTTTGGAGAAAGAAAGAGAGATAGAGAGAGTGAGAGGCGAGTACTTGCAATCATGTCTCCTCTTAAATAATCAAATATTCTCACAAAGGGTTTGTTAATTTTCGAAAAGTGAACATTCGGATATAAAGTCATTACTAAACAAAAATCTGACAGATTCAGAACATTCATAGTAATGTTTAATATTGAAAATGGCTTTTTAATTACACGAATTCGAGCTAAGAAAATGCAGTCAGCTCGAGAGAGACAGAGAGAGAGAGAGAGAGAGAGAGAGAGAGAGAGAGAGAGAGAGAGAGAAAAGGTTATTCTAATCTGTTCTATCGATGGAAAGTTTGATTGAACGCATAAACAGATGCAGAGTGATTCCAATGATCCTTATTACAAATTGAGCTAATGAACTTAAATGGCGAAGTGATTAAAAACTGAGAGTGAATTCGATATACGAGACTGGCATAGAGCGCAACTCGCAATCTCGTCTGCTGGCTCGTTGCCGTCAATCGCTATATGGGAGGGAATCCAAAGTATTTTGTCTTTTATATATATTAAGCATACTATGGGGGTAAACCGTAATCAATAATACTTTTGCAATTGGATCGTATTAACCTGACAACTACTACGCAATATATACAATTGAACGATGACGAATTGAATTTTAAGAAGTTTTTAACGCCGTATGCCTCGATGTATATAATCGAGTAATAAAGAGATCATCTGGTTACTGTAATTATTTACATAGACATTACAAATTTTATTATGCCTCTATGAGAGATTATAAAAATGTATATACAAATATATATATATATACTTCGATAGACAATTAAGATGAACTGTTGTGTATGATTATGGAAGCATAGCTATATTAAAAATTATCGCGTTGATTGGTTTTTCTGAACTACAATAATAACAAAAAAAAATTCTCTCTAACTTACCGACTAGATAAGGTTTCCACAAGAAATGATGAGAAAGCACTAAAAACAACGCATCCTTAGGGATCTTATGAGCATTTTTCAAAGCAAGAGAAAAACCAATAATAACTGACCAACAAATGCATAAAGATGTATGATGCTGATGGAAATATGTTGTATACATATACGTATATTTACGAGTACACACAGATACATATGTTCATTCGACGAGCATAGGAGCAAAAGTAGAATCGACGGTAGATATATATGTGGGTAAAAGACAAGATTGTTATTATTGTTGGTGTTGTCTGTAGGTTCTTTTCGTTTTCTTTAAATTTATGACTGTAAAATTTATAGTTTTGCAATTAAAATTCCAAAAACAAATGCAGTCGTACAACAAAAAGGGATTTCAAGTGAGAAAAATGATTTCAAATTATCGTAAAACATAAACAGAAGTGTAAAGAAACAGAAGAAAGAAGATGAAGGTGTTTTTTTTTGCCGTATGTTAATTTTTATGAGTGTTTCAATGAGAAGAAATTTAATTAGAAAAGAAATCAGTTGTGGTTTTGGAACAAAACTAATTCGTTACATCATCATATTATTGAAAAAGTGACTAAGTCAGCTACTTTATAATATGCTAAGTTAACTGAAAAAGTGAACATTTGAAAACGTATGATATATCCTGATAATATCTTTTATAGCAGAAAACAATTTCAATTATTCATTGTCTCATGACAAGCTACAATGACAGATGATCAGCATATAAATAAAGTTTTTTTATATTTTTTTTTTCTTATTTATTTACTTTTTTCGCTTATTTTTACTTTTCAAAGAGTTGATCTGTATAGAACAATATGTAACGTCTATGACAAATTTTTGTTCTTTAATAAAAATTTTATTAAATTTGATTTTTATACAAGAATCAGTTTTACTTAAATTCTATCGATGAAATCAAAAAAGATGAACACTGAGTTGCACAATCGAACATTAAGGTATGGTTGATTACTTAATCCCAGTTCCTTTTTTTTTAAAGGATCATAAATGAATAAGGGATTAAATCGAGCTTGATTACCAAATCATCCATGTTTAGTTTATAATGTTTAAAGCAATTGCTGTTCAAGGCAAATAAAAAAAAAAAAAGTTTCTTTAAAATCGTTCTTTCATCGACGAAGAAAAACAGCATAACGCAGAAGAAAGCTTTAGAAACCATATAAAGTATAGATATCATTAATTAACATCTATCAGGTGCGGCGAAAAGGTCGTAGGCTAACATAGAAAACTTTCTTTTCTTTGATAGAATTTGATTTTATTATTCAATATAGTTGCCTTCGAGGGCGATACAACGTTTATAGCGGTCATACAATATTTCGATACCATTTTCATAGTACGATTTGTCTTTACCCTCAAAATAGGCTTCAGTTTCGGTGATTACCTCTTGGATGGGACTTCGGTGTGAAATTATGGAGCCATGTTTCATCCACTGTCACATATCGACGCAAACATTCTGGTATGTTAGGATTAAACAACTCCAAAAACTGTTTAGAATCATCAATTCATTGTTGTTTTTGCTCAATTGTGAGCTCGCTGCGGCAGCCACTTTGAACAGAGCTTTCGCATAACCAAATATTCATTAGCGATATGTCCAACATGTTACTTTTTATATCTTAAGGGTTTCAGCTATCTCAATAAACTTCAATTTACGGTTATCCGAAATTATTTTATGGACTTTTTTGATGTTTTTGTTGGTAACAGCCTGCTTGGGGCGTCCACTGCGTGCATCGTCCTCGGTGCTCATTTCGCTTCGTTTAAATTTAGCAAACCACTACCCTACGTTTGATTTCCCTGGTACAAAGTCCGAATAATGTTTATCAAGCCAAGCCTTGGCTTCAATAGTACTTTTTCTTCCGCCAAAAAGCAATGCCTTATTTTAACGCACGAAATTCCTTTTTATCCATTTTTTTAAACTAACAAAAGTGTCTTCACTAAAAATGCTATAACTCACATACTAATAGTTCAATACAGCTGTCAAATTTAAACACGTGTGTTTTGAAGGTTAGGGCTAACTAAAAATCATATGGATTTACTACTAGTAGCGCCACGTATGTATCAGCCTACGAGCTTTTCAGCCCACCTGGTACAATCGATACGACGAACTATGCAAATTTCTACATGTACTCTTTGGATGATTCTATACTACCTGTACATATTACAGAGCAACGAAATTTCAATTTTGTTTTGATTTTTTTTTTTTTTTTTCATATATAGCTTCGGCAGAGTGTCTCAATAAGAAGGCACTTTTTATAATTTTTGTGTGCAAGTGGCAACACTCACATTTGTCAGCTGTCAGTTATGATTATTTCGATTCTTAAAAATGGAACGCTATACAAAAAAAGAACGCGTTATAAATAAGAAAGCCATTCGCAAACTTCGCTTTCGGTCGAGAAAATGTAAACTAAATATGTCGTTAATTCGAAGAGTGATCAAAAAATTTGAAGAAAGAGAAAAATAGAAAAAAAAAAAATAGAATAGAAATAGAAAAAAAAATTTCATATTATTATCGTCATATAACTATATACTATAGAAGGGAGACCTTAGTATTCGACTTGTTGTATCAATTATTATAAAATTATGGGATTAAATAAATTCATACACACGAACTAAAGTAAAATTCTGAGAAAATTATCTCATTTCCCATGACTTAATTTTTGGATAATATTATATTTTATTCTTTATGCAAAAGGCATAAGTTAAAAGTGCATAGGGATTCTTGTGGAAGAAAAGAAAAGAAAATAAAAAAAAGAAAAAAACCTCAAATGATAAATTACTTCATTTAAGCATTTGTCACAATAATCACGTCGTCAGAATTGATTCGATTTTAATTTGCTGATATTAATCACAACGCTTGACCATGTTTATCAAATGAATATAAAGATTATGTCTAAACATAATAGTGCGGCAAAATGCTTGTAATGAGAGCTAATAAGATCAGCACAACGTTAACCATATAATAATACAATACAATACAGTAATAAAAAAAACAATTTTAATAAGCAACTTTCAACAAAAATGTCAATCAGTGTCTATTAAAAGCTTGCAATAGCTGACAGACTTTGAATGACTGGTTGTATTAACATATATATACGTATATACTAATGTGATAGAAAATACAAATGTATTCTCTCAATATGACTTATTAATAATAAGTACAGGGAGAAAGTATATGTGGACTTGTTTATGCTGGATTCGTATTTCAAGAGGATTTCACTAATATGAGTCATGCGTTGAAAGCGACTTTAAAACCGTTATAAAACGTATTCCACATATACTTTAAATTAATAAATAAATATTTTTATCCCATGACTTAAATTGTAAACAAACAAAACACAATAATAATAATAATAATAATCATAATAATCATAATAATCATAATAATCATAATAATCATAATAATCATAATAATCATAATAATCATAATAATAATCATAATAATCATAATAATCATAACAATAATTCCTCCCGTCGCTTGCTCTTTTAATGTACATTCAAACTCAGTTGATCGATCATAAAGTCAATCAATCGCTTACAATCAATTTTTCGATACACTTGAAGCACTTGAAAGATTTTTTACGAATCAAAATCAGTTGGGCTCCTTCATCTCGTTTTCTTCATCTCTATATGTGTTTAGCTACTGGTTATCTATCTATCGTTTATGAAGTGAATCATATTTCTCTATTTTTTTCTTGTATGCTTCTCACATGTTTGTTTTCTTTTATTTTTGTTTACTAATTTATAAAGGGGAAGAAAAAATCTTAGTTTCATTTACAATATTATTTCGTTAGAATTTTTGTTTTTTATAACCGAAGAAAATTAAGATACAAATTATATATAGATTGCGTTGAAATTTTTCGTACCCAACAAGAGTATAGATTACGTGGTTACCTACCATTAATGTTTAATCTCACGATACCCTAAAATACCAGACTGTGGTCACACAAACGAGAGTCTGGGTTCCTCAAGCTATAGAATAATTCCCATAGTATTCCCCATTTTAGGATGTTGCACTATATTCCGAAGTTTTAGAAAAAGCGTTCACTGGACATAGTCCAGAGTTTCCCTTTCGTTAGAGGATGTTTCTATCCACAGGTACTTCCACGAAGAAAATGATACTTCCCCAAGGGCCTTTATCCAGCGATCAGTCAAAAATCATTCTCTAAAGAATGTATTGAACAAGCAATAATTACAAGTTGCTATCTCTCTCTGGGCAACCCGATTCCCATTTTCATGGATTCATTTGAGTCTTTGGATATACTTTACATCCCGAAGGATCTTTACTACTATCTTATCTCTTAGCTTATCCGTACTTGGAAAGTTATCGACACAACCCAACCGTCAATCATGCTCCCATATTCGATATTACCGCGATGAATAATGGAAATTGCGAACTAGTAGTATATGTATGATCCCTTCGCATTAAAGAGATTAGAGAAAAGAATTTACTTAATTCACACTCATTATGAATCTAAATGTCTTTTAGTGAGAATGAGAAATAACCATCTCTTCCAAATCAATTTTCGATTATAGACTAACGCCTGGCCATTCTTCTGTCGACACGGATTTTCAGAGAGACACAAACTTACTAAAGTAATTGTTATACAATTTTTTAAGTCATCTTTTTAGATGATCACTTTTGTAAGGACCAAAGTCTCAGCCACGTTTTGATCCACACTCTCCTTTCCTACATTTCTCGCTTTGTATGAAATACGAATTGTGCGTTTACTGCCATCACACAGTAACTTATAGTATGAAGATAACTATTGTTGAAGGGGGGACTCTGGTAAAGAGTGAAAGGATTTGGCAACGCCAACTGAAGAGAAAAACCAAAATGGGGGCATGGTAAGCAGATTCTCTACCCTTTTGGTTACTGACCGGCGACGGGAATGGTCGCACTTAACTTTTTTTTTTGTCCGTAAACATCCGAAAGTCCGAGGGCTCTGAGGAGCCAGGCAGTGTCCGTGAAGAATTATTTCATTAGACTTAGACTGAAGGACGGATTATAATAAGATTTAGATTTGTATTATAACTGTCAAATATTTAATAAACTGTCTTGAATTCGGAGTAGTTGAAACGAATGGTTTCTTTTATTTCGGATGGGAATTTACATATTATATTAGAAAATAAAACACGTGGATCCGGCGAGCGGACCCAGGTACCAGACTAGAGGGAAAATAATTAATATTTCCGAAAAGGAAGTATTGAGTAAAGTCGCGTTCTCACACTTTTAATTACATCGATTTTAAATTTTCCAAAATTTTATCCTTGAAACGTTGGAAATGTTGGAAGGGTTTTATCTTCGCTAGTCGTAAGTTTTATTTTAGTTTCTTTGCCAATTCAACTTCCCACACATTTCACACTAAACAATGTAATCACATTTTTCGAACTTTGTTTCTACTCATGGAAGGTTTTCGTGTGCTAATGCCAAGCGATAAGAGAAGCAATAAGCGACATCTTGGGGAAAGGTTCAAAAACGACGTGCAGTTATAAATTGTAATTGTAAACGATGGAAATAATATTGTTGCTATATATCGAATATATTAATCATATTCCGAATTGATCTATTACGAGCCTTTATCGATTACAAAGGATATTGATGTGGTTAGTATTAGAAGAATTGAAGGAAGAATTGAAAGTTCTCGAGCTAAGTTTTCAATAAGAGTAAAAAAAAAGAATTTATCGAATTATCGGCAAAAGAACCATAAATTTATTCAAAACAAACTTCTCTATTGATAAATAACTTTAAAATCAAATTTAAAATTCTAATTTAATTTCGATTTAAGTTTTTTAACAGAAACACAAATCGATATGTAACTAAATTATTACTTATCATATCATATTTTTATATATCAGTATCTAACTTTTCAAAAAAGGTTTCAGTTCAAAACTTTTCTTTTTTTTTTAAAGTTGAAAACCATCTTAGTATTTAAATTCAAGGAGAGTTGTTCTTCCTGCTGATTACACAAGTAGGGCTTTACACGCATATTTCTATATTTGGCAAATAGAACGTTGAAGTTAGCATACGCTTCCAGTCGTGTTTATTGAGTAATTCTAGGCATTTTTAATGAAAATTTCTTATTTATTTTTACGATTTTTTGCTCTTTTTTTCCCCTCTCTTTCGAAAATAAACAATAAACAAATGCAGATGTGTCAAGAGAAAGAAGCATATAGAGCATTCGTTATATTTGTCTTCAATGAAATCAATTTTTTCATAAAATTCTTTTTTCCTGATAAACTTTTTTTGTGAAGAGATTGAAATTGTTAAAAGAAAAAAAAAAGGTAAAAGACCACCTAGTATTTCTTGATAAAAATGAAAATAATTTTTTTTTTTTTAAATAAACAAAAAGCGATTGTTTAACTTATCCAATACTCAATCGCTTAGAGGAAAACAAAAAACTAAGTGATGACAGAGTTAAAGAAAAAAAAAAGTGAAGAAAAAAAGATATAAATAATCTGAATACATTCTTTAAGTATTGGGGAAACTACTTAAGAAGGCCCATTAAACGATGAGTTTGTGTTAGTAGTACACACGTAATGAAATCGTGAGGGTGTTTAGTTAACGAATTATGCAGAGATCCACCCCTGAATACTCAATACTGCGAAGTAATAGATTTTCACTTTTCTTTTAATCCAGCAGGTTGCTCGTGAAGCCATTTCGTTTTTTGCGATCGCGGTAGGAAGCCAATTTCCCTATAGTGTATGAATATTTTTATAATTCGATAAATTTAATCTTTGAATGGTCTTACAAGGACTTATTCGGCAGTTCTCATGAATTTAAATTCTTATTTTATCGTCATTAGCTTCAACTGCAATCAAATTTTTTCAGAAGCAAGCTTTCCTATATTTGCTGTCAAAATATATAATGATTATGTGGCTTAAGGGCGATGTGAGGTGTGAAATAATACCAGTTGGGCTGAAAAGGTCGTAGGCTAACATAGAAAAATTCTTTTTTTCGATAGAATTTGATTTTATTATTAAATAGAGTTGACTTCAATGGCGATGCGACGATTATAGCGGTCATACAATTTTTCGATACCATTTTTATAGTACGATTTGTTTTTAGCTTCAAAATAGGCTAGCAGTCCAGCCCATTCGGCTGACTGTCGATTGGACTCTGGTGTGAAATGATGGAGCCATGTTTCATCCATTGCCACATATCGACGCAAACATTCGGGTATGTTACGATTGAACAGCTCCAAACACTGCTTAAAATCATCAATTCATTGTTGTTTTTGATCGATTGTGAGCTCGCGCGGCACCCACTTTAAAGAGAGCTTTCGCAATATCCAAATATTCATTCACGATATAGCCAACACGTTGCTTTGATATCTTTAGTATTTTAGCTATCTCAATCAATTTAACTTTACGTTTATCCGAAATTATTTTATGGACTTTTTTGATGTTTTCGTCGGTAACAGCCTCTTTGGGGCGTCTACTGCATGCATCGCCCTCGGTGCTAATTTCGCCTTGTTTAAAAGGAACTGAAAACTATATGGACTTAATACTAGTAGCGCCAGCTATGTGCCAGCTTAGGGACTTTTCCGCGCACCCTCTGTTAAAAAAAAACGAAGTAACTTTTCGAACTATCTCCAATGTCTTCACATTTATTAACAGAGAACATGTAGCGCAGACTACGTGTAAATTTAACAATTTTCAACTGTAAACGGGACGGATTTAAATTTTAGCATACTGTGATGACAATATAAAAATATAAGTGACCGTTACCGTTCACGCTAGACGATATGAAAAAGTCGCTAGACTTAAAGTTATTGAGCTGTATGCCATAGGTTATCTCTCTCTAGAACCTAATATGGTCTCTTACAGTGAAGGTATTTGTTTACTCATGGCAAACATGAATTAAATACGAAGTGTGGATTAGCACCTTTTACAAAATAAGACAATCCCCTTTATCCCGAGATTCTTAGTGTTCAGGAAATACTAGAGTGTTGTCATTTTCGTCTCCTCTGGGCAGACCATGGTGTATCGAAAACTTCAATACTTAATGACCCCACAAATTTTGCGTGTAATCGCATTTATTATGAAACTAACTGAAAGACTGTTCTCGATTAATAGAACAGAGAAAAATCAAAGAGAAAATATCCATACATTTCTGACAGCTCTATTACCTTACAACGATTTTGCAAAGCTAGGTGTAGTACTTTAGGCGACATATCGCTGTACTAGTGTTTGGTTCTTTCAGATATCTAGTAACATAAGTCATTAGTATTGTTCCCTTAGACTTTCAGTGACCACGAAAATATATCGGTACATTCTAAAGCTATATTCTCGATCCAACACTACACTTCTTACGCATACAATAATCGGTTCATGTTCACCACTTTATGTCATGGATCTCCTTAGTAGTGCGACTCTATAGAAATGAAATATTTTTGAAGGAAAGCAAACAATATTTCGACTAACACTATAAAGGGCCTATTCCCGCTACTGAGAGCTGTTGATCAACTCTATCATTATTTTCAAGCTACTAGATTTTGAAGCTAGTAGAGCTACAAGAAAACCAAAATTCTTTTGGTGAAAATCAAGACATCACATTATGGATTTGAGTAAAATTTTCACAAAATTTAAATTTTTTGTACAATTCGCTATAAAAAAGTGATGTAGGAAATTTGGATCAAATTGTATAATATTTTCGCCCCCTTTTAGTTTAGGGTGTTTTTATTTTTGTAAAATTCATATGTTTTAGCAAATTCTTAACTTCGAAGCGAAGAGAGAAGTTTAAATAAGTGACTTATATATACGATACGATATACGATACGATAACGTTCTAAGTTATATTTTTATTTTATTTTTATTTATTTCAAAAAATAATGGAGTTTAATAAACTTGAAAGTTTTTTTCATGAGATATGATTAGTGGTCCAAATAACAAGTCCGATTATTTGCAATAGTACAGATAATTACGAGACGATATATGGTTCACGTATGCGTTACGATTTAAATATGCTATCTTACAATAGCAATAGTTTATAGATTTATTGGTAGAGCAGCCAATTAGAGATATGAAAATTTATATTTTAATACTATAACGGATGAAATTGAATATGTGTGTGTGAAGTTCACAAAAATATGTTGAAAGCAAATTAAATTGAAAACAGAAATTCAACATCTCTCTTACTTCGACTAAAAATAAAGCACAAAATTATTTATTAAAAAAAAAAAAACAAAAACAAAGGACAAATATTTTCGTAAAACTAAATGGTAAATTAGTACCAACTCATCAGATATATGATATACCCCCGTGGCAATTCCCTAATAAATCTTTTAAATATTTACTTAAAGTCATTTAAAGTCAAAATTCTGTTTCTGTCTCTCTCTCTCTCTCCTTCTCTCTCTCTTTAAAACATATCATCTTCACACATTCTTTAAAAAAGGACAAACATAAAGATTATAACGGAAATGCAATGCATGTGTATAAAACGATCAGTGGTTAGGGGGAAAGCAAGTCCTTACTGTAAATAATTCCTGCAATTGCATCGTATTTGAAAGGCTTAACAAATAAAAAAAAAATATTGCTGTAAACACCACAAATCATGGTTAATGTTACACAATATGTCTGATTTACATTGCAAAATATTACATATCTTATATATGTACACATATGTATACACAAACAGGTACATGTACATGTGCATTTATATGCACATGCATACAAAACACATGTGTAGAGAGTTGCATAACTTTACAATAAGTCTATCTGAAGTGTGCGATACAGGCGGGCATCGTGTATGAGTTATTATCAACGTTTCTGTTTCTTTTCTCTCACTTCTTTTTTATTTTTTGTATTTTATTTGTTATTGTCTGAGTGCATAATTTGCTTTTGAGACATTATTTTCTCATATCACTCATTATTATTTTTATTTTTTTTTTCTGATAGCATTCGTTCAGTTCAGCTTCAGCTATAAGCCAAAGGATACATAACCCATAGTCTAATCGTTTGCATAAGAGAGCATTAAAAATGTTTTCATAATTTTCTTTTTCTTTAATATCTTCTTTTAATAAACGATTTGTAACGTAAGGATATATTAAGCGTATAAGATTACAGAGTGTAAACATCATAGCATTCATAGTACATCTGTTAATTGATCATATCGTAGATAATAGTGTTTCTTCCGCCCTATTTCAACTGACATCAATTACTAATTTCTGACGTGGAAAAGAGTAAATTGTTTTCCAGAATACCTTAATAATAATAAAGCATTGTTAAAATGGTTTCTAACTGTTAAGGAGATACCTTCAAAACTCTTTTTTATTCATGAGCTGTTGTCGCTTTTCTGACTGGCCCAGAGACAGATCGAATTTGAGAGAGATAGATGGATAGATGGATAGATAGATAGATAGATAGATAAATAGAGAGAGAGAGAGAGAGAGAGAGAGAGAGAGAGAGAGAGAGAGAGAAAGAGAGAAAGAGCGAAAGAGATGGAGAGAGAGAGGGAGAGAGAGAGGGAGACAGAAAGAGAGAGAGAGAGAGAGGAATAGTGAGAAAGAGAGGGAGAAAGAGAGAGAGGGAGAGGGGGGAGTGAGAGATAGGAAGCGATTTGGAAGAGAGGTAGGAGAGACGGGAGAGATGGGGGAGATAGATAAATAGATAGTTAGATACATAGATAGATAGAGAGAGAGAGAGAGGGGGGGGGGGGGGGGGGGGGGGGGAGGAAGATAGATAGAGGGAGGAAGGTAGAGAGACGGGGCGAGAGAAAGAGAGAAATAAAAAGAGAGAGATACAGAGCGAAAGAGCCAGAGATAAAGAGATGAGTAGACTTGAATTCTTCTTCTAGTACGAATTAATAGAAATATTCTTATGATAATAGATTTTTCTTTATATGGAGATTACATGACACCTGTACCATTACTTGGTGATCATGGATGACGTGCCCGTTTGTTTGGATAGAAATCGATAGCTTTCGATACCACGATCTTCTCAATTAGGAAGTTAAGTGTGTTCTTGAAGTAAAAAAAGTTGAAACAAAAATAAACAGAAGAACTTAGATATCGACTCAATATAAGTACCATATTCTGGTATAATGGTTTAAGTTTTTCATTGAACAACACATGCCTATTACCCTGTAATGTTTTTAAGGCCAGGATGGAGTTTTTAAGCATCTTTTGTTGCTTCTTCTGCTATTCGATTCTCCTTTTTTTTGAGCCAGGAACAGAATTAAAGGAAAAGGAAAACAACAGTTTTTTTGTCGTTTTGTGATAAAAAGTAAAACAAAAAAAAAACAACGAAAAATTGAATACGAAAAAAAAATGAAAATTCTGGCCGCCTTATCCTGCTGAAAAGGAAAAATAACAAAAACAAAAAACAACGTCTTACATTAACTTCTGCCTACTTACAAATACATGCCTGTTTAATGTGCGTCTGTATTTATGTGCGTACATATATTTATGTATATATATATACATAAATATGGATGCACTGCTTTCTTTTTTATGCAGTTAAATTATATGAGCTTTGTGTCGTTATTGTTTTTGTATTTGACAGTACAGTGCATAAAAAGAAAACAAAAATGATTCTGCTGCCAGAAAACTGCATTTTAGTGGCGTGTTGAAGATGATGACGATGATGATGACGATGATGATGATGGTGATGATGATGATGGTGATGATAATGATGTTAATGATGGTGTAAGTTCTGCCACAGTGCTCTCCTACAAAAACGTGAATTTTTGTTTTTTAACTGCTGGTTGTTTTTGTATAAATTCTCCGTCTTTTTTATTTTTATTTTTTATTCTTCTGTGCTTTTATTTTGCAAGTATTTTTCAGAATTTTTTTGTTTTTGGTGAAGTATGCATGTTAAAAACTCCGTTAGGCGTAAAATGTTGCCGAGTTAAATAACAACATTTTGTTCGCTGTTTTTTGTGTGTTTCGTTCCGTACAAATTTCAAATGTATTTTTTTGTTTTCATATATATTTCACACAAAGCCTACGGTATGCATTAGTGCTGGTGAGTATCTGTTTCCACAGTTAGCAAAAAAAAAAGCGGTAGCAACAACAGTTGTAGAAGCCGTAACAGCAGCATCAGGCAAGTCGAACGAGCAGTCAAACGTTATGATGGCGTCTTGTTGAAAGTGCATTGACTGTTCTGACTGCATACGCCACTATTCTCTTTCTTTTTCTATCTCTCTCTCGCTCTCTCTCTCTCTGTCTCTCTCTCATTCTCTAACGACCGTTTGCTTGCTTGCTTACTTGCTTGTTTGCTTCGTTGAGCTGTTACAGCCCAAAAGACTCTTGTAGTCTGGTGCATTCAAATTAATTGTGGCCAACAAGAATTGTTATTATAATGCACACACATCACAACAATAAACAAACAAATAAACTAATACCTACATATAACAAACAATTGTTTTAACTATGAATTTTACAAAATTTTCAGCTTTTGGTTTTGGTTGATTTTTTAATAATTTCTTCATCTCATCTATAAAGACCGATTTATTTTCTAAATTAAATTAAATTAATTAAATACTTTGGGGTAAAAGTCTTCACTGCATAGGTAACAACTTACTGTCTGTAATCGAATTCACATTTCTTGACCACTATTCGAGGTGCCCAGCTCATTAAGTGGATTTTCGAGACCGAAAAAATTCCGTGAAGTTTGCGAGCGGTCTCAGAGCATAATTTTCCCCATTTTTATAATAGGTTATCACATTTACAACTCGTTCTGCTTTTTTGTAGGGCCTAATTTTTAATAATTGAAACAGTTACAAATGACAGGTGTCAAATTTCAGTGTTGTCATTTGCATTTAGAAAAATATGACACACAATTTATTGAGACAACGTTTATAATAATGTAATGCAACTTTTAGTAGGTCTCGATCTAAGTTTTGGCATAAATATTTAGGCGGAATGTGTAACATTACTACAACCTGGTCAGTCTCGCACCCTCAATTGCTTGTGTCCACAATTAAAGAACATCCCTACTAACATTAAAAAGTTTATGAAATGCGAAGGTCCTTAGTTGACTGAAATTATGGATCAATTTCGTCAGGTTTGCAAGATTTAAAAATTAAAATTTAAAGCCATTTCTCGACTCATGCACACTTAGACCGTTTCCGAAATAATCTGTTTACCGTCACAAGCTGATTTCAGAGCTTTCGTGAAATCATTTCACTTGAAATCACTGTCGTTTTTACATTGTATTCAAATCATTAAGTGCGTCATTTCGCTTGAATAATAAAAATTTAAAAAAAAAAAAAAGGTGTTGAAAATTAAAAGAACAAGCAACTCTTATACTTCTGAATACTTTCCTAATTTTATTTAGAGAGAATACAGTATTTTAATATAATGCTTTTGATTTCTTGTCCAATATGCTTGCTAGGGGCACTTTTCCTTTTTTCGATAAACAAACTAGTAAGTGAATAAACAGCAAAGTTGCATTATCGATCATTGATTTATTGATTCGAACCTCACTGAAATTTAAACTTTTTATATGAAGAAATTTTGATTTTTTTGCTTGATTTTAGTTGAAATTACCTGAAATTATTGAAATCATCTCAATGTAAACAGACTATAATTTAAATTTAAAATTCAAATGAAATTTTCCATACATTTTTACTAATAACTGGGGACTCAAGATTCAAAATATCGATATGAATTTTTGTTCGTACAGTGAGATAAGAAGAAAGTATTTCTGTTATTAATATGTGGAATAATTGCAACTTTTTTTTAAAAGATACATGATTCAGTTGGCGTTGGAATTTTGTTTTTGCGATATGCAACATCAATATTAAATTTAGATTGCATTACAAGCAAATTGGATGTTAAGTTCCAATTTTTTCGATATCTTTTTTGCTTGCTTATGCCCGCATATGGGAGCAACCATTCAAGTGCGTTTTAGAAAATGTTCTTTTTAAAATCATCAACGTTCCTGTCCCATTAACGATAACCAAATGAAGACGAGGGACAGATAAAGAGAGAGAAAGAGAAAGAGAGGGAGAGAGAGAGAGAGAGAGAGAGAGAGAGAGAGAGAGAGAGAGAGAGAG
>KK351109.1:79077-96799 GCA_000671755.1 Glossina brevipalpis
AAAAAAAAAAGGGGGGGAGAGAAAAAGAGAGAGAAAGAAAAAGAGGGGGAGAGAGAGAGAGAGAGAAAAATAGGGAGAGAGAGAGAGAGAGAGAGAGAGGGAGAGAGAGAAATAGAGAGGTAGAGTGAGAGATAGAGAGGGAGATAGAGAGAGACAGAAAGAGATAGAGAGAGAGAGAGAGAGAGACTGCACTGCCCATCCTCCCTATAGTTGAAATTTGGAAGTTTTTTCTTCGCTTAAAACAAAACGAAAGAAAACATTTGAGATTTTCGTCTTCAAAGCAATCATCACTGATGACATGACGATGATTTAAACTGATGCCGCTCATAGTTCACTGCTAAATTTAAGACGTTCAAGGAAAGAGGAATCATCAAGATTGTTTTCAGAAATATGGAAAAAAAAGATTAAAAGTAAAAACCTACTTTTCCTTGAAAATTACTTTTTCGCATTAAAAACAGTTTCTAATCAATAAAAGGCTTTACAATCGTCAACGCGAAGTGTGGATCAAATTAATTTTGTTTATCTTTGCGTAGCAAGTGGAAAAACGGTTGACTAGATGGTGGACAAAGTTAAGCCAAAGCCTTTCACAACATTGCTGTGATTGCAAAATAAAATTAGTTTAGTTTTCTTTGTTATTTCTTAAAGTATAGAATGAAAAATTCCTCCTTGCAAACGATAGTAAAAAGAATTAAAATTAAGCAAAAAAAAAAAAAACAAAAAAAAATAAATAAATAAATAAAAATAGTTTTTAAAATACTTGTTATTAACTTAGCAGCAAAGTAACCGGGGGCTGCAAACAATGTTTGTCTGGTCTGGGTTGCTGCTGTGTGCTGTATAACCTTTAAAAAATTCCCAGAGGTAACACTTGTTCGGACAATAGGACCAGACGCCATTAATAAATTGCATGAGTGCACAAGTGTTTGTTTTAGTTTTGTAAACATATTTATTTTCTATACATGTATGCACGTATGTTAAATGCATGTCATCTGCACTTACGGTGCACATAGACGCGCACCCATAGTTACGCACCTACTTAAGTTCTTATGCACACATTAAAAAGAAAACTTTGTTGCTATAACGTATCATACCTTAGTCTCTTTTTTCGTTTTGCTTTATCTTTTTCGAATCATTTAAATGTATCTGCAGCACTCGTTTGTTATTTTACTGTTCTGCTGTTACTGAGCATCTATGATGGGTATGAATGTTTGTACAACCTTTATTAGAAACATGTTCCTACGAGTCTAAACGTATATATATGCAGTCATACACACACATATATGCGCACAAATATATTTATATGTATGTAGTTTAAATTACTTACATGTTTTGTTTGTTTGTTTTCAGATTCTATGTAACTGATTAATTAAAAGTTGATTTGTATCTTTCGTTTTTCCATTTATATATAAGGACATAAAAGCAGACATACATACATACACACACACACACTTATGCACTTATTTAGCCTTTACCAGTTTGTTTATTCAACCTAGTTTTTAAAATTCCAGAACCTTTCTCTATATTTCTCTCTCATCCTATCTATCTCTTACCGTTAGTCTAAATTAAATGCCTTAAGAGATAAAAAGTGCGTTTGATTGATTGCCTGTAAAATAAAAAAAACAAAATGAAGCATTTTTAGAAAAGTAGAAAAAAACGCTTCATCAACTTTATATCCTTTTTGATAGAAAAAGAATTTTTAAAATTTTTTGCCTCCGGTTTTGTCTGTTGATAATGGTACAAGACTATATTATCTAGTTGAACAGAAAATTATTTAATATTTTGCTGATCTATAGTTAAGTATAAAAAATTGAAAATTTATGCAAAAATATTGAAATTTCAATCGTTTTTATTTTATATAAAACAATTTTTTTTTTTGATCAAATTTAAAAAAAAAATCATTTTTGTATTAAATAAATTTATATTTTTATATACCTCCCACTGGAAGAGTAGCTTCCAAGCCCTGATAAAGCACATACATATTCTTGATTAGTATGTCAATTATAACATAAATTACTTATATGTCTGTCCTATATCCTATATTTGTGGTAAATATTGCCCCGGTGCCAAACAATACGATGTTCACTTTCAATTTAATAAAAACAGTACAGATTTTTGTAAGCAAATTTATATTAAATATCGCCTAAATCAGTCAAAAGACACGCCTACACCATAACATAAACTAAGAACATCTCCATTTTTGGCAGGTTTAATTTACTACTCATGAAAAGTGAAATTTAAATTTCGTTAGCTTGTTTGAAAGGTATTTTCATATACATTCATATGATATAGATAAATATAGTTAGAATTTTTTAGTTTGTCCGGTCTAGAGTCCAAAATTTCATTATTTTTCCATAGTCGACATATTTTACGATATTAAATTTCAAAAATTATTAAAAATAATTCTGAAAAGTGAAATTTAAATTTCTTTAGCTTGTTTGAAAGGTATTTTTGTATAGATTTACATAATATTGAAGAACACAGTTGGAATTTTCCGATTTTTCTTTTTAATTAATTATTTCGCCAGGGTTGACTGCTATTAATATGTCGATTTTCAAGAATTTATTAATAGAACTATAGCAAAGAACCAGATTATTATTTTTTAAATAACTTCTAAGGGTGGTTTCACATAGATTTACATGGCGTATATAAAAATCTTCTAGGTATCTTAGTTTAGACGGATTGGTCTTAAAAATCCAATCAAAGCTTGATGCTTTTTTTTAACTTTATTGCACTCATCTATATTAAGCCTTTTAGAGAACTCTGTTAATGTAGTTTGTAAATGTCTTTGTTAATTAAATTTGAATTTATCTTTAAAAATTTTCATTTATATTGTACGGCAGGAGTGTCGTGTAACTCGTAATCTCTTCTCAATACGAACGCGAGAGCTGACAATGTTTTTGTTAAATATGAATTCGATATCTTTAATTTTGCGAAAATGTTTCCCACGGACATTATATAGGCGGATAGATAGACAGATGGAAAATTTTAAGCTTATCAAGGATATTTATACCTTATAGAGCATGTCTGATATTATATGATATCCTTAAAAAATGTGAAATACTTTAACCAGTATTATCGCCATTTCTTTACTCGCTTTTTTCATACCAATACGAATCTCAAGCAATTAAGAGTAAATTGAAAACGTCATAGAGAGGCATAGATTCTACTACATTTTCCTTAATACAGTTGTTCGTCACAAAATGTCAAAAATTAGACCTTGTTGTTGTAAAAGGGTCTAATTTTCATGAAATCATTTTATGAAGAACGATCCGAAAAGTAGCCCTATACGTAATTCTTTTACTTGTTATTCGTTGTGCGTTTGTTCCACTAATCTGCTACTAAACAAATTTCGACCAAAGTTTCGCTAAAATATAAAAAAAAAATGTCTTGAAATATTGGTAAAATAGTCGACACGAATTTCTTTGTAAATACGGTAACTCATATTTGCTGTAATCTCAATGTAAAGACGTGAATTTTTTTTTATTAAAAAAAAAAAAAAACAAAAAAATGAATTCAAAATTTCTTTTGTATGAAATTGTCTCTTGAACTTAGCTTAAGCGATTTTCTAATATCATTTATTTGGCTGGAGATAATGAAAAAATTTAAATTTAAAAAATTCTTCTATTTATACTGAAGACCTTTGCGTTACATTCACATATGTGCAGGTATGTGCAACGACACTTTCGGTTAGACGGCAAACCGAAAGAGTGAATCTTTGTAAATAAAACATGCTCGAATCCAGCAACTGTCACTTCAAATAAAGTCGGTATTTGTTTTTTGTCTTTTATCATTGTTTCCCCTCTCTTTTTATTTATTAATTTTTTTTATTTTCCTTGTTTTAAAGTAAAAAATAAAAAAAAAAATATAAAATGGTTTTATTTGAGAACTTAATTGGATTTCGGATGCACAAATTAACAACAATTCGCCGAAATGCATATATGTGCTCATCATGTATTTGGTATACCTACATGCACATCTACTTAAGTGCTCTACACTTCTTCTTCTTCTATATCCACTATCACGGCAACCGGGTGTATTGAATTTTTCCTTACTCTTGGACCAACAAGAAATACGAAGCGACAAGTAATAATATCGAATTCTATATCGATTTAATTCTGCCCATTTGTAGATTTCTAGATATCGTATGCAAACGCACTAACTTATGAAGCTGGAAATAGAAATCTGAAATACATTGTAAGTTATATTCTTCGCGCGTTCTTTTATGTTTACTTAAATTGAGAACTTGACATCTAAAATTATATTGAAAAAAAAGAAAGAAAGCAGAAATTTCCAAACTAGTTTCTCAATTGGCCCATTGTTGAACCTGGATTAAAATTTAATAACTGTTTAATAGAATTATGCATGAATTCTTTATGAAGACCAGTTCTTACTTTGCAAATATTTATCTCAGATGATTAAAGTATCGAAAGTTCGAGGCAAGGCGTATATAATTTTTTTTATTTGTTATTCGTTGCGTTTGTTCCACCAATCTGCTACTAAACAAATTTCGACGGAAGTTGTGCAAATTTTTTTGGATTTTTTTTTCTTTTTGCGGTGCTTTTGCGTTATTGTTCTTTTTCATTTTTTTTTATTATTATTTATCTTTCCCCTTTTCCTTACCCTTTGACTCTATACTCATGGTAGTGTTTTTTAGACCTTGATGTCAACTTTGATTTATAAACTAATGAAAGTTTTTTAACATAAATTTTTGTGTTTTTTCCAAGCAAGTGGGAAACGCTTAAAAAACTTAATTTGCATATTTGAATCAGTAGTATATATATACATATATTGCATCTATATATTGTATCTATATAAGTTTTATGTATATATGTATAATAATAAAATATAAAAATATTAAGTAATAAATAAGATTTTAAAAATGTAAATAAAAATTAAACAAAATAAGAAAATTATGTCCATTTCCAGACGATTCTCCAATACTCTCCACATTTTCACTACAATTTATGAAGTTTTTGGGTGGTTGCGTGCGTTTTCCAATCGAGATTAGTATCGTATTTTTTAATGGTTTTTAAAAAATATCTTTATGGAATTGCCAGAGTAAATTTTCTGCATTTTGTAATTAATGAATTAGCGATTTTTTCACGCCTAATTTCAGTAATGCTCTATAAATTGAAATAAGTGCCAATGTTCTTTTTCCTAACTTATTTTTTGGAATCACGTAAGTCCTAAGAACGATGGAGACCTAAGCTTATAGTTCAAATATATATGTATATATATAAATTATGGTGCCCCCGATTCGTGTTTCTTATAAGCTTGTTGTTGCGACTCAATTGTTTGGTGTTAGATATAAATCTAAACTAAAAATTTGTTGTTGCTCAAGTACAAAGGAGGAAAATTACGTTTCAAGGAAAGTGAAACATAAAAGTGTACTCAAAGTCTCAGATCCACGCGATCCACGCTAGAAACGTTGAGTGTTTACGGAGAAAAAGCAACCGCCTAAACAGAATTTAAGATTTAACGACCGATGCCCGCTGATGGGTATTTCAATTGATAGTAGAAGGAAGTACCGAGGAGAATAGAGTTTATCTCCACACCCTTTAAAATATCTGACTAGTTTTCGAATGTTATTAGGATATATATATTTCTATTATATAATACTAAATTTTACTAGATGTAATTAAAGAAAATAGAACAGATTTTCATATTCCAAATATGAGAAAATATAAAACTAATAATAATGAGGTTCTTAGGTTTTAAACTCTTTTTATATAGAAATGACGTAAAAAGAGGATGCAGAATGGCCTGTTAGTGGCGTTACATCCGATATTATTCAAATCTGCATTCCCTACACTGTGCGACACCATTTTTTCATTTTTGTATATCTGTCTGTTCATTTTTTTAATGAGATCCAAATGCATTTGGCATACTTTCTAAGGTTTTTGCTAGACAAATATCTTCAACATGGTTTGCGCCGAACGAAATTCTTTTATTCCACATCTGTTCGCCTTCTAGACTCTCACTCTCTCCCTCTCTCTCTGTCTCTCTCTCCCCTCTCCCTACCTATCCCTCCATCTCTCTCTCTCTCTCTCTCTCGAACCGATATCTCTGATATTTATGACCTTTTTGAACTGCGAATTTCAACATTTGAGATACTTTCGATTTATTTTTATTTTCAGTCAAGAGTTTTATATTTCCCGATGGATATAAAATAAAATAATTTTTACATTTTTTTCCTTAATTTAATACACATTTTAGAAAATACAATTTAATTTTTAAGGTAGGGCATTCAAAAATATAATGTAAATGAAATAAATTTTTCATTGAAAAACGACTGAAATGAGAAGAATGAGTCATGTGTTTTAAATGGGTCCCTGGCGTGAGGGCTTAACCCCACGTTGCCCGTTGGCACACGGAGTGGGACAGCGCCACCCAGGCTTCGGCCGCGTATCAGTTAAGATAGACTACGTCGCTGTTCACGGGGAGAGCATCACTAACATCGAAGTCAATTTGATCCCCATAGCCTCCAAGTTTCTAATGTCTGAGTACAAAGGACATACGCATAAAACATGTTTCGAATTTTCAGACAGACTTCTACAATGGCATAATCCACTACCAGATAGATTGAAGCGAGAAGTTTAGAAATTTCAAAAACGGATGAAATTATTTTTTACCGCAAAGCAATTGAAGCTAAAGTATAAATTCTGTATATATTTTTACAGCCACCGCCAAAGGTGAGGAGTATATTTCATTTTGTCATTTCGTTTGTAACTATCAAAAAGAAACTTCGAAGAATTTGCAAGTATAAATAATCTTGATCAGCATCAAATTTAGAATCGATTTATGTATGTTCGTCTGTCCATCCGTCTATTAAATGTCTGTGGTTTTCCTGGCCGCAAAAATGAGGATATCGGCTTCAAATTTGGCAGAAACATTTGAAGTTCCTTCACATACTTTGCCATCGAAAATGGTTTAAGCCGATTACCGGCCACGCCAACAGTATAGGCTGAAACACGTATATTTTCTGTGTGTTGCTATGGCCGTTTTTCACTATATTCCATGGCTGGCTGTGTTCCACCATAAACCATTAAAAAAAAGAGAAAATCTGCAGCGCCTACCTATTAAAATGTAATTTTTACCCTTTTTTAAGATAACGGTGCTGGGTATAAAAGATTTTTTTCGACAAAGAATGTATAATGATTGAAAGATCAAATGGATGGAAAGTAGCAATACCTCGGACTACTCTCCCAATTGTCGACTAGAAAAGCTCGGAAAACATGCGTGCGCTCCTCTGTGCCTTTTCAAATATAAAACAGTTGTACGTTACAGACACTAAAAGATTTTTTTTGTTTGAGACTCTCTCTCTCTCTCTCTCTCTCTCTCGTATTTTACTTATTGATCCTATTAATGGTTTTATTCTAATGAAATATATGAAGTAATTGCTTGATATTAATGCTTTGTTTCCCGATATAAATGGCAAACGCGGTGTTTATTTGTATAAAGAAGAGACTTGAATTTATTTTACTTGAAACTGAATTAAATCTACACTGAAAGTCCAGGTTACAAAAGCTGTAACACTAAAGATGCTTTGGGAAATTCAGTTCTACTGATTTTTGTTGCTGAAAATACTAATCTCACAAACGACGAAAAATTCCTTACGCTAGGCTAGTACTTCAAAGGGAACTTGGGAAAGGAGCCGATAGATAGCCTATGATGCTAGTGCTGAATTAATTTCTCTAGTCTAAGAATTGATTTCATTACTCTAGAAAATATAGTAATAATAATAAGACCTTAGGATTGCTTTTTAACTTAATAATTTTCCTAATTACTACAAAATAATCTTTCATTTTCTATATAATCTGATATAAAAACTATTTGTAATCATAATACATTAACTTAACAATTTATTTATCTTAATATTAATGCATATAGAGGAACGTATAAATGTATGCATACATATACGTATGTATTTGTTAACAATTTAATTAAAAATACATTTCATATTATTGTATACTATTGCAAACAAAAAAAAAAGAAAAAGATGAGAGAGGTAAAGAAAGAAAGAGCAAAATGAATGATTAATAGTAATAGATGCAACCACAATGAAAACGGCAGTAACAATGGCATTCATTGTCGATACTGGATGGATTGCATGATTCAAGTTAATTTTCAACACATCTTCTCCCCAGATTAAATAATAATACTTTCTTTACTCTTCTTCAGTTTGTGTTAAGTGCTAAAAAATTGATTGCTTGTAATGTAGTCAGTTTGTGTGTGTGTGAAAGGCAGTTCAATAATTTTACTTTGGTTCGTATATATAAATAAATACATATATACAGATATTTTTCATAGTTTCGTATTTAAAGTTGGAATTATATTCAATAAAAAATATAAAGAAAAAACTGCGGTGGGGAAGACAAACGGGACAGCTGGATGAATAGATTAAAGCTGATCGATTTTGTTTCTTTCTCGCTTTCTTTGTCTTTATCGCTCTCTCTCTCTCTCTCTCTCTCTCTCTCTCGCTCTCTCTCACTCTTTCTTTTCCTTTCTCTTTCGTAAAAGTCCTTCAGTCAGTTAGTCAATCACCACTCAGTCAGTCATTCGTGTTAACATTGAGTTAAGGATATAATGATGGCTTTACCGGATTGCTTTCGTTTGTTTGTTTGTTAATTCACTGGCAATGGTTGGTTGGTTGGTTAACAAAACAGCTGCGGAAATTGCTAATCTTGTCAACAAATGAATGCAATGCAATTGTTGTCACAGACATATCAACAAGTATGTACATGCAATTTACAAGAATCCATTTAGCATTACAACACAAAGCAACTGACAAACATTCTGACAGATGGACGGACTGAATCGGCTTAAAGATTTTTTTTTCTTTTTTTCTGTTTTTTTCCTTTCTCTTTCTAGTGCGTTATAAGCACAAATCATTGGGTTTTAGCTGTTTGTCTATTCGATTCACTGAAAACTTTTTGTGCCAATTCATCATATTGTCTATTTTCACAACGCCTAATCCACGCACACAAAACACCATACATGCATACATGCATACATGCATACATATATATATATATATATATATATATATATATATATATTTACATACATATATATATATATACATTTATATATAAATATATACATATATATATACATATATAATAACGATTGTGCTTATAAGCATTTTTATAGCTTTTTACTACATTTATAATAAATATTATCGAAGTACAAGCGGCAAGAGCGGCAGCAGAAGGAGAAGAGTTAATAGGACAAACACCAAACGCAATGCCATTGTCAGTATGTCCTCGTCACATCATTGGCAGCCACTTACTAAAAGGCAATTAACATAATCACACATATAAAGATAGGAATAAGCAGCAAACTAATAGAGGGACCGAAAAACAGGGAAACATGCATACGTATACATACATATATAAATACGTGTATATATACATATATGTACATACATATAAATATGTTTGGATATATATATATGCTATTCGACATATGTAGACATGTTCACGCACTTAAATATATGAATTGCATTTACTAACTACAAAAACAGCAACAAAACGAGTACATTTCTTGCACTTCGACAACTTTGTCATGTGCACGGATATGTGTATAAATATATTGGTTTACGTATACATGGCTTGGCTGGTTAATGGTGTGCGTTTCTGTGAAAATATAATAAAACACGCATGTTTTAAAACACGATTTTTCTGCTTCTTCTTCTTCTGATTTTTGTCGTTTTTTTTTTCTTTCCTTTTCAAGCAAATGCGTGCAGTAAATTTGTTTAATTTGGTTTATGCAACACACGCATAAAATTAAAACAAAAAATTGCAACTACAACATTAAAAGTCAACCAATTCAGCATATTTAAAAAAATAAAAAAAAAAAACAACAACCACAACAACAACAACCAAATTTTTTTTTCTACATATTTTAAATTGTAATTTTTTGTTTTTTTTTCTCAGTTGTTGTTCTTCACCTTGTCAGCAACATATTAAAATGCTTAACTTCAAACTCAACATAAAAAAGAAAAAAAAAAGAGCTGCAAAAAAGGCAACAAAAAAACAATCGAAAAAATTAAAAATAAAACGTAAGCGTGCCCATCAAAAGTCATCAAATGTCAATCAACAACAATGAACAACATGTTCTCTGTGCGCTTCAATCGTTTGCAGCATGTTACACCAGCATGTTGCACTTCGATGTGAACGAAAAAAAGAGAAAGGAAAGCAGAGAGAGAGAGAGAGAGAGAGAGAGAGAGAGAGAGAGAGAGAAAGAGAAAGAGAGAGAGACAGGGAGAGAACGGATTAAGAAAGAAAGAGAGAGGGAGAGAAAGGAGTAAGAAAGAGAGAGAGAGGGAGAGAAAGGAGTAAGAAAGAGAGAGAGAGAGGGAGAGAGAGAGAGAGAGAGAGGGGGGGTGAGAAAGGAGTAAGAAAGAGAGATAGAGAGAAGGGGAGCGAGAGAGAGAGAGAGGGAGCGAGAGAGAGAGAGAGAGGGAGCGAGAGAGAGAGAGAGGGAGCGAGAGAGAGAGAGAGAGGGAGCGAGAGAGAGAGAGAGAGAGAGAAACCCAAGTAAAGAGATAGGGGGAGTGGTGGAGAAAGAGAGAGAAAGATAATGAGCAACATAAAGAATACAATTATATTGTGCACATGTGTGTGTGTATGCACATTCATGTATGAAGAAAGAAAGAAAATAGAATTGATAATCAATTGTTCACGCATAAGTGGTCAAGGGCGATAATGACGATTTACTTAATTTAAAATGTTGTGAACAGCCAAGTAGGCTACCTCTCCATAATCACAGTATAACATATATACATGTAACTTATATGAATATCACTGAGTTCATAAATCTTTCCCTAACCTCTATACATATAAACAGGTATAGCTACTATCTCAAATCTGAACTGAACATAATCATTATAACAATTATGCTAATAAATAAAGAAAGAAACATTTAATCACGTGTTACTTTTATGAGTACATTACTAAGCTAAAATAAAATCCATAGAGAGAATCGGAGAGGTAGCCTTCTTCAGTTGTCTTTTACGCCCAATGTATGAGTGTATAAGATGTTTCATTAGTGTTTAGTCCTTAAAGGAGAAGAAGAAGTTTAGAAGAATTTTTTTTAACTATCCAATGTGTATGGGTTTTATAGAGACAAATCAATCTAAACCCTGTTGTTAGTTTATCAGAGAAAATGTTGAACAGTCATCGGCCAAGCGATTCGGAAAGTTGATCTCTGCCATAGACGTGCGGGATATCTTAGTTGTTATAAATATTTTTGTAAATTATTTCATTCAGTAGCCAGTCGAACTATTTGTAGCCACAGAAAAGCTTTCTCATGTTGTTCAACAAACGAAATAGATTTCTTTTAATAACTATATCCTTTTTATTATATTGTCTTTGAAATTTTTTTTCTTTCTTTAGTTTGATTTTAATTCCTTGAAGTGTTAATTTTATTCATTTCAAATCATTATAGTGCTTTTGTTGTACCTTGCAATTGAACAAAACCTACATAACATGTCGCTTCAAGTCAGTTGTCGCCATAACTAAAATCGTCCATTAAAAGATTTGTCAGGCTAAAGCATTAACCAACTAACCACAAGGTTAAAAACACTGATGGCGAGTAGTCTTAAAAATTCAACATTAAGGCAAAAAGAGTAAGAAAAATCTGCTGTTTTGTAACAAAATAATAATAATATGCGAAATTTTAAAGTCGACTTTAATTGACTGCGTTTATTAGTACTCAACACAATACATGTATGTCAATGTATCTCTGAGTTTATTAATTGAAGAGATAAACAGGAAAAATAAGTTGTTATAAAACCTAAGAATTTGTTGCAATTTTATGCAAAGAAAAAAAAAAAAAATTATAAAAAAAACTCGCTGCATTCACTTGGTTTCGGTTTGCTCTTGCTTTGCTTGCTTACATCTACTTAAAATATTTGCATGCTGCTGTTGCATGAATATGCATTTAATATGCTTCACACGTTGCATGCTATTTGTTTTATTGCTTAAGAAAAAAAAGAGAAGAAAAAGAAAAAGAAAAAAAAAACTATGTTATGTTGAATGATCTCGGTTTTACTTCTTTTTTTTTTGCTTTTTTTTTGTTATCTTTGCATTTTACTTCTCTCCATTAAACGACAGTATAAGACAGCAAATAAAAAGCGAAAAACTAGAGACCAAAGTATAAAAATATAAAGAGAAGAGCGGGTTACTCAACGAATCGACCTACCAGTCAACCACCCACTTTATAACATTCCTGTGTGTGGCTGGTTAGACAAACAACCGTATTATGCATTAAAAGTTTCTGCAGATATCTCTGATGACTGCTAAAGGAATTATATCACGATGTGTGTCTTGGGTGTTGTGGGTATGCATCAGTTAAAACGTTTCATTTGAACCTGGTTGACTCACATGTTTTAACAATTTAACAAAAACGTTACATATTCCGTAACAAAATGTTACATTAAACTTATTGTCTTGTGCACGTTACAAATCAACTTATCTCTCTCTCTCTCTCTTCCTTTCTTTTTTCTTCGTCTGCTACCATTAGGTATTGTTTTCTTTTTCTTTTTTTTCTTCTTTTATTTTATTTTGTTTCTTCACTAAAACACTACTACTCTGTGCTACTCCAGGATTTTAAGATAAACCACTATGTTCGTGTGTGTGTGTGTGTGTGTATGTGAACACTTATAACTTTGTGTAAATCTTCTCTATTTCATATTTTCCTTGAAGGAATAAAATAAAGTTGAAAATTTCCCTCACGTGTTAGTATCTGTCTTGTACACTGTATGCGTTATTCTATACGTAGTAGTGTCGTTTATATATTGTATTATATGTTGTATGTAAAATTCGTGTGCCTTGCATCTTGTTATGTTTAACGTACGTGATATTGTTGAAAATTTCAATAGACCCCTCGCGAGCAATAATAAATTAAGTTAAACACAGGATTTGCAACCTAAAATCCTTTTATTTTAACTACAAAGCATAGCGTACATAGGTAGAGAAAGAAAATTTTACCAAAACTTTTGAGTCTCTCTCTATTGCATAACTTTCTTCTGCGAAAATTTCGCCAGATGTTGTACACAATTGTTTATACGTTTGCATATATGTGCTAGTAGTATTGTATGATTATGTGAAAGTTGAAATTTGTGGCATAATTTTTTGAAAAATGTTTAACGAGATCGGTGATCTACACGAAGTTTAATTAAATTTTGAACATTTAATTAAAAAAAAAAAAAAAACATGGTTTTTATTTTATTTCCGTAAATGTGAAAAGCATCACAAAAAGCCTTATCATGTACTATTATATAATGAGAGAATGTCGTAAGCGGAAATATGCTCGGGAAGCAACTCGTTTAACTTTACTGCAGAAAACTACACAAAACGGATATAATCTCAATATTAATCAATGAACTGTTTCGAGCTATTTACTAGAGTTTCAAATAATAAAGAATTTTGGTTTTTTTTATTGCGAAATTGAATGATTTTTTTCTACTGATCTATCTTTACACACTAAACGCATATTTACTAAAAGTGATCTTTCAAAATGTGAGGGAAATCTTTAGTAACAATATGTGTGTGACGAATTCATTTAATCTTACTTTAATAACTATCAGTAAAAGTCTTTTTTTTAGAGTCTATGACATTTATAATCAACTAGACGCGCGGGAATAATTGTACTTTTTCTTAGAGTAAAAGTTCTGAAAAACGCTGCTATTCAGCTACCGGTCACATAATATAATAAATATATTTGCGATTGAAATAATATTAGCTATCAAATCGTATATTCTTTTTCAAGTAAGTAACGTTTTGGAGAATCGATTTAAAAATATTCCTTTTGAATATAGAAAAACAAAATAGAAAAAAAGGAGTCTTTGTGAAAAAAATTATCTCTAGTACAACTGTTGAGCGGAATGTTATGAAAATTTATTATTTAACCAGTGGCTGATGTCCATACCATTACACGATTTATATCCAAGAAAAAAGATTAAAATACTTCTCGCATGTCTGAAGAGGAATTTCTCGGTTTTGACTGGAGCTGCTCGATAGAGTATAATCCAATATTTTCTTTGGCCATTTAGGGTAAGATCCACTGTAGGTATATGTAAGCGTAGGTATATGCACGGGATTTATTCTTTAAAAATGCTATAATATGTCCGTTAATCAAGTCCCTAAATAGGACTACTCGGTCTGCGTAGCGTTTTCATTGATTACTCCTGGGGTTACTCATATATCGCAAGATCCACTATTAATATCGCTCGTTCTTTAACAGCCCTACCAAACTATCAATAATATACTTGTAGTGGGCTGTCCCGTTATTCCAATTGTTCCCCACTTTCCCACTTTCATATCCGACGTAATAAAGACACAATATTCTTCTCTTTCTCCTTCTTTGCCTGCAATTCTTACTAATCGCCACTGTACCAATATGTACAGGGGGAACATATACATATATTATATATATATATATATATATATATATAAAAGTCCGAGGGATTGTCGTTAGCTTAACTTATGTATATTGAAACTGTGTAAATGTATCAGAATATTTTTCTTAGCATCAACAAACGGTACTCAAAAGTCGTTTTGATTTTTCTACAGCTTTGAATAAAATACGCTCCAAGTACATTACGGTTTTTCTATGTAAGATAACATGTAACACATAAGATTTTTAAATATAATAATATTTCTTGTGATTTACATCGTCTTTTGTATTATTGCGCCAGCCAGTAAAAGAAACCAGTAATTAAATTTACATAAGCATTTCAATGCATTTGCATAACTAACCGCAAAAGCATCCCCGTAGCATATGTGTAAGTGCATGTATAACGTATTTAGCTAATATGCTTCAACTAATTGCATTAAAAATTTACGCACAATCGATTTTCACACAATTCATTGAAGTGTTCTCGAGACAGATAGAAAAAAAAAACAAAAAAAAAAAAAGGAAAAATACAATTTTCTACACTTTCTCAGTTTTCTTCTTCTTGTTCTTCTTCCCTTTTTGATTTAATAATACGTGCACTTTCTGCATTTTCTATGCTGTTGCAGTTTCTCGTAATGCTCTTACGGGCAACAAATAGACAGACTTTACTTTCTATTGGACGCAGTATAAAAGTTACTAGACCAGAATAAGAACTTTCCTAAATGCACTTGCATTAAGCGAAGAAACCTTAGCCACAAATATGTGGGCAGAATGCTATTTAATGAATGATATTTGCTTGTCGATGTTGATGTCGTACCTACATCGTAATCGGTGTAGTTCTATCTTGAGTGTGTTGAAAGGAAAAAGAAAAGAAACAAAAAAATATTCTAAAACCCTTCACGTTTCTCTGCTCTCTCTTGTGCTACGTATTCGCATACCTAACCAAATACATACGCGAGCGTATATGTAAATAAATATTCACCCTTCGTATGTGTTGTTTTAAAAGAATTTCAATACGCAGTAATTAACTTTTGAAAAGGATACGTTTTCCTCGGTAATCCTCCTCATCTGATGTTAAATGTGTATGCGCATTTATTTGCATGCATGTGTATGCTGTTATATATGCGAAAGAACATATTTTTCTGCTTTTACTCTATCTCCTTACGTAAATAAGTGCAGTTAAGGCATGTATTCAAGGTGTCTAGACAGTTTAAAGTAAGTAATCGTCGTCATATTGTTTCTCTCTTCTGTTTTATTTTTTTTTTTTTTGTTTTTTTATTTTTTTTCTTTTTTCTTATTGTTGTTGTTGTTTTTTATATTTTTATTTTTCATATACATAAATATCTGAAATGAGATTATATGGTTTTATATAGAAATGCAAACGCGATGAACACAACCCTGTTTTCGAAATATATTTTTCGTTCAGCGGAGTGTTCTGAAAATTTTTAACATAAAATTCATGAGACATTTGATATTTGAAACATTTCATTCTCATCTTTAGTAAGTGATTTGTGCAACGAATTTAAATTAAGATTAAATGAAAGCTTTTTTTCAAGGTTTCAATTATGTTTTGCATTCCACAAAGAGATGTTTTGTATTACAAAATTTTACTTGTGAGTACTACAAGCCATCACCAAGATGGGGTTATAATATCTAAGGAAATTGATCTTAAATGCAAAATATTTATTATTATTATTATTATTATTATTATTATTATGATTATTCCCTAAACTTATGAAATAAATTCTTAGACTAGAGAGTTGAAAGGAGCACTTGCAGCATAGGCTATCGGCTCATTGGTGTTTTTCATTTATGAATTTATGTCTATGAAAAAAAAAAACTATCGCAATGAGATTTAAATCCATGTGTACTGACTTGCTAGAAACGCTTCTTAACACAATTCAGCCAACGCGCGCGTTTTGAAATGCAAAATAATTAAATATTTTTCTATGATCTTGAGATAATATTTAAGCAACTATGTTGTACATGAAGATCAGTTAGTTAAGAACGTTTAGGTAATTTAGTTAGTTTAAAGTTGAGAGGTAAAAATGTGTTTTTATCGATTTATTACGGCACCGAATGGAGATTTCACGATCAATAATTTGGCATCACGAAAGATAGCTGCACTACGAGCACTATTGTAAAAGAAACAACCAAAGAAATTGAAAGAAAGAATTTCTCATCTCTTCTGTTACTCTTCTCTCTTTCTCTTACTTAGTGTGTGTGTGTGTGTGCATAGGTAGCTCTATAGCGTTCTATAGTTGCAGTAAGAGAGCTATTGTAAAAGAAATCATCTTCTGTTACTCTACTCTCTTTCTCTTAGTTAGTCCTTATTTAGTGTGTGTGTGTGTGTGTGCGTGTGACAAGTTCTATAACGTTCTTATAATGAATTTATTTCTTCTGGCATTTGCTAATAATTCATCTGAACACATATTCTACGCGAATAAAATAAAATTTATATATACACATATGGTTTTTATGTATATAAACGGATAATTCTACTTTTGAAGAAGAAGAAGAAGAAAAAAGGAAGCATTTCACGCAAATGTATATAAAAAACACATACACACACGCATTTATATATATATATCTATACGCACATCATTATAACCCTTTTCATATCCAATAATATTAAAAGAAATGTCTACAAAAGTAAAATTTGACAGCAGCAGCATAGCGCACACGTCAACAAACATGTCGTTTAGAATTTTTGTATTTTACTTAAAGAAAACGTTTTTCTTTATTATTTTTTTATTTTTTTCTTTTTCTTGAAAACCAAAAAAGAAGAATAAAACAATAACGACAGTGAAAGAACGACAACAGGAATACAATACCAAAACCAGGGCGTTGAAATTGACACCTCACCGAGTCGACGAGAATGCAAAAAGTAAAGGAAGAAACTAACGAAAAAAAAAATGAATAAAAGCCCTTTTTTTATTTTTAAAAACGAAAACCGAATGAGACATATGAATGATATTGCATTTACACACACGCACACGCATATATATACACACACACATACATACATATATACATATATATATATATGTATATATATATATATATTCTAATATACATTCTAAAGTTACAACTTGTGTGTATTTATGCATATATGCGTGCGTGTACTTATGCATATTAAAAAAAATATACTCTTGTGGTATTTCTTTGCTTTGGTGGCATTTCGGCAATTGTTCCATCACATTTCACACCAAAAATGGCAGCATACATACATACATACATACATACACACACACTTGTATATATATATATATATATATACAATATATATATATACAATATATATATATACAATATATATATA